>VWZK01009822.1:302627-367762 GCA_013396935.1 Baryphthengus martii | reverse complement strand
GGTGAATGCCGAGAGCTGCCTCGGCCTGACGCTGCTGAGGGGGCTCAGGGGGATCCCTTTCACCGGCGCGGTGGCCGCTCGGGCTGGGGGAGGAAGGAGGGAGGGGTAAGGCGGGAGTCTTTCCCCTGGGGGCGGGAGGCACAGGACGGCGCGAGGTCAGTGGAGCTGAGGGGGCTTCTNGGGGGGGGGGCTTGCCCCGGGGGGGGTGAGAGGAGAGGGGGGGGACGGGCCGCCGCGGGCTGCGCTGGCCCCGCTGCTGAGAGCGGGAGGGCGCGGGAGGCTGGCGACGGAGTGAGGCGGTGGAGCCCAGCGGAGGGAACAGCAGGGAGTCGAGATCGGTGTGCGCTGCTCCCGCCGCGCCTGAGCCCGAGGAGCAGCTTCCTACGCGACTCCATCCCCGCTTGTCCCAGCCCAGCTGTCCCTTGCTCCCGCCGCGGCTCACACCTGCCCGTAGAGCTGCGGGTTTTGCGTCGGTTGATCTTTAGCTACACAGCTCGACCAGAACAAGTCTCCCAGCACGCGTCCGTACCTATGATTAACTGTCTGAAATCTCACTACAAATAGCTTTCGCAGAACTGTTTCTAAATGTGTTTTCTATAGGTGGATAATTGTAACTTCTCTTTGCAGCTGTTTTTTTTTTAATTTGCTGTTGTCCCACGTGCAATGTAATTATCATAGAAGCTGCTGGCCCTATTAATACCATTTTTAATACTCTGTATTCCTGAGTATTTAAGCTTTTTACTCTAATACTTTGTCTTTTTGCTTATTTTAACAAGGTTAAGTCTGTTCATGTAATGGATACACGTATCAGGAAAATGGCAGAGTTGTTGGACAATGATCATTTTTTGGAAAAAATTGGGTGAGGATACTGTTATAAAATCTTGCTGGGGCTTCATACATAGATATAGTGAATAACTGTAGCTCATATAAACCATGTGCTGTGTCCCTTCAAAATATTTATCATATATCAAATGAAATGTGTAAACAAATTTCAAAGTATAAAACAGTTCCTACAAAAAAAACCTGTAAAGACTATGTCAATACAGGAATATCACGAGTAATGAAGTCATCCCTAAAATTCATTGTCTTGTAGGGTGACCACAAAATCCAGCCTACGGGATGATCATCCACCATGGCAAGATTTTGCCATGTCTCAGCAAGGACCAGGTGGTGGATTTCTGGTAACACCAATCAACAAGACACAAGATCTGCTGGTAGGCAAGTCTTCCTGCTAAATGGAGCAACTAGAAAAGTAACACATACCCGCTACAGAGTGCAGAATAAATGAGCTAATAGACATGTTTCCTTACCTACATTTGCATATACACACAGTTTCATAGGTATAATCACTAAGGTGATTATATACCTATAGTTTCTCTGGAGAGGTGAATCGGTCTGTGGACAAATCAGGCAAAACAATAAAGGTACATCAGCTCTTGATACTGCATTTTTCTTTAGAAAAGCAGAAGATTGTTTATACGCCTTCAAACGCTGAAGTGAGTTTTGGAAACGCGTAGGTTTTTTTCTCCATAGTAAATCACAGAAGTATTTCTCATGCCTTTTACTAAACTCTCCTATTTCTTGTCTTCCTTCTTGTCTCCTCCAAACTAAGCCCTGGTTCTGCTTCCTTTAGCTCACAATCTGAGAGTATTCTGAAACTTTCTTTTCCTTTGCATCCCACATCCAAAAGAGTATGCCAGTCCCTAAAATTATGTTGCTCTTGGATATGAACTTCCTACCAGCAGCTATCCTTAGGACTTGGATTTTTGTCGCTTTTGAACAGCACATTTCATTTCACATACTACATTTAATTTTTTCTTGTTTGATCTACAGAGAGCACAAATGAAGAAAATACAGTCTAAAAAGGTGCAAACCACAGAAGAATGGCTAAGAAACTACAGTTTAGAATCCTTGCAATTAACGTTAGAGCATCTGATGAATGAAGGCAGTATTATTTTGTAAGTGCAACACTGCTCGTTCTTTAGTCAGTGCTAATTTGTGTGTAGCTCTGATACTAACTGTGTGTAGTGTTCCAGGAAGTCAAAAAATGGTGTTGAAGAGATAGAGTTTACAGAAGAGGCTGCTACTGATTTTGAGTCCAGACTTTCTGAGTAAGTATCCATCTTGTTTACAAGTTTTTTGTGTAACTGGTTCTGTATCCCCATCCCCTATGATTACAGGTGCTGCCTTAAATCTTAACTTGTTGTTTCTGGGAACTTCAAAGTAGCTCAATGTTAAAACCTTTCTGCTGAGATTTAGGGTAGATTATAATTATATGTCACTACAGCTGAAGTTTGGGGTTTTTTTAGTGAAAATGCCTATCAACCAGGTTTGGAAATGAAACAGCTCATTTTTAAAAGGTGTTTTTGCATCTGTGAGGAAAAAGTATGTGATGAAATGGTTTGGATGTTACATTGATACACAATGCAAGAGAGTGCCTTAGCTAAATATGTGCTGTGCCTTTTGTCAGAGTCATTGAACTTTATCAGCAGCGACTTCAGTGGCTGTTGCAGGACAGCAGAAAGGTAACTTCAACTTTTCAGTATATTTTTAGAATGGAATCATGTATGATGTCAAAGAATAAACTAACTTCTGAACACTAGTGAAAAGTGGCTTCCAGAAAGCTTATGTGTTTTCATGAGCTACTGCGTTACACACCGTGTGCAGTGACACTTACCTTGACAATGGATTGTTTTTCTTGATCTTTCATTGCTAGGCAAGTTTCTGCTTTCTAGATCTAATCTTTTTCTTTCTCTTAGCAATCTTAATCATCAGGACCTCTCAGCTCCATTTAAATGGGAGCAGACAATGCTGAGCTTAACCTCTCTGACTGGAGTGGAGCTGCATTGTGCCCTCCCTTGCACAGCTGGTTGGTCCCTTGCTGTGCCTAGTAGTGCTGAGGCTCAGGAATGGGAAAGGGACGTGAGTCCCTCTCGAAAGGGCTGGAGAAAGAAGCAGCATTCCAAAATCTGCTTTCCACTAAGTTGCTTGTTTTAACCTGAAGGAGATGCTGTAGACAGTTATTTTTTTTATCCTGTCAAATAATGAAGAGTTTGTCTTGGGAAGCAGCATATATGACTCATTGGTAAAGATAAACTGGGAGTTAGCAGTCTATTTGATTTTAAAGTAGCATTGTACAGAATAAACAGTAAGATTTTTAAACTTTAGGGAAGTTTAGTATTTACCATGACTTTTCTCTTTTAAGGTGTGTACAGAATAAACAGTAAGATTTTTAAACTTTAGGGAAGTTTAGTATTTACAATGACTTTTCTCTTTTAAGGTGTTTGGCCTTGTAAAAGGAACCAAAGTTGGACTTGTGGTTGACGTATCTGATATGAGTTCTGAACCTAGACTACTAGATTTTCAGAAGGACCTTTTAGTAAGTACTAGTAAAGTGAAATTTGGCAATTATAACATACTAATCAAGCTTTTGTACAACTCCAAGCCAGGAACGGTGTAGGAAAAAAAATGCTTAAATTCATAATAGACCATACAATGAAGTTTTCTGTTGTAGAAAAGTATGTTTTAAATATCTCTGAAAGTGTACTCATTGGTAATGTCTAGATCCAAGCAAACTCCCATATTAATAACACCCTTCATATTAATATTTAGAAGTTTCTCAATTCTTGGAGCAACATTCTCTATGGAATAAACTTGCCTAACAAACAGCTCTAAACTAGAATCAGATTCTACATAGAGCTATTTATAGCAAATAGAGTTTCCTTATGCCTTTTATGTTTTGTCACAACAAGGCACACTTCACAATTTCAGTCAGGACCTTGGTAAGTTAATCACTTCCTGAAGTCTCAAAAGAAACTTGCCTTCGCTGAACTCTTTATTTTTATAAAACTTCTGTGGTAAGGAAGGAAGATATAATGTATGTTTTACTGTTTAACTTCGAAACTTTGTACATTTTCATTTCCTACATTTGGGAATTATTTACATTTCATTTCTATTATTTGCATTTTTCAATTGTGTGCTTTAAGTAAAACTACTTCAAGAAAACTCAAGTTCCACATATTCTGATTGGCTTAGTCTTCATAGCTGAACTATTGTTTAGCTCCATACATGAATATATAATGAAACATTTTTTAATAATTGCTTAATGGATGAATGTGCTCATTCTAGATCAGTATGTTATTTCATGAGCTTGTCAACCGAAGAGAAAAACTGATACCAGCATAGCAAATACTCCCTGCCTCCTGCCCCGTTAACAAATTGGCTGGATTACCATAGGTTTGCAGGTTTTGTCTCTATACTCCTTACCAAATATTTGAGTCTGTATGACTGCTTCTTGGAAGCTTTTCTCTGTGGTTGGTGGATATATTGCTGTCAACCATTTTTAGGAAATTACTATTTCTATTCTTTTCCGTAATAACCCTACAAGAAGCAGTATGGATAATAATGCATTAACAATTTTTTGTTTATTAGTGCTTAATAGATGAACAGCTATGTTATAAGAAGCAATTGTACTGCCTCTCATTCAGTACAGAAATTTCATCTCTGTGGGAGAGTCCGAAAAACATCAATATTCATGTGTAAGTAAGTTAATTTCTCTGAAAAATAAAAGTGTTTCAAATGAGATCTTCATTTAATTGGAGCAATCTCTTGTAGATAATAGTGGTTTTTATATTGTGCCTGCAATGATTTGTCAGAGGGGAAAAAAAGCAAGGGATTTTAAGTGCAGTCAGTGATTTCAAGCTGGTACTTCATACATAAAGTATCTTGACTCTTGTGGTTTGTAGTAATCTTCATGATCTATCTTGTTTGGCACCTGCATGTTAAATGTACGTGTTCTTTTTTTTTTTTTTTCCCCTAGGCTACATGAAGCAAGGCAGTGGATACAGCAGCTGGAGCCTGGTCGAGGCTGCAATTTGTTGAAAGCCTTAAAACATGTCTTTGCAGTGAAAGAACTGAATTCTCTGGTTCTTATTACAGGAAGCTGGTAAATTAGTTATCCATCCTAACAACCATCCTTAACCAGATACGCAATTGGTACAAGCATCTGAACTTGATATAAATAGAAAATTTAAGATCCAGGGTTTATATGTTTTTAGTTCATACCACTGAATTTCTTTGTTTCTTTCTTTTTTACTGTTTATAAATCTTCTCTTTTCTGATACGAAGCTACATTTTTCCTTTGCAGGTCAGTTAGGGCAGTAATCCATTGAGAATCCGCCAGTGGTAGTGTTAGATTAAGACAAATCCTTCAGCATCATTAAGGATGTGCCTGAAAAGGTTCCACAGCTCTGGGAAGGTGATGAGCTAGATTTTGCTGTAAAATAGCAGTAGGCATTCGAAGATATTCTTCTCTTTATGGTCTTGGTGCTGATAGAAAATGTAAAATATCTGATTGATAAAATGACACCAGGCTGAGATTAGATAAATTATGGACTTCTGCAGTTCTACTGCCTTCGTTTGAAAACTTGCAGTAGTGGAGTTGTGATTACAAGCAAAGGAGTTACTGTACTCCTAATTTATTCATTGTATTTATTTTAAATGTACAAAAAAAGGATGATGTACACTTGGTAAGATTGATATTTAGGATGACTGAGATTATGCTTCAGATAACTTACTGAACACGGTGTTCAGTTAAAAAGTTCCAAGTTTTGCTTAGGTCTGCTTTGAACAGAAAGCAAAAGGGTTTAATATGTGCAGGTGAAAACTTCCTTAATTTCTGTCCCTGGCAGAAACATATCTGGAAGAAGAGGTTTTTACTAGCCCTGAAGAACCATCAAAGCTCAGAAAATAAAAACCATGTGGGTCACTAAGTTCTAAACACAAAGCAAAGTTTTACTTCCTTTGGTGCCTTTGGAAGACAATGGACATCATTACATACAGTTGAAGATCTGAGTTGAAAACTTTTTTATTGCAGTTTTTCACAGGGGCAAAATCACAATTCCTAATTTTTAGCTTCCAGGGCTAGCAAGGAATAATTTAGAACACTTCATCTACAAGCTGTTATGAACTGGAATAGATTCTTAGTGCTTTCATTATCATTCAGATTTTCAGGACAGAACCAAACCCCAGCAGTGGTACCACAGAAGCCGTTGAAACAGAGAGAGGAGGTCAAGTTATGCTAAATGACTGGATTGCATTCCCATGATTTGTTATTTCTTTCCCACTTAGTTTTCTTCTCCATCTTCTTCATTATGGCCTTTTCCCCCCATTTGGTTACTGCCATTGTTAAGATATTTTTTTTTCCTTATTTATTTATTTATATCAGCCCTGATCAGTCTTTGGAAATATTATCTGACTATGCTCAACAGTGTATGTTGGGGAGAAAACTGCAGATTCATGCTGTTACATACGATTGCAGCAATCCTGCTTCTCTTGTAAGTTGTGGTAATACTTATTCCCTTAAGTGTCCTGTCATTTGTTTCCTATTCAGCTGCAATGTCTTCTTTCATATACTTGTGGGGAAGCTAACTTACTCTTTAATGAGTTCTTGATCTAGAGTTGTATTTTCTTTAGAGTAGATTTGCACACGTAAAAAAAATTATTTGGAGCGTTCATCTTGTTTCATATCAAAGCCAGAAGTGACAACCAAGTGATGTTGACAGGCTTGACAGCTGAAGGAAAGAAGCTATTTCCAAATGATCAACCTGTGTGTTTAGGGAAGGCTTTGGGGCTAAGAGCTCTTTTGCAGGTGAAAAATAGGGGACTTCAGGTAGGCAATATTGCAGTAAGGACAAGCGATTAGGAAGAGGGATCATAGGAGAAAGGTAGGGACTCAGGAGTGAGATTGTATCAGCATGGCAGTCTCTGCGACAGGAATATTTTTGTAGGGAATAGCATCAGTGCAAGACCTAGTAGCCTTGCTCAAATTACTGTGTTGATAATGAGCAATGGTGTGGATGTTAGCAGTGATGGCCTGAAGGAAGAGGAAAACGGCAGGATAAGCAGTTACTTTTGATTAGCGTCTGTGTAGAAACTTGGATTTAGGTGTTGACTGCCTGTTTAAGCTGATCCCTAAGGCATGTGGTGCCTCCAGTGGCAGGGAGGACACAGTTGAAATCCTGGTTTGAAGAGAAGGTTGGATGTGGTAAGGGTATTGCAGTTGTGGGGGAAAGGATTGCAGTGGTAGGTGGTAGGAGGGAAGGAGATGGGAGAGGCGAAGAAAAGCAGCAACGGATTTAAGAGGTAATTGTGAGCAGAGGAAGGGTAGCCTAACAGTTATACTTGTAGACTTGAGTGATATGTCTTTGATCTGACCAGCACAAGCCTGCCTTCAGAGGAATAGAAAGTGACTGGCATTTTATCACAAGGTGAATGAACTTGATCCTTATTGCCTGTTATGAATTTCCTTACTAAGTTAGTTGTTCAGCCATATTAAAATAAGACTGGTAAGGAGACAATGGGAATATAAGTAATTTGGATTTCTCACTGCATGTGCTTCAAAGATTCTTTATATCTGTTTTATATCTATCTTTATTCTTTATTATATCTAATTGAGAATTGAATACCAACAACCCATGTTACCAAAAGAGATAACCAAATGAAAGTAACTATTTCTCTTCCTGTTTATATATGTAGGCAGTTCTAAAGAACCTTGCAGAAGCTGTAGGAGGCCGTTATCATTGCTACTCTTCAAAGGGAGAGGTAGGTGACAGCTAGAGAGGCAATGCACTTTTCTCTTTTTTTGATGTTTCTTCACTTTTAGAAGATAAACTAATTATCATCTCAGTAGAGGTTTATAGCACGACCTGGTGCTGAATGTCTCTCACACAAGTGCTGAGGATGTGGTCAATAAACTCGTGGTTAATTCTTTCTGCATCTGAAAATGCTCTCCTAAAAGCACAGTACATTTTGCAGATACTGTTCACTGACTTAAACCTGATGAATAGGAGGAAAGCAGTGGCTTACTGTAGGCTGATTCAAAATAATAATATCTTGTGTATAAAATAATGAATAACTTATATGCCCTGCAATAAATACATTTACACTCAGTTCTGCTATGCCAGGCAGTCTTGTGTAGATGGGTTTGGTTGGTGTTTGAATAGTCATTAACTTGATTTTCCCCCTTTGTTTCATATGCACAGAATTTTGATAGCAGTGATGTTCATCTCTTGCTTCAGGAATCCCAGAAGGCTAAGGACCTACTCAGGAGCATCAGACAGACTTTCCAAAGAAGAATTCATGGTTCACTTATTAGTAGAATAGCAGATGTATGCATCTTTTTATTTTCAGATATACTTTGAAGTATCAAGAGTAGGATTTCTTCATGTTCACGATATGAAAAAAAATTATATGACTAATTGGATATTTTGATAAGTGAGTGTTGAATATTATGTATTTGCCATCCACTGGAAGAGCAAATTACCGTCAAAACTAGTAAAGCAGACATTTTTCTAGACATTCTCCAAAATGAAGCAAGTTTTATAAATGAAAATGCGATGAAAAGGACATTGCACCATGGTCAAAATGGAAATCCAAGAGAATTGCCAACCTAACTGGATGCATGACGTTCCAACAGTCTTTTAAGTAAAAACATACTTAATGCTACCTGATTAAGTTAGACAAATCAGTTGCAAAATCATAAGGGCTTGTCTAGATCCATTACTAGGGTTGAAGTTAGGAAGCTATAGTCTGTTACACATCTGTCTCTGTGTTGGTCCTATCTTACTCATACCTTCTGTAATAATTGCCTTGGTAATGTTTCTATTTTTATGCCTTATTTGACCAGCATATCAGAGATTCTTACCTTGTTTGTCCTTTCTCCAATGAAATAACTTCTGTTGCTCTTGATGAAATGAGGATGAGGAAGAAAAAGAATCTTCTGTGATTTTTCTTTTTTCTATGGAGCGTTTGGGTAACTTCTAGTTCTACTTTGATCTTGTAGAGAGATTACTAACATCTTTCTTTCACCTTGTGCAGATAGTCTTATGTGGAAATATGCATCTCTCCTGTGCCTTATTCTCATCTCTGTGCTGGCCGGGGGCCTGGAACTTTAGAAATTGGCTGAATTCACCTGTGGTTGCCAACCTTCAGTGCTAAAATTCTGGCAGCACTGTTTTACAAATCTGTGAGGATTTTTTTGTTAACAAAGCAGTCTGTTCTCTGTCGCAACTACTGCAGGCCGTTGTGTGAGGTGGACAAATCTGATCTGAAAGAGGGACTGAAAGCTTCCAGTGGGTATCCTTGCATATCTGGTCATCTGACCTGAGCCATTCCAGACAGGACACAAACTGGTCATTTTTGACTAATATTTCTAATTCTGTTTCCCCTCATCCTCCCTATTCCTTATATATAGAATTCTTTCATCTCCTTTGCAACCTCGTAATTACTAAGGACTGTGTAGACTACATATGGAGCAGAAGTCACCCTGAAACAACTTAGAGGGTCCTATACCCCCAAAGAAAAGCATGTCATTTCAGAAACTTACTAGTCAAACCTTCTGTGTGAAAAAACATTTCCACAAACAACTGTTCGTTCATAAAACGAAGGTCTCCTTTCTCTTTTTGAAATAATTCTAGTGCCCCATAGGAGTTTTTGTTGACTTGTTTCCCTTGGTGTGAATGAAGGTAGAATGTGATTCATTTGAGTTAAGATTTGATCTCTGTGCAACAAAGATCCTTTTCCTCCTTACTTTTGTTAGATAAAGGATTGGCTGTTTTCATGCCAGTATGTATAACCATGATGTTTTAATTTCCCTGCGGGTTTTTGCATTGTGGCAAACGCAGTGAAGTTAATGGAACTTTGTCCTCCAGGCCCCATTTTTGGGATCAGTGATAGCTATTTTCAAAGTATTTTGCTTGTTGAAGTCCCAGCACTTCAGTGAACATAAGTAAAACTTATATTCTATGCAGGATATTTTTGACTGAGGGTGAAAAAATATTGTGCTAAAACTTGCAAGAGTTTTTCTTAAAATTCCTTTTAGGTTTCCACAGAATTTGCAAATACAGCACCTTCCAGCTTCTTACCAAAGCCTCCAAAGCATGAAGGACTATTAATTATTCAAACACCACGCATCCAGGCCAAAGCCTCAACAGACTGGTTAAAGATAAATGGATTGAAAGGTAGCACAGAAAGAAAACCTTAACAGGTATGAAACATGAATTAAAGATAGAGCAAGTGTTTTATTTAATTTCTTTGTTCTTTGCTATAGCTAAAAAGTTAAACCTTTATCAAGTTTTGGCTCCCAATGCCTTCTCTGCTGTGGAAGAATTTGTACCTATTCTTAAAAAAACAGTATCATCAACTCTCCATGAGGTAAGTGAGAAGGGCCCTTTCTTTTCCTTCTATTGCTGCGTTTTGCTACTTAAAATCAGTACTTAGTTAAAGCTTGTAGAATTTCACTAAAATTTGAGTCATAGATTCACATCGAGTACTTTTGAATCATTCTTAAGAATGATTCAAGAAGGCATTCCATCTTAGTGGAGCTTATGCAGGCTTCTGTGAACACACAACTGTATTATTTATCCTTCTAGAAAGCGATGATGCAGTTTGAATGGTATGATGGAACTGTGAAAAATATCCACATTGACTTGCCTGTGTTGTACAACTATCAGGTGAGTTGTCTATAGTGATGTGGCCCTGGCAGGACTGAATTACCATCTAATTATTGCATGTTAATTGTGCTATTACATATGTACCACATGGACACATGTGCAGACAGCTGTCCCTGTAAATCTGCAGTGATCTGGTCAGACTTAAGACCCAGATTCCTAATGATAGTGAGGAAGGAGGCTGAGCAAGAGAGAGAGTCCATCAGTGCTGCTGAGAAACACAGCAGCGTGCTTTTTGCGATCTGGGGGTAAGAATGTATTTACATTATTTTACCCACATATTTATGAATCTTTTAGCCTGTATATTGACAGGATACAACACAAACAGGTGACTCCTCCTTGCTTTAACAGAACCGTTTCATTTCATCTTGCTTTAACTGATACAAAAAAAAAAAAAAGGAAGATTTTTATATTTTCTTTTATGTCGTTGAAAGTCAAACAAGTTTTCTGAGGAAGGTCTAATTGTTACTGACTAGACCAGGAAAGACTCAAGGCATAGCAGGAACATTCTAGGAAGTAGTGCAGGAGCAAGCGGGGATGGTTGCTGCAGGACTTGAAAGATTTGGTGTGATATGAAAGTGTGTACAAAGGCACGTAAGAGCAGCAAACCAGAGCCCCTCAAGCTTGTTGCAAAGAGAGTCGAGGCTACTACTAGAGTTTTCTCCTCAAGCTTGCAGATGAATTGAGAACATTATTAGATTTGGGATGTTAGGATTTTTGGATATTTGCCATGGCGATATTACTATATAGATAACCTTAAAACTACTGGCACACCAGGAGAACACTTACACGGTATGTGATACTGAGGATCTTTGAGTGCTTCATTTGCTCTTTTAAGTGTGGAAGACGTGAAGTTACATACATATTCCAGTAGCCTTCATTATGTTAGTGATGTTATTAACAGGCAGTTGTGGGTTTTGAGGATTTCCTCCTTGTTCAGAATGCATATCCTTAGAGAGTGGGGCATGTTTAATGAAATAGAAGTTACTTGGGGATATTTGCAGCCAGGATGTGTTACAGGGTGGTCCATTCTTTTTCTTTTCTCTCTTTTGTACCACTCCGCCAGCAGTCCTGACAAAGGACTGTGGGAATGTTTCCAGGCAGGGCAAATATTTATTTAAAATGGAGGAGGGATGAGAAATCTGTAGAACTCTATAGTTGGACCACAAAGGAGAGTGTAAAGTTTAACTGGCAGACACAAAAGCAGCTTCTAGCTCCTTGATCACTGGTAGATGCTTGTGTTTTCCGTGCCCGAAGCATGCTACCTTATACCTTTATTTCTGAGTTCTATGTCCTTTTCTGGCTTGAATTGTCCTCACGCATATAATGCATACATATGCTTGCAAAGGTCATATTCTATAGAGTTTGCACAAATTGCCACAATGCCTTCAAACTGATACTGTGTTCAAGAATGATATGTGTTTGAAAATACTACCTTTATTTTAAATTATGTGTTTTGTTATGAACACTGCCTAAAATTGCTATTGAAGAAGTGGTAATCTTGCAAAAACTGTATTTTGAAACTTTTTTTTTTTTTTCTTATTTAAATGTACGTTGCCACTGGTTTGGGACATGCTAGCAAGAGGAAATGTGGAGAGTTTAGATCTGTAGACTCTTTGTTCTTCTATCATTTTATGTTTTTCTCATGGCCTGTATTTTCTTTTCTTTACTAAGAAAGAAATGCTGCTGTCAAAATGAAAATGTGTTTGTTTTTTTTTCATTACTGTGCTGTCATGTTGCTTCTGTATTAAGCATTTGGCAATAAAAGACTTTTTATTTTTAACTCAAATTTTCTGTATTTTATCCATAGAAACTCCTTGCCAAAATGGTAAGAATCTATGAGAAACGAATTGTCTGGCTATCTGTTGCTAGCAGAAGAATTTGGGGAAGTGTTTGTGAAAGGAGGTATCGAACTTTGATAGCTCTTTTTCTGTGTAGTGATGATGGTTCTAGTTTGCCAGCTGTTGCTTTCTGTGCAAGTCAGCATCAAGGAACGTAGGGCAGAAAATAGCCAAATGTAGAGACAAGAGCTGCAGGTATGACCGGTGTAAGCAATCCGCTTCTGAAAACAGATACTGATATTCAGCTTTTTTAATGATCCAGTGAATTTACTGAATCCAGTGATCATGAGTCAAGACGAAACTGCAGTTTCCCTGTCACAGAATGAGGCTCTTCAATTTGAGTTATCTAGCAAGTAAGCCTTTGGAGAATGTTCTCTTTTAAATCACACATAATCAGAACCTGATGTTCCTGGCCAAAGGTAGTGTTTAGAGCCAGCTTTCCAAACCAGTGCTCTTAGTATTTATGCCTAGAGTTTTTTTGCACAGCCTCTCATGGGTTCTTATCAGAAGATGAAATTCAACCTACCGACTACCTTTTGCCTCCACCACTGGTTGATGTGCATTGTAATGCCAAATGTCAGTGCAGATATACTCAAAACCCTAAGATTTTCATCTGATTATGGATTTGAGGATGATGTTTTACATTGTGTGTGAGGCCTCACCCAACCTCAGTTACACAATTGCTCTTTTTGTCCTGGTGACGAATTTTGAATATGAAGTTATAGACAAAAGGAACATATATGAGACCACTGTTTATTAGGCATTTTCTTGTTAATTGATCAAGGATTTAATTGTGTTGGAAACTCATGTCCCCCTCTCAATCACATCTGTTACTCTTTTTGTAACCACTGCTCCCAAGGTATCCCCTGATGATTACTTGTAACCATCCTGCATTGTCTCCAGAAGCAAGACTTAATACTGACTGTACTGGAGAAGTTCAGCATTAGCACTTTTTCTCAAAACAGGGAACGTGACAGATAACATCACTCGGCCCATACCTGAGCAGCCAGTCTGTCACTGGCTTGCCAGGAGAAAACTTCCCAGTTTTATTTGGAGTAATACTATGTATTTTCCTGGAATGATGGCTGGGGAAAGGACAACGAACGACTTTTTTCCTTGGATAACATCCACACGTTCCAGGCGTGTTTTATATATTCGAGTATAGGGAAGAGAGAAGACCTGTTTAGAATTCAACAGCTACTATAGCACTGCACGTGCCTCTACCCTGATTATTGCACAGCTTAAGGAAAATAGAATTTTCTGTTATTGTCACTATTTATTTTTTTTAAATCTCACCTTATGTTCCACAGGTTAATTTTTTAAGTATAGATTCAGTGTTTATACATTTTGATACATAACTGGAAGGTACTTTTCCTGGCAAGTTAGATGTGAAGATAAAAACATATAAATTGTATATATACAAGTTACGATCAAGATAATAATATATAATTCAACAAGATTTTATTATTTTTTTTTTAATGAATAACTTATTTCTTATATAGGGTGGTTATACTTGTTGATATATCAGTGACAAACTCTATGTACATCATCCAAATCCAGCATTCTTTGCGACTTTTACTCGAGGAACAAATGTCAAATAAGGAATACTTCAATATTATAGCGTAAGCAACTATTTAAGATTCTTTTAACATAATTATAATGCATTGCAATGAAATAAGCATGCTGAGACACTGTAGTTACTAATCACATTTTAGATTTTTAAAAATTGTTTTTAAGGTTTTATGATGAAATAATTACAAGAGTAGCACCTGATTTGTTGTTACTGGGTAAGTGAATGGATCGGATGCGTGGAGACCAGATTAGTAAATAGAAATCATTGGTTTGGGTGAGGCTCCCTGGAACTGACTGGGTCATACCTGTAACAAATTCTTATCCTGCACTGTTGTTCATAACAGTATTAATTCACGTGTCAGAAGCTTTTACTGGAAGCGGATTTTGATGTCTCAGGTACCATAACTGAGAACGCATTTAAAATTTTACAGTATCACAGAATCAAAGAATGGCTTGAGTTAGGAGGGACCTTAAAGGTCATCTAGTTCCAACCCCCCTGCCGTGGGCAGGGACACCTCCACAGTAACTCCAGTGGTTTTTTACTATGTAATAGTACTAAAATTCTGTACTCAACGCTGGTAGTCAGAAATGTGCGGCACAGCTGCTGAATGGCAACTGGGCAGTTTTTGACTGACGGGTAAAAGCAAGAGACAGCAGCTCATGGAGCTTCTAACCTGAGGGGAGAGCAGAGCCCTCGCCTCACAAGAGAGGAACAGGAAGCGTCTCAGGGTTGGGTTTTTGTTTGCGCTTTTTTTTTTAATTGCAGGCCTTCCACTGGGCTTTTACCAGCTCACTTAGGATTCTCTCCAAGGAAGAAAACTAGTCTGGCTCACGACCTTGAGAATCTGACAGTCTCTGAGTGATGGATAAATGTGAATAATTAGATGGTTTGACACAGCAGTTAGTATCAGACAAATATTACATCTGTAATACCCCAACCGAGATTTTTCTTTTTCGGTGAATTTGTCCTAAAGCATAATCTGAAAATTAATTGCTGTTATCTTTCCACAAAAGATTTGGGAGTGATGTTATGCCCTGGCAGCTGGAACTGGTTCCTTGCCAACAAGAAAACTTACAAAATGCTTGGAGGTAGGATCAAATAACTTTCCCGTACATCTGGATTAAGTGACCATAGGTACCATGGGACAGATAAAACAGAGAAACAGATTTAAACAGCATTGTCAACAGTTTAGAAAACTGGTACATTTATCATATTCCAAAAATAGCTTGCCATGAACTATTCTATACTGGTTGGTTGTGACAGTTTGTTGTGAAAACAGCATTATAAAGTTTAATATGTCCCAGTGACTTTGTATTTCATATGTATGCATAATATATATGTTCACAGATACAGATGTGTCTGTGTAAGAAATGCACAGGTTACATGAAGAACTGAAAACTGCTTCAAATTCAACTGGGATGTGAAAGCTAAATGATGGTTTTTTCCCCATGTATACTGGAAACAAATCCCAGATTTCTGTTTGTGAAGTTACACTCTTAGTGTACCTCTGTGCTTTTGTTTTTATTCCTGCAAGTTCTACTACATTAATGTCTTAATACTACGTTAATTGTAAGAAAGAATTCTTTCATCTCTATGCTGTTACCTTAAAAACTAGTTTGCCATGATGGCGGTACAGAAACTGGAACAAATAATTTGGGTCGTTATTTAATCTGCTTTTTCTGTCTGTCATTGTCAAAAATTTTAGACTCGAGTGCAGCGTTATTTAAGAATCTTAGTTCTCTTTATTGCTTTAAGCAGAAACTAAAGCTTCATTCTTTGGGCGGTATACATCTTTTAGGTGGGTGTTGAACTTGCAGTGCAGAGGGAGTAGAAATTTCCTGAGTGCTCTCAGGAGAGCTGTGGAAGTAGACTTCAAAGACAAAGACAAACATAAATCACAAGGACTTTACCTGCTGACTACTGGAATACCTGATCAGGAAACAGTAAGTATCATCACCTGACAACTCCTCTGTAATTTCCTGTCAAAATTAATCTCAACTTTTATTTTCCTCTCTCTTGCTTTTTTTTTCCTTTGGGCTAGTCACCATGCCTTCTGGGCAGACTAATTCTCCTTTACGAATCTAAGGCCACGTAACTGTCATGACCTCAAATTTCCATTTCTGCAATTACTATTCATGTGTCGGAGGTAGCAATTATTAATAATGTGAAAATCATAGAAAACTCAAGAGATGTTTTTAGGATTCCTTTCCCACTCCAGTTCTGACCATCATTTCACTGCACATTTTTGAGTTTGACAAACCAATTCAATTTTTCATATAATATAATTTCTTTAGAACTCCTGGGAACAAAGCCACAAATAATATGAAGGTGAAACTCCATACGTTTTGTGTATATGCCTGAATTCAGGCATTTAGATACTCAGGGTATGTTCCTGTACTGGATCGCTCAGGTTGGGAGTGTTTGTACATCAGTTCAGGAACCAGTGGAGTTCAGATGGAAACTCATCTGAAGTAGAGGGTCACTACTGATTTTTTTTCTTTGTTCTTAACTTTTTTTTCCTCAACATTTTTTTTTTTCCTCCTCTGTCTTGCAGCACACAGTCAGTGCTTACGCGGCTGAGGTTTGCAGAGGTTTTGATTTGCGGCTTCACGTCTGTCTGTTCAGCGTAGCGGAGGACGTGGGCTCCAAGAGGATTATGCCAGCCCGCTATGCTAACCCGGCTGAAACTGCCATTGCTTTTAAAGAAATAGTGCAGGCAGCCAATGGGAGATTTCATTGGTTTGGAGAAGCAGGTGTGTGAGAAGGAAAGTCAGCACATGCTTATTTTTTGTTAATTAAGTAATATTTATTAATGCTTCTCCCTACATCAAGTAGTTTACTGCTTTTAGGATGTGATAATGCTGTACTAGCACTGAGATATAAACAGAGATCTAGGTTTGAAGCTTTCATTGTATTGCAGAATATTCTAATAATTATAATATTCTAATAAAAGGATGCCTTAATGCAGGAATTAGATTTTTTTTTTTTCCTCCCCTACTTGAATTCATGATTTTCTACTAGGTATTTTAAAGATGTGCATTTAAAATAAAGTTACTAATGTGGTAGGTCCAGACTGCCTGGCTTACAGTAAACAAAAGCATACTACATGCTCTACAAATTGTTGTACACTTAGATATATTTTGTAAACTTAAAAACCCCACCCTGATTAACATATATTTGGTTAACAGGTATTTTTGAAAGTGATGATATCTCTCTTATTGTGTCTGAAGTGGAAAAAGCAAACAACTACTCCCAAAAGGTAGGAATTACTTGTATCTTTTAAGTTATGTTTTTCTTCAGAAAAAAAAATCAAATGTTTGTTTAGCTAACAGTGCAGAAGATTGGACAAAATGAAAATCCTTGTAAGATGGACAGGAATGCTCTAGCGTGTGAGAACAGTCACCATAGAGTCGGTATGGACTAGAAAGCAGTTGTACAGTAGTTGCAGTGACTGGTGTTGGAACAGCCATGACTCCTTATCAAATACACAGAGTTTACAATTGGAGTGATTCTTCTTTTTGTTGCTAATCCTGTAATGAATTCTTCTCAAGTAGAACTAATTGTTCATTATAATTATAGATATAATTATGTAAATAAATATATTCAAAAGTAATATGATATAAAAAACATATAATATTTCTGTAAGTCACAGTCAAGGGAGGGGTTGTCGTTGGCAAAAGACATTTGTTCAATTCTAAAACAATTGTTTTCTGAAGTGTGCTAAAGGTGCAGAACTAGACCATATCTCTCCATATTACACACACATGATTTTTTCCAAAGGTATCCAACAGCCAGCCTGGCAGTACGGTGGTTGTTTCTTATTGAAATGTGGTTAGAGAGAGACACGTAGTGAGATGTATGTCCAGAGCTCTGAGCATCTTGTTGCGTGCAAGTCTGAGTCACAGAAGTATTTTTAAAAAGAAGAGTTGGTGAATCTTAAAATACTTTGTTGTCATTCAGTAGTTGCACAGACTTGGTTCGTCACTCTCCAATTTGTTCTGCTCTTGGTACGTGTACTGTTGCCTTTTCTTTTGGAATATTTGCTCAGAGCAGGGAGGATTTTCCTTGTATGTGTTTGAGCAAGTGCAGCAAAAAGTAGTTCCAATTCAGTTAGAGGTGTTAAGCATTACCAGATTACTAAACATAGTATGAGTTTTGTTTATTATTAAAGTAATAAGTACAGAATGCCTGTCTTTGAAATGTCATTTACTTGAATTACTGAATAATGTGAACTTCCATTTCAGTGTGCGCTCCTAGTGGAATCCTTAAAGCAGCGTTCACTAAATCAGTCTGTTAATCCATTTCTACCAGAAGGAAACTCAAACGTGGTTACGAAGAAAGAGAAGAGAAGACCACAGAAGTTGCCATCTCCTAAACCCACAGCTCTCAGTCTGGCTAGAATGGTTTGAAATGGTCCCATTTTTAAGATACTGTCTGTTTCAATTAGAGATTCTACCCAACTGTCAGATGCTGCTTTTTGTGCGAGAAGTGCTCAGGCTGAAAATTTGAAGGAAGTAAACAGCACTGTTTAATTTGCATTCAAAATACTACATAAACAAAAGTACATCTTATTAACTCTTGCTAAGTAATTAATCATAATGGAACCACATTGTAGTGTCTGAAATTGTCTAAATAATCCCTCCTCTGACCTTAAAAATTTAGTGTTTAATGAAAGCAAAAACAAAGCAGAGACATGCTTTAGTAAGTTATGTCTATTTTACAAGTCCTTCTAGCAAGTACTGAATTTACAGCTCATTTACAGCTGAGAGAACATGTCCTTGGCCACACAGAGCCAGCATAGAACAAGAACCGGGACTCAGGATTTGTTTCCTGCCTGCTCTACTTGTTTCTCTGGAGTTACATTACTGAATCCTTTGAGATTTTGCTGTTTTCCTTGTTAATTTTGACTACACGTGCATCTGTTTTGAGTGGGTGTGCAAATGTATAAAACACATCCCTACCACGTGGGTGTATAAATGCCTGGATACAGAACTGCCTGTTGCAGTGTGTAAAGCATCACCTTAACTTCTGACCTGAAAATTTCAGGACTCCCGTTTGACATGGGAACAGCACTCTTAAATGTAGGTGTGTTCATGTTGCAAAGACCTTTGTAGGTAAGCTCAGACAGGTCTTCCATACTATTTTATCAAACCCAACATATTCTTAACACCTCTTCACAAATGCAGGAAAAAAGTAATCACTCAGAGATATGACTATGTAGCATAGTTTTACAGGGATTAAACTCGTAGAAAACTGATAGCGGTTTGTCTGTTGATGTTTGGTGATACTTAAAGTAGAGCTGTATGTTAAATTAGTTGTCAGTTACTCGAAAGCTCTAGTGTCACAGAAAAAGTCTGACCCTACAATAAACAAGTGTTCACATTGTTTAGCAGACTGCTCAGTCCCTATAGGCTTGAGCTGTATCTAAAGAAAAAACTACTGTTGTCGGCACTAGATTTCAAATATTCAGTGAAACTCTGAGGAAAAAGCAGTGCCGTTACCATACTAGACTGTTCCTTCAAGTGGCAAAACTGGTGCACAACTCGTCTGCCTGTAGCTGTTAGCCTTTAGTTTTGTGCCAGCAGATGAAATTGGCAAGATAATTAAAACAGAGCAATTAGAGTTACTTAACCTAGCAACAAATTGCAAATTAATAAGTTGTCATGGCAATCTGCTGACTCGTTAGAATAGCCAGAGTAAAACAGGAATTAGAGTAATAAAGGATGGTTCCAGTTTTGAATAATGCAGTTCTGATCCAACTGAAATGTTTTGGCTTTTTTTATCTTAATTTTATGTGCTTATAGCATATTAAAGACAACCGTGGTGCAGAGAGAAATACTTCCACAGGAGCACTGGCGTGGCGTCCCACTAGTGCCAAAGCGGAAATTCCACCAGGTCTGTATGCATTAGGGACTTTTTGTCTTCGGTATCTTTGGTTTAAAAGAAAATACTCAATTGAGCTGTAGTAGAAGATTTAGAAACACTTGCAAATTTAATCTTTTATCAGACTGCTGGGAAACATTGCAGTTGTTTTGAAATTACTTCTGTATGAGTTTTAGCTGTAGTCTGTCTCGCTGTCTCTTTCTGGTTGTGAGCGGACAGAGTGCTGTGCAGCGGTGTCACTATTTCCAGGTCATGTGTTTGAGTATCCATCCTGTGCCAGGACATGTTAAATGTGTGTGGTGGAAAGTCGAGCCCTGCTTTTTCCCCATGCCTGAAGCCATAATTGGAACCTCACTTTTCAGTTCACACTCCATTTTTAATTTTTTTTTTCCAAAGGCTCACCAATTCAGAGATTTACTGTTATTAGTTCACTATGTATATTTCTAATAGTGTTAGATCTTACTCTAATTAATATGCTGTTTCACTGGTTTTATTTATCATCCAGTAATGAAGGGAAACAACCCACAAATACCAGATTATCTGAAGTGCTGATTCTTGCAACAGCTCCTGGTATATGAAACAGCTCTTAAATTTATTCCGGGCACTGTCAGTCTCTTAAAGTGCAGTTCCTTTCTTCTCCATTCTTGTAATTTTCCTGTGTTTTTTCTTTGCACCTTTTCTAACATCTCTTTTTTTTTTTTTCATTGAATTTGAGTCTTGAAATCTTCTGATTTATTGAAATGAAACTGGTGATATGTAACAGTGTTTATAATCTTAATCAATATTTGCATGAGGTGTTCTGTACAATGTTAATTGGCTTTTCCAACAAATACTATGTGTATTGTAAACCCCTAATCTTTTCAGATTATGCCATGTGACACTTTTTCTGATGGGGAATTTATAAATTTGTAAAGGTTTTGCTTCCATTTCTATTAAAGTAGCATAAGTGGTTCTATAATATGGATTTTTCTTAACCAGTATCTAAGAAAATCAGGTATTTGTAATTGTGGTAATAGGAAGTTATGAACTGAAGAACAGAGTTGCATGTAAAAATTTTACCTAGCTGAAGTAAGTCAACACTTTTTTTTTTATTTTTTTTATTTTTTTTCTTTGTAGCACAGGCAGGAAAAGAATGGCCTCAGACTGAGAATAAAAGAAAGTGTAAATCAAGGAAACAGCCACAGTTTTCTGTGTCGGTGTTTTATACTGATAGAGGGAGAAACGTGGGTACGTGTTAACCAGGATATCATGGGTGATATCAGCATTTTTATTAAAAAACTGTTATGATATTAAGTCACTGATAATCAGTATGCTTTAAATAACAAGTGGGAATGAGTTTCTTTTATCAAATACTGGTGAGTTGTTGTTTGGGTTTTTTTTTGATGTTTGGGGTTGGGGGATTGCTCTTTTTGTTTGCGTTTTTTTTTTTGGGAAGTGTTTTTTTTTCTTGAATATTTTGGTTTTTATGTAAAGTCTTTTGGGATCTTTTGGCCAAAGATGCTTTACGGGAAAATGCTGTCATTGTGGTTTAGATAATTACAGAAGTTTTGATCTGGAAGTTTTCTGAAGGTGACAGTTTTTTAAAATAAGTGGGTTTTTAAAGTACTTTGAAATTTTGCATTTTTATTTTTTCTCAAATGTGGAATTGTGTATGAAATACTAGTCTGGGTTTTGCAGTTTTGTGAGGTGGTTTTTGTTGTTGTTTTTTCGGGGTTTTTTTGCTTTGTTTTAATCAACAGTCATGTGGTTCAAAAGGGCTATGGTTTAAACCTGGAGATCCCACTATTACTTTGTTAATTTTCTTAACTAGGTACAGTATACCGAAATTATCCCAAAAAAATGTGCAGAAGAAAGTCTGTTCCCTCTGTTACATTGCCAAAAAAAGAAGAAATCTGTTCAAGCAAAGAGGTATTTTTCTCCTTACTAGTAACTTGCCATTTCAGAATTATCCATATGAATTAATGTGAACATGTTAATTGTGATTCTGTACAATGTATTGTTACTTAAACTGTTCTAATATTTACTAACAACCAATTGCTCCATTTGTTTGTCTTACAAGTGGCTGACCAAGTACAGTATTAAAAACCTTAAACTGGAATTGCCCAGACTGATGTTTGGTCCAGGCTGTACTCACCAAAAGAAAACTGTGGAGTCTCTGCACAAGAAAGTGTCGGCAAAATACTGCAATATCTTCCCGAGTGTAGAAATCAATGTAAGCTTTGGCAGATGTCATTTACCTACAACACTGACAGGCTTTGTATTCGTTTAAGACAATGCACGTGGATCAATGTTTGTGGCTTGGTAGGTAGTGTGATGTTCCCACCACTATTCCCTGTTCTTTCTAAATCACCCTTCTATTACAAAGGTAGAGAAGGTCTTTTATTCATTACAAAAAATAGTATGTTTGAAGTACAAGCTGCATGGAATCTTTGGAACATATGGCATGTCCTTTACTCAGACAGTGTGAAAAATAATGTAAAAAATTTAAGTAAAGCTTTAAAAAAACCATCTGGAAGTTGAAACTGGAAAAATGTTGGTTGTTTCATTTTTTTGTGATGACTGGAGAGAACCTTAGTAAGTTAATATCCAGGATATTATTACTCTATTATATCTATAAAATTGCCGGAAATAATGCAACAGATGTGCCTGTCCAGTCAAATTATATAATTCTGTGGCCCAGCCCAACAGACTGAGATGAGAACTAGGCTTTCCTAATTTGGGTAACCTTGTTATTTAGTTATTTGCAAACAGACTTGCAAAAATTTTCTTATGGTATTTCACAGAGATAAAGACAAGACCCCCTAATCTTCTTGGTTTCTAATGCAGACATCGCATATATAGCTGCTGAGCTCAAATCTCCTGAAGTAAGATGCTCTTGTACAAACTGAATTTTTCAGGGGGTTGTGAAACACCTACAGTTTCAATCTAAAGAACTGGAAATCTACACTGAACAACTGGAGAAAGTGTTGCGGCGCTATATACAAAGAATACAGTGGCTTCTCTCAGGTATTGGTGTGCATCTGCTTTCCTGTAAAGCACAACTTAAACAAGAAGATTTGATGTATGTTTACTATATCTAAAAGAATAAATCTGAATATAAATCTGGACTTCAAATATGAATAAAGGTCATCCATTTTGCATTTCATTGAAATTTGTAAAAATATTTTTATGACAATCAAATAAGAATTCAGCATCTGTGTAGCGGATAAACATCTCATTTGCTGTGAAATAATTAGGGCTCTGATGTCAGGTTTTTTCTTTTTTTTCTGTCAATAGAATATATATAATAACACGTACAAGTAAAATTAGCTTTTCTGTCTCTTTTGTTAAGAATGTGCCCTGTTTAGAAGTTCAGCATCACTGCTGGTTAAAAAGATTTTGATCCCTCTGTTGCTTATAAAGATCTTTGTTGGAAAACAGTTTAGTTTTTTTGTTGGATTGTAAAGTAGGAGCTAAAAATTGTTTAATCTCCACACAGATTAGAATTTATTAAGTAGAAATGTGCCCAGAATAATCCCTAAGGACTGAAGATTTTACAATGTGCCCGATAAAATAGTATGTTCAATAAAATAAGCCTGTGTCATGAACCTCAATGAGTTTTAATGTTCTGGCCCAGGAAGCCGAAGATTATTTGGTACCATTTTAGAAGCAAATATCTGTGTTTTGATTGATACATCTGGTTCCATGGACCCATATTTGTCACACGTCACAAAAGAACTTACCTCTCTTATCTGGGAACAGCTGAGAAAAAATGAAGTAAGGTATGATGAACTGCTGATAAAAACTGAAATCTGCACTAATTATTATGTAATGAGATTAATAATTGCAAATAATACAGTAGTGAAACACAGTACAAATAGTTACATGTTAGTGCATAATATGCATGTGACATGATTTTTTTTCTGTTCTTTTTAGCCAACTTTTAATTGAGTTCTATGAGATTAGAGCCTCATTTGCCATAGGCTGATGCTGTTTATCCTTTTTGGCTCAGCATTCTTATAGATTTTCTGTTCATGCAGAGCGAGATATGTTTTCTGACTCTTCAAAAGCTGAGAACCTTAATCCAATACTAGGCTCTTGGTTGGGTTGTTTGTTGGCTTGGATTTGTTTTTTTCGGATTTGTTTTGTTTGCTTGTTTTCTATTAGATTTGACTTTGTGTTTGTTTCTTGGTTATTTTTCTTTTACTTATTTCAAAACTGTCTTATCCGAAGTGAGTGAGCACTGATTAGGGTTAAATGTTGTGGGCCATCTTTCTCCTCAGGTTTAACCTGCTGCGATTTGCAGAAAGTACAGAGAGTTGGAAGGAGTGTCTTGTAGAAGCAACTGATGAAGCCTGTCATGATGCCGTGCAGTGGGTGTCCAAATTCCGTGCTCATGGTAATACATGCATCCTTATGGCTTTACAGGTTAGTAAATAGTATACAGTCACTCAGTAGTGCAATTAATCAATTACTCAATGGTAATTACAAAATAATCTAAGACAGAGACTGAAAGAACTTGCAATTTCATGACACTGAAAATTTGAATAAAAAAAATAAACGTTTCTTAAATGAATCATTCTTCTTCCAGACACCCTTGCAGAATCTCTGTTTAAATTTTATGGAATTAATCATGATGAAGTCCAGTAGAACTGTAAGGCATGTCTCTATTACCAAGCTCTCATATTATAAAAAGGCCAAATCTTGACAGCCTGATTTTCAGACTTTAAGCACTTGAACCCCCACAAAATGTGATGTAAAGATCTTCTGTCAGCAATTCTCCCAAATCAGTTAATTTGTTTATTTCAATGAGTCAGTTTTTGGTGGTGCTCTGCTTAGGAATAGTACCGTCTTATGCTACAAATTATCTACTTGTATATTTTTGAAATGTATATCCCTGATCTCTTTCATACTTAGGGAAAAGGAAAAGACAATACTAACTTGATTAATGATACCGTAAATATAAAACTATGTGAAATAATTGGAATAGTGTTTTCATTCTTAAGTATAACTTTTCATATAAATGTACTAATTATTTAAGCTTATTTTCTGCTTTTCAGAAGGCGCTCAGTTTCCAGGGTATAGAGGCACTGTATGTATTGACTGATGGAAAACCAGACACCAGTTGCAGTTTGATTTTGAAAGAAACTGAAAGATTGAGAAAGAAACAAGATACTAAAATCCACACCATTTCTTTTAGCTGTGCAGACAGGTATATGATACTTTGCAAGAATAACAACAAAAAAACTTTTAAATTACCAGTTTATTTATTGTTAAAAGGCTATGTTATCAAGATGGGCCTCATGCTCAGTTTACTGAACACCAGGATTGAGCTAGATATTCATGCATGTGGGAACTGGGAAGGCTCTTCTGATACAAGTAATTGCCACATGGTCTTCATGTCCCACATCTTATGTCCTTTGAGGGTTGTGACAGCTAAGCAGTGTATATTCTTCATTAGCAATTGACAAATAGAAATGATACAGAAGTTTATAATCATGTCTTCCAAAGTGTTTTGATGTAATTTTTTTTTATGAATTCTTAGAAATACTTTTTCAATTGCTGTTGCTTTCAGAGAAATAATTTTTGTAAATAACATACTACTCTGTTGTTAACAGAGGAGCTAATGAATTTCTGAAGAAACTCGCTTCCCAAACAGGAGGCCGCTACCATTGCAGCTTTGGAGATGTGGACGGACAATTAGCAGCACACAGAATGTTGACAGAGGGGTTTGATGATGAAGATGTATGTTAAATAGATTGGTTCTGTTTCATTTCATTTCAACGTAGCTCTTCATCAGTAGTTAACTGCATTTGAAAAAGAAAAATCATGAGAAAGATTAATATAAGACTCCTACGATACTTCACATTGAAACTGAAAGAAGAAATCTTAATATCTGTCTTTGCCTCTCTGTTGGCTGCCTTGGTCAGGTGACCAAACCCATGAAAGACGTATATAATGCAATAGAGTTCTTGAAAGAGAAGAAAAAAAATAAGAAAATCATGTATCTAGACAGTGTTTAAGCTAACTTTAGCTTTTACTGTGCTTTCTTATCCTTACCATGTTGCATTTAATTTATGCAATTGTAAAATCCTTACAGAGTGTTTAGCACGCTCATGCTCCAGCAGGAGACTGCAGGGGTTGCCACAGAAGAAAAATATATTCATAAACAGAACCATATTCAATCCAGAGTTGCTCTGCTCTCCTCTTGTTAGATTAAGACCTTCCCTGCAAGTAGATAGGAATCGGGAGATTTAGAGCTTAGGTTCAGTTAATTAAGTTAGTAGAAACTGAAAATAATTAATAGGTGCAAGTTAAAGTAAAATATTTTAATTCTGTTTTCAGGATCCAGTTTTCCCTTACTTTGAAGGAGATGATTTAAAGAAACTTACTCAAGAAGTAGCAAAAGCCAGAAGTTACTTAAAGCAGGCAAAATCTTTGAGGTGAGTATTTATCAAGAATCTCTTAATAATTGCTTTTTTATTTCATCAAAGGAAGACAAGACTATCCAACTTCCGATGTCTGCTATTTAAAAAAGAATTGCTGTTTCTTACTTTGTACTGTCAATATTGATTTTCCGAGGCTTGGAAAATGACATGCGAGCAAGCTGTTTGCTTCAGAGAGATTTAGTTTTAAAGTCTTACATAATTAGCTATCATCATAGTAAAGGATCTGAGCAGATCCCAGCATATGTTACACTTCAGGGCTGTTATTTTCTCTCAGTCATTATCCCTCCATTTCTTATGTCAAAAATAAACTATATTCAGTTGTTCCTCTCCTTGCTGAATTCCATCATGTGCCAAATCAATGTACTTGCTTTGTATGTATTTTTAAAAGAGAAAATACACTTTTATTACTGTGATGCAATGGTGTTTTTAGTACCTCTTCCTTTAGTATGACTTCTTACTCAGAAAAGCAAATTACTTTTATTTTGCAAAATATATGTGGGCTCCATCTATCCTACCTTATCCTGGCTTCTCTAACTGCACCGTCATCCATTCTCTGTCTGCTAGAATCATGTTCTCTGCGTGGAATAATGGTGAGATCTTTCTTCCGTTCCCCAACAATCCCAGCTCAACCCATTTACTTTTCAAGTTAACAGCAATCTCCCTTTCTCTTTGCCTCTGAAGACCTGTAAAGTTTCTAGTAGCCTTTTTTCTGGGAAGATTCCCTAAGCCTTCCTTTTCACTGATCTAGTTGCAGATGTCCCTGCTCACTGCAGGGGGGTTGGACAAGATGACCTTTAAAGAACCCTTCCAACCCAAACCATTCTATGATTCAATCAGTCGTCTTCTGCTTTCCTAAATAATTTGACTCTTAATCTTTTTCCTTTCCCTATTAAGTTATGGGCCCACCAGAATTTGTCCTATGTCTCCCCCTCTTTCCTTCTTTAATTTTCAACTTCTTTTGCTCTCCATAGAATAAGGCTGTTCTTCCAACGCTCTTCAGATTTGTCTCCCTTTCTTTTCCTCATCTTTTCTTCTGAATCCTTCCTCAACATGAAGTTCTTTTTCCCTTTTCTGTTAACAGTTGTATAACAGGTAAGAGTACAATGTGATGCTAGGCAGGGATATCTGAATGGACTCCAAAGGAGCCAAGTCATTCCCTGGAAGCAGCGTAGCCCTGTTGGCGCTGTGCACCATCTGTATCTCAGTAGACTGAACTGATGTGGGTGACGCACTATTCCCTGCTGCTTCTGGTATCATTCAGAGCTAGCTTTGATACCTGTCCTTCACTGCAGTTAAATTGTATTGATCTCTGTGTTTCTTCAGTGTTACACTTCCTAACTGCCAATACAGAGCCAGAAATTACTCTTAGTAATAGCAGGAAAAACTAGGTGCAAAGAGCTTTAAAATGTATCATACTTACTCAATGAAAAGACTTTCTCTCACATGAGGACACGGTGAAACAAAGGTACTGTATGTCTCTGAAAAGCTGCTGTAATTCTTTGGATTTTATTTTTCTTTCAAACAGGTTATTACTTCAAAAACGGAATGTAAACCACAGGGACAATTCTGGCTTTTAAAAATGTGCTCAGGTAAATAGTCACCACAAATAGATCACACTTTATATATAGCTCATGTATTTCAGTTTTGTAAGCCTAATGTAAGATGTATTAATTTCCAGCAGTGACTTTTTTTGAAGTTGAAAACATTTGTAATGATTTTAGTTCTTAGCTAAGCTAGTCCACAGTACAACCTAATATACACAAAGAACTGTTCAAGGAGAACTATGTTTGGAGTGAAAGGAGCACAGCAGATATGTCTTTGTAGTTATTCATAGGTTAGCTCTTTGTAAGAGCAAACAGCTTGAGCACAGTAGAGGGTTAGGACCAGATGTAATGGCTGTAATAACAATTGCTACATGGGCTGCATGATTTATCAGTTAAATGAAGAAGGCTGACTGAAAAAAGATTCCACTAAGCCAACTACAGAGAACTGCACTAGAGAACCTGGGCATGCCAAGATACTCATCAAGGAATTGTTGTAATGCAGAGATATAGTGAGACTGTAGTTTGTATTTTGGTTTACAAACATTGCCAAGTCATTCACAGAGAAGAGAGGGGAAAAAAAAATCCAGTCATACCCACTGGTTAAGAATGCTCGCTTCCTGGAGGATGGAACCTGGAGCCTGACCAAGTATATGCAGAATTCAGTGTATAAGGGCTGATGCTTGGAGAGGAGATGAATATATAACCATCCTGTAGTAGCAAGAAAGTTGCTATAGGCATGTAGAGACAGGGGCTAGTGTTCTACAACCACCTCTCAACTTTCCCAGGTAAACTGTCTTGCTTGTAAAGTGTATAGGAAGATATCCCCATCAATGTATTTCAGAAAGTACACAGCATTGTAGCACATTTAAACACATAAGTAAGGAAACCAAAAGTTACTCAGGTTAATTTATATTGATTTTTCATTACCGTTTTGTCAAGGGTGATGGTGAGCCTATGCAGCTTATATGTTTTTGAATTGTATTTTAAAAACTATTCGTGTGCTTCACTTGTAGAATTAAATTTTACACAAAGAAAAGACTCTGAAGAGGTCTGGAGTGGCACCACTCACCTGCTTTTCAGAGTGTGCTTAAATCTTCTAGCTTCAAGCAGATGGAGGGAAGATGTAATTCTGTCCATTCTGGCAAGAGAAGAAATTACAGATGATAAGTGCTGCTGACTTACTCCACTGGCAGACTTGACAGGACTCAAAAGTAAATCAAGCCCTGAACTCTCTGAAGCTTAAGCATAAGTGGAGGATATTTTTCAATATAGCTAATACAAATTTTTAAAGTCCCTGTATTTCTAATATAATTAGTAGTTATATAGGGTCACAACTTTTGTTTCTCTTCTATTCTACCGCATCATAGTAATAATTGCTTCAATCATTTGGTGGTATGTCCAAGATGTCTTTTTTGGCAATTGGTTTGAGACTGCTGGTGCTCATTATCCCTAACAGATGGGACAGATGGCTGTGATACTGGAAAGAGAATTCTTTATGCCAGCTTTGCATAGGAAGTCCAAGAAATAACCTTAGTGCAGAAAACAAAGCCTGGAATGAATGTTTTTTAGCAAAAGAAGTTTGCTAATAATTATTTTGATGGTGTTCATATTGGCAGTGGAGAAGGATTTAGAGTTGATTCAGAAATCGCTAGACATGAAAACAAGTAGTATCTTGTTGCTGCTAAAGCCTAGTTCTGTTTCTGTAATGAGACACTGCCAGTCTTCTAAGCAATTCTGTTAAGTTCTTAACACGTTTCCTGTCCTAGAAAGATTAAGATATCTTTACCAATATGATGTAAGAAAATCCAATTTAAGCTAACTGCACAGCAATGGGGCATATTTTTTCAGTTGATTTATGAAATACCTTTTTTTTTAACTGAGTGGTTCTGCAGTGACAGCTCATGGATATTTTGTAGGTGTGTACTGTTGTCTTTGAGAGGGTTAGGAATTCATCTCAGGTGTTTAATATATGTAATATTTAATAAAAATGAATTCAGTCTCTGAAATTTAGATACTTGATCTGAGTTTATTCAGGAGCCATTTGCACTTCCTGAGTGCAAGCTGATGGGAATGATGGGCTATTCTATCACTCCATCTGTTTTGCCTCCATAAAAAATTAAAAACTATTTCTATCATAAAAGCCTCTTTTTAGTGGTGTGTGCTGTACACCAGATGACTCATGAATTCCATATTAGTACCAGCCTACAATGGAATACTGCAGTTAAAATGCTGCTTTGTGCCCTGCATCACTTTCTCTGATTTTATTAGTATATGTGTTGGTATATGTCTAACTGCTGAGATGCTTTCATATGAAAATGTTAGTTGTAAATTAATAGGATAAGTTACATTTTTATTTGGGGTATATAAATACTAGATTATGATCACAGATAAAACGAGTGGATTTGTACTATTGGAAATGTTAAAACATTAAATCCAGATAGAACGGGTGAGGTTTCTTATTGCCAAAAAGAGATTCATATTTAATCTTCAGAGGATTTAAGAAATGTCACAATAATGTAACAGATGCTGATAATCTTATCAATGTCCTTTAAAAGAACCTTAAAAGGAAATAAATTTGTGTAGGCATGTTAAATGATACCAGAGACTTTTTGTGAAATAAGATAGTAATGCTTATGTCAGATTTTGCAAATGTGGATAAGCATCGGAATATTTCAGTGTGTCGTGTTTGAATGCAATCTGTCAAACCTCTCATTTATAGCCTTTTTTTCCCCCCTGTATAATATTTGGTGTTCGGAGAATTTACTCGTTCAAAACAATTCCATTTCCCCAGTGTCTCTGTAGTCCTAAATTCACAGCAAGCTACACTAATACTCATCTTGGCACTCGGTTGTTTGTTTGCGTTGAGACATCTGTTTTCATTTGTTTCTGTGGGCAGAGCATAGCAAGTTGCTCTGGTTCTCTTGAGCATGCTCCCAAACTGAAAGTAGGTGTTAAGAATTCAGGAGTCTTCTCATTGCTTGCGGTGTGAGCTGAGGGTTTCTAAGTCTCCTGTTCAAGAAAAATGCAACTGAAAGTACGGAACAAATGTTGACATTAAAATTTGTGTAACCACAGAAGCTACAGAATAGTTGGGTGTTACGGTATTGAGCCATTGTATCCCATCCAACTTCACTTCTTTAACTTCACTTCTTTAGTGAGTGTTCTCAGGCTGTGCAGTCTCTCTCCATGCTTCTGAAACCTTGTTGTCTTGCAGGCTGCTCAGTCCTCCTGTCTACTCAGAGCAGCTCTGTCTTTGAAATACAGTTTCTGTCTCCTGCTTATTACCTTCCTGGGAACTCCTGTCCTACCTGCTCCCATCAATCAGAGGGCTACTTAGTCAGGAAGACATTTTAAGGAGCTGTGATGACCTGGTCAGTTGAGCGCTCCGTTAAAAGACTTTTCAGTGTTGACCTGTCAGGTGTATGTCATTTCCTTTATGCTTCCCGGAATGCAATTCACTGTATTCGAGACCTTCTAAAAGAGGAGATTTGTAATTGACAAAGATGTATAATATTCTGCCACCTTGTTTGTAGGTCATGTCATTACTGTGACTCACAGAATACGTTGACTTGCATGCGATGAATTAAAGACAAAACAGCTAAACCAGTTTGCTCCCTCAAAGTAGGTGTTCTGTGCCCTATCAGAAGAGTGCTGTTTTTCCAGGAAGAGTCGGTAACTTCCAGCTGCTGTGCCACAGTTAATTGCTGCAAATGTTCATAAAAGCTTAGTAGAGACTGGCAGTTTAGGAACTCTTCAGGGTGTGGTTCAGCTATACCTGCTACAGGGGACAGCAACCTTCAGAAGAAGGATGAGACTGCCTAGCGTAGTAACAAATTCTTTCGTCTAAACATGCCTCGATTTGAGGCAACCCCAGCAAGCTCATGCTACTTCCGAGGAAGGTGATGGCCAGAAGTGTGTGTTCTGCTGTATCCTCTAAAAATTTGTTGAATAAGGATTTTCTCTGTGCTTTATAAGCAAGTTATCTACTACTAGTGTGTATCTAGATTTGTAACTACAAAGTTCCAAGATTTTAGGCACCATACAACTAAGTCACAGGAATTTTCATTGAATCATTTTAATGCATCTCAACCAGTTAGTTGTGTACAGGGTAACTTTTCATTCCATTGAATTTCAGTTCTCTGAAACTATGTCAAACAGATGCTTTTTAGATGTTTGCTTTCTGAATAGGTTTAAAAAAAAATAGGAAGAAGGGAAAATCCAATTCCAGAAACCTGCCAGCATCAGGAAACGCCCTATTTCCATCTCTGTTACAATAAAGAAAATCTAGGTTTTAGGTAACTAAAATGCACTGATGGAACTACTGTATGAGGAGATTGATAATCTCTGATTCACATCATGTGAGATTTTATCAGTTAGAATCTTAAATTCTACCCAGAATTTGGTAGGTAGATTAGGCCAAAGTTGTAAACTGCAAGTTACATGCTTTCACCGATACGGGCTCCTTCTGTCATTGCGGCTGCAGTTAATGTGGTACCAAGGCTCGCTCTTCATAGAGAAATAACTAGCAAATAACAAACTTCATTTCTTTTAGAGGGTTTTTCCTTTCTTCTTTCCTACTTGGAAAGTTCTGCAGCTTACGTTACAATTTCTGAATTGGTAACACCAATATTGGTGAATGGAACTTTGTAAATGAAACCAGGTAGAAGTTATGACAAGATTTGAAATGAGACCTGACTGGCACAGTGCAAAACAGAACCTCCTCTTCCATCCATCGTAAGCCACCTCCCATTACCTTATAACTCCTCTGACTTTTCCGGTATGAAAACAAACCATGTAGTAATAATGATGATCTGTACTTCTCCCTTGCAGTGCCATAACTGTTAGAAAACCTTTGAATTAAAAAGAAACCTATTAGGATTGGTCTTCAATAGTCTTTTTTAAACCTGCATGTGTATAGCTCCTGTGGGTTGTTTGTTTTCTCTGTGATTTCTATATGTAAGAATCCAAGCTGTCATCCCTGCTAATTATATAGAAACATGCCTTTATTCAGTACAAGTTAATGGAGTATTTTTATTTATGGTGCATTTTGTATTCCTTCCCTTCAAATATTGCATAAACTGTCTCTTTTTCTGACAGGACCTAAGAGCTGATAAAGGACATGTTCATTGTTGCTATTAGAAGTTGCTTTGTTTCCTCCTGTAATTCCACCCTGACCTGGCAACATAGTCAGTCGGTCATTCCATTTGACTGTAAATCCATCTGTGTCACATGAAAAGCAACCACAAATGCAAAATAAATAAGCACAACGTAACTTAAAAAGCATTTTATATGACGCGTTGCAAGGCTATGCCTTGAAGTATTTATGTGTGCTTTATTCCTTACGTGAGGAAACAGTGAAATACACAGAATGGTAACAGAAATAAATACACAGACACAGGGAAAAGGAAAGACTAGAGTGAGAATGTTTATGTCTGTTAATGAAGAACTGAGGGATTTAAGAACCACCTGATCTCTTAGCTTTGCAGCGCGCTGTCTGGAGAATATAGCAGAAAACTTCAATTTTTTTTCACTTTTTTTTTTTTTTGTGGAGGAAAAACATCTCTACAGTACTAGATGTGGTTAGTTTTAGAAACACTGTATGTGATAGTATTAAAAAAAAAAAAGCGCCATTAACAGATGATGGTACATGAGAAAACCAAAAAAAAGCATTGTATTATCTCTACTAAATGTATATTTTAACTTTATTCTGTTACTATTACGTTATACAGAAATGTGTAATTACATTGCTTGACAGAAAAAATGTTTTCACGAAATAGAAGCTATTGAAATGCATAATGATGAACGCTCAATAGCTTTGCCTAATGAAAAATCAGATGGAACTTACTGCCCAAAGGATCTGAACTTAGTCTGAGCAAGTTGTTCTTTTGCTGTATTAGGCATTGAAAATATGCCTTTTGTCAGGAATACAGATCTGCATCTTCTTTTCCCTTCTGGCATGGACTTACAGCATAACATGGGTAAGTTGCTTTGCTTCTGTATCATACTGTTCTAAGTTTAGCAAGGAACGTGAAGAACATTGTGTTATCATAAAGTCCTTAAGGTTGCATTTGAATGATACGTAATTTGGGATTAGATTAAATCTGTTGTTGCATTAATATTGTGTTGGGAAACTCTGACAATGTCTTCATTAATTAGAGATATTTGATATGTACCGATGCTTAGCATTTGTTTACATGAAAAATAGATATTAAGTTTCCTTTCCCAAATTCAGATCTCACAATTTCGTTTTGAAGCAAAAATTTTAAGTCCAGCAAAGTATGATGTTTAGAGGAGAATTCCATTCCTTTCCTCTTTTCCATCAATGTAATAAGATTTAAATGGTTTTTAACATTTTCTGTCATCTCTCATTTAAAATGTGAATACCTCACCATAGTCACTTCACTTCTCTCAGCTCTGTTTTTTTTTTTTAGACTCCGTCCTTGTTATGGGGATGATTGGTTTTGCAGTCAGAAAGTGCTAAGTGCTTTTTGTCAAAAGTACTTGCACCCTACAGCAGATCTGTCCAAACTTCCTTGGGGTTGCAGAGAGGATCGGTGATTTGGTACGCTGTCCAAATGAGTCTCCCTACTCTGAGTTCCTGTGATTGTGTCAGTATAGATGACTGGGCATCTGGATGTGAACAAGGACGTCAGGAGGTGTTCAAACATACCATGGGCCTGGAGAACTCTCCTGATTTATACAGAATTTTTAGTAAGTCAGATGAAGAGAGGATATTTTTATGCTGCAGTTATTTCAGCAAAATCCTATTGTTGAGATATCTTTAAGAGAGAGCTGTGTTTCTTAAGCTTTTTTACTATTCTTCTGCCCTTGGGCACTGCAGAACATCCCATCCTGCCTATGACTCGGGCCAAACATCCGGATGTTATTTTAACTCGTACCTCTGTCTAGCTCTGAATTCCTGCTGTGGTTATGTCTGTTAAAGGCTCCTTTCTGCATAGTATCCTCCACATCATTAAAAGCCCTCATTCAGGTTCCTATTACCTCACAGCCAGAGGGAGTACTGCTCCTATTCTGTGGCCTGAATTCACAGACTTAGGAAGTTAATGGGACCTGCTGAATGAGAGAGACAAAGCCCCAGTCTCCACACATGGTCCAATATTCTCTGTGGTCCAGTACCCAGCACTGATGCCCACAGAACTAGCATGGGACAAGTGTCTTCCTTTGTACACTGGAGTGTCTGTCTCGTTTATGCCCTAAGTCCTCCTCACTCTTAACTCAGATTTATCAGTGGATCTATCAGCTTGCAATTTGAAATCAGCTTGTGTAAGCTTATTCGATCCCTCTGTGAAACAGCACGATTGCATTTCAACATTGCTTTGCAGTCTGGAGGTGAGTAACGTTTTGATAAGCGAACGTAAGAGTTCAGAAATGTGGATCTTCTCCAGGTAAGTAAGTGGGCAAGCTCCCTGACACCTTCCTGTTGTGTTTTGTTCAGTCACCTCCTAGAAGAATGTTTCGTTTACTTCAGTGTGCCTACAGGAACTATGAGCGGTTACAGCAGAAAAAGTAGAAAAGGGCAGTATAGAGCTGTGATTCCAGACCAAAAGAAAGTTTAAACCTTAATGCAGCAGCTTTTCTTTAGCTTCTGTTTCTTTCAAAAAGACTTAGAAGCATGCAGTGAATGAAATATGGCCACTTCTTCATTAAAGATACGAGACTAAGCACAACAAGAGAGGTACAAAATATTGGTTCTGAAACGTCTTCTGAGGTCTCTCCTTCTGGCTAAAGTGGAACCCAAAGCCAAGTTAAAATACTCTTTGTTGATTTTCACTGAGCAATGATAGATTGATGTACTATGATTAAGGTGACCGTCTGCTTTGGCTTGTGGAGGAGTTCTGTGGTGGTCCAGGGACAAAATAACCACTTTCTGTCTTGGATTAAATGGTAAAAGCTGTCAGTGCTGTGGACAGCTCAAAACAGAGAATTTGGTATTCTTGGGGTTTTTACTCTTGAGCTGGGTTTGTCACTCATCTGGCAATCTGAGAAGTGCAGATTAGCTTGACAGGTTCAAAGATTGTAGTTCTAAAGCAGACCACAGGGATTTAAATACATAGATGTTACACTAAAATACATTTGCCTGGGTGCCAGTTTGAGTTCTTGTCAGCACATGAACATTAAATTACATTTAAATCGCAAAGTCACCTATGAACTTGAGATATTTCTAACATGCTAGCATTTAAAATTGTAGTGATTTATATTTAGATTTGGGAGTGTTTCTTTAGCATCTTAACTACTGCTTTGAGACCTAATTTTAGACACACCCATTTAAAAATGTTGGCTTTGATTTCTCATTGTTTAATTTGCAAAAGGATATGTGTTTTTAAAGTGTTTTAAAATCTGAGAGAGCTTCTATAATTATTAATAATTTCATTCACTATTCATTTAAAATGCATTATTTAATAGAAAATCACCTTTCCCTGTCCTGTTGTGTACCAGTTAGTTTGCTGCTTGTGCTTCATTCGTCTTGGAAGCGGGAGAACAACCCTTGTGCCTACAGTTAAGCCTCTTTGCAAATACCTGACTAGATTGGGGGTGAAGATAGCGAAGCCAGGATGAAAGTGTTAAGTACCACTGCCAGACAAGATTTTTGTTTCTTCTCTTTATCCAAAATCAGGTCTGAAACCCATAAACAGAAGGAGAAAGTATTTCCATTCCTACCGAAGTTTCATACAACTGTGAGAGAGGGTCACTTTTAAACATTAGTGTTAAGAATTTCTTTCATATTTTAGTAGAGAGACCTTTTCTCTGCACTTCTTAAAGTGTGAGATATTGTAGTAATCTAGTACAATTCATTAACAAAATGATGGTACCAATAGCATATTTGTGTTGTCTAGGGTCTTCTGGATACCCCTTCCTATTTAGAAGGGCCTGACGTGGAGAAAATATTTCATTTTTTTCCTGAAAAGGAACGTAAATTATGTACTAATTAAGCCCTGCCCTTTTTTGGCTCCTAGCCCAACCACCAACTACAAAGGAACAGGAACAACAAAAGGGCCAGAGCACACATGAACATCTCTGTCTGTCTGCAAGTACCTGATGCCCTTGTGGTACTAACTGTCCAGCAAAGAAGTCTCACCATTTTACTTGGAGAGGAAGGATTGGGAGAACGCTGACATCCAGGATTCTACCAAGGGTACTTACTACTTCTTTAGCTATTTTTAAAAGCCTGAAATGTTTGACTCTTAATTTTATATAGGAAGCAATTTCTAATATTTAAAATGACAGTAGGGGAGCTAAGAGCAACTGGGACCTTATGCTCTGCACAAGATGTAACTATGTTCATCATGCAGAATACATTAATAAATCAGAATAACTCCTATAAATTTAGAGAAACAAGGAAGTTACTGATTTTGGAACTATGTGTTTTCTTACAGGAAATTATTTATATTCAGAAGTTGATAACAGTTTTCAAATTCCAGGAGGTAGATTAATATATTAATGCTATCAAAGCTTTTTAAGAAAAAGATCTCTTGCAAAATTTTCAAAATTTTTGATACAACCTCCAGCTTACTTAAAGTTTAAGGAGATACTAATGGCAAGTATTCAAATATATACCATTTTTCAAATCTGTCTTTTTATGGTATATGTGACAAGCTTGACCTTAGTTATCCTTACAGTGTATAAAAACGTACTTTTTCACAGAAGACAAGGCAAAATAATTTTATATGGTTTAAAACTACTGCATAGCATAATCTAGAGATACAAACTTAAATTTTCTTGATTGAACAGGAGAGCATACTTGTTTTAGTTTTATTATGTTTGTTCTCATTTAAATTTTGTTTGGAAATGTGGATTATTTTTCATTTTGGAAATGTCAGGATATTTTTCAACATAAAGAGCTTGTATCTCCCACTGTGTAATGCGATTCAGTTCACTGAGTTTAGTGAGTTGGCGTTAAAGCTGTATAACAGCTGTATATTAAATATAATACTGCTATACATTAATATGGAGAATATAGTACTAACCTGTGTCTGAAATCTAAAAAACAACATATAAAATAAGAAAAATATCACAAATAGCATTATAAAAAAATAACTAAGCAATGGCAAAAATAGTCCATAACTTTGTGTGTCGTGGACTGCATTTTCTGTTGCTTTTCTAGTATTTTTTTGTCACCGTGGAAATGATGCAGCTGCCAGTTACCAATCATACCCAGTTTCTACAAAATCTCTGCTGAACGCCGGTGTAAATGACAAACTGTGGTTAACTACCTGTGCCCAGCTGGTGGAAGATGATGTATTCTCATGTGTGGGGATATTGCTCCAACTATGAAAAATCCACAATAATTTGCAGGAATTTGGTTTATATTCCTATATTAGACTGGCAGGCATCCAGTTTTGATTCCACTTTACAGTGACTTAATTGACTGTTTCTGATGTATTTATTCTGGATTTCTGTTTGGGGATATAAGAGCTTAGATCCTTATGTGCCAAGACCATGCAAGGAATTGGGATAATAGGGGCTGTCTGTGTGGTAAAAATTAACTGGACTAATATCTTGCAGTGTATTGTGATTTGGAGTATCAGGCATTTTAATTGCAAAATATAAGTGGATTTCTAAAGAGAAGTCATTACTGTATAGTGAACTAATTTTTAATACAGAACAAAGTGTGTAGATGGGTAACTCCTGTGGAATCCTTTATCACAGAATGATCATCTCATTGGTAGATGAACCCACAGGGCAGCTGTTTTCTAACAGTTTTCTTCTGTTCCTTGTCACCTTAGCTGTATATGAACACCCTAAGGAGAACAATATGGACAAAATTTAGTAAGAACTGGACAGACAACTAAATGTATTTAATTTATAACCAAAAAAGTTTAAAATGCTAACAGATTTTTTTACTATTACAGAATAACTGTGACCCAAACAGGAAATAAAGTGGATTTTAAAAGCAGAATCAATCTATTCTTATATTCCTTTTTTTTTTTCCTGACTAGTAGGCTAACAACTATTTGGCCCTAATATATCAGAAATCAATGAATTTTCAACCATTTGATATACCAAATACTCAAAAATCTGTTAATCAAACCTGCTAAGTTTAGGTATTTATAATGTCTCTAAAATCCTGTCATTTCTATTCATTTTTATATAATATGAAACTGGTGGGTATGAGGAAAAGACTAAATCTTGGAATAAAAGTATTCAGACTCATTGTACATAGAAAACCCATCACCAAAATTGTGATCTTCTTTTAATTGTGAACATTTTAAACACGTTAAGATAATAAAAATATACAAATAAAACCAGCATAATCACAAAAGGAGCATTGTAACATGAAAGTTACTGAAATTGCTCAGATCTGAGAGTATTATGCAGGAATTTTCCAGAGATCTTCTCTCTTGCAGTCGTGATGCAAGAAGAATCCACAAAAGAGCTCCACAGCAGCCAACCATGTGAGAGCAAACTAAAGGAGCACGCTGGACCACCGGTTAGCAGACGCAGAAAGACAATGGTGACAGGAGGTGGAGGCCACCTGGGATACAATCTGGGATGTGCTCTTGTTAGGTCAGGAATTGCTGTTGTTCTCTTTGATGTACAGAAACCAAAACGAGAAATTCCAAATGGAGCGGAATTTTTCAAGGTATGTTGTAATTACGTATTTAACAACTGGGAAGTACAAACTGGGAGCGGCATTGATGGTTCACTCTCCAGTACAAGAAGAAAGGGCCATCAGGTGAAATGAGGAGGAGTCAGATCAACACAAACAAAAAGAGGGTTTTTTTTCATGCAGTGGGTAAAAGGCATATATAGAACCTCACCAAACATTTACTTCCATTGGAGATTGCTGAATAGGTAAGCTAAATTGGGATAAAGAAATTTTCTGAATGAAAATACTTGGAAACTGGAAGAGTGTTCTAGGGGGAAGTGTCACATACGCTTCTCCTGTTCCTGCGCTTCCCAGGTCATTCATTTATGAGCCCTGATTCCCTTTGATTCTTAACAATTCAAGGAATTTAGTATGTCTGCAAAAGAGGGAGAACGAAAGAGACTTCAAATATTTAACAGATCACAGCCATCTGTGGAGGACAGCATCTTCCACTAGTCCCTGATGTGAGGAGCACCAGCTCCTCACAGCTGCTTCACCCACTTGGGTTTGGGGGTCTGGGTGCACTAGCACTTTCTGCACCCTCCTGTTATCTTGCACAAGCTCTGACTAGATGTAGGGTATCATTCAGCTGAAGTTGTCTGAGCATTTGGTGTAAGAACTCATCGACATCACCACTATAACTAAAAGTTGATGGCAAATCTGAAAGTAATCACAGGATCTTTGTCCCAGGGGCTATCGAGGTGATGCCAGATTTTCTCCTCCTGGTTACATCACCAGGTAGGACAGGCAGTGAGGGAGGCAAAGGGGGATGCATCACCCGGATCGGCACGGCTGGGTAGTGGGAGAATACTAGGCTAAGCAGATCTTTAATCTGACCCAGGCTGGTTGTTCTTAAGTTCAATTTCATAAACAGCTTTTACAGAATATTGAAGAGGGAGAAAGTATTATTACAGAACCATTCAAAAACCATAAGCTTTATTTGTTAATGATATAGATCCACATAATTTGACTTAAATTGTTGGATTGAAGGTAATTTATAGTTTCTAAAGGACACTCATGAGATCTGACAAATGATCTTCTGTGAACAGGGTTGGTTTTTATAATTCAATTTGAAAAGTATAAATATTATGAACTACAGGTGAATTACCTAGAAAATGTAACTACAGAGTCCTAGTAAACGAAGTAATAAGTCACTTGAGAGCTCTGAGGCTTGATCAGTGATTTGGAGATTGCTAATTTTGTTTATACCGATTAGCTATTTTAGCATTTGATTGAAGGTAGGAAATGTATGCCAACCATACTTGTGAAATACTTTGGCAACCTTGGAAAAGAGTTGAGAGGTAAAAATTGATTAGATTATCTCTTAATATTACCTCCAGCCATTTCTTTTGCGATTATTCTATCAATTTCAATACAGTAAATTAAATAATAGTCTGTATTTTGAAATACAATTCTGAAAAGAAAAGTATTATATTTTATTGATATATGTATGTATATGGAGTATGATGTATATAGTATTACCTGATATAAAAACATGTAATATAATATTCCAAGCACAGCATAGTGTGTATATTTAATACAGTACAGTGTTCAGTACATTTCATACAATGCAATTATAATACACTAATTTATACTCATACAATATTAAATTCTTATAGTGTGCACTCTTTAATCTTGTACAAAACCGTAATTAAATTTATCATGCAGCACACCTAAGAGAAAGCTTAGATGGGCAAAGAGACATTTGTCTAGATTGGACAAGTCCGATCTTAAGGTGCCAACAAAAAAGGGGTTCTCTTATTTGATGATTCCACAGCGAGCAGCTGAACCCTTCCTGCTGTGATTTATTGTCCTTGGGGCTTGATTCTCTAGCCCTCAAGAATATGCTGCTCCCATTCAAGTCAAACAAGTTTTTCCAGCTTGCAGGCTGCAGGACTAAGTGTGAAAATACGCATTATAATTGAAGCTAACAAAGAGTCATATTGGTTTTGCAACGAAATACTGACAAAATTCTTAGTTATGGATTTTTCTCCATGTTTATAATGTTTTATTTAATTCTAGTTAAGGGTTGTGAAAAATCAATCAGAATTACTTTAGATTTTCCTTAATAGCCATAGTTAATACCAATTCTATAGAGAATGTAATGAGCTCTACCAGTCAAAAATCCATTCTTTTCTCATTTTACAGGGTGATGTGAGGGATTATGATGCAGTCTTCAAAGCATGTGAAGGGGTTGACTGTGTTTTTCATGTGGCTGCATGTGGAATGTCAGGACTAGAACAAGCAAGTACAATTTTCCTAACATTTTCTTTCATTATTCTTTTGAAAACAAAAATTTGTCTGCATGTAGCAAAGAATGTGTAATTATATGATATTATTTATGTCAGACAGATGTTAGTTATAAAGGTCAAGTCATTCATATTGGCAACAAGGGAGGTATGCCTTAAATAATGAATGTCAAAGCATGAAGCTGATGTGCTACACAAAATACTCTAAAAAAATGAGATCCTAGATTGAAGATCTTGGATAAAAAGGCATATCCTTTAATCTGAAGAAGTATGACAGTATTGCTCTAGAACTAATGTTGTTGCAGTTTCTTCTTATGAACTCAGAGTCATGAGAAAACAGACCAGCAACTCAATATGGTTATGCTAAATAACAGTGATATTCACAGGGTGGAGTATCAAAAAAAGTCATGAAACTACTAATTTATATGTAAGAAGTAGATTGCCACTGGAACAAGAATTTGTGGAAGCTTTCAGGGAGCATAACCCCTGCCTGTCATTCCTTGTTTCTAGACCATGGATTAGCTGGGGTGTGACAAAAACTTGAAGCATTGTCATTTCCTTTCAGATGCATTTTATCTTTCTTTTTTTCAACTTTATTCATACATGAGCCAGACAATAAAAACTGGAACTACTAGAAATCACTGTCTGTCAGAAGGGCAGAGAACTGTAACACATACATCACAAAAAGGCCACAGCTCCTTCTAGATCTGGCAGTTTTAACGGTCGTATTGTGAATGTGACTTGTTCAACTAATTGATCTTGTGCAAACTCCATTTCTAGCTTCAAAAGAAAGATCAGATTGAATCTATAAATGTCGGAGGCACAAAAATAATAATTGATGGTATGTACCCAGATTTTCTTTCTTTGCGCCTGATGCAAACCGTGAATTAAAAAACCAAACCTTTTAACTGGGTGTTTTCTGTGTTGATCTGGCTGTAATATCAGGCTCTTCTCTCCCCTCTTTCAGAGTATGATGTAAAGCTAGGTGTGCAGGTCCCATTAAAACTGGTAGGTTTGCCGCTCATTTGAATTAGGGATAGGTTTTCAACCCACACTTCATTTCTTGGCAGACCAACTTAAACTCTCCTCCACGTACTCGTTACTTCTCCCCATTACTTCATGTCATTTCCTCATAGATATAACATGAGAGATACTGTATTATTTGTGTCGTAAACATTTGGTAACAGGAGTCATACACGTGCTAAGTATATTTACCTATTATTTCATCACATTAATATAGAAAATTTTCTGTCCTTTTTGATCATCTGTTGAAATGTGATCCCTTTTTATTGTATACTGATTTTTAACTACTGTCTCTGGAAAATGTTAGTAGATTTATTTCTCTGTATTCAATTCCAGAGAGAGCATTTCAAAGTGTAAATACCAAAGCTACTTTCTCTTTGCTTTTCTTTCAAAAACTGAATGGCAAAAAGAAAATCAAAAAGCAAAATGAGAAAAGCGGTTTTAATTTAGACCAAATTTCGTGCTGCCTGCGGCTTATTGCTGGAAAAAGCAGAAATTAGGTGTGAAATGGTAGGCAAGTAGAACTCTAAATGAGACTGAGGGAAAAGGTTGCCTCATAATCCCCTCTTCTTACCCAAACCTCTGCACCCACAAATCCTTGTCATGTCAAATTTCCATAGGCTCCCAACAAAGCAAGAATCTGGGAGGAGCCTGAACCTGTTAATCTACATTTAAATACTAGACTTTAGTATTGTGTTGCGTTGTAAGTATTTACAACACAGTAATCACATTCCTTATTTTCAAAATGAGCCAATGAACCAATTGGGCTGACTGCTCTGTAGATTCTAAAAATTACTGACTTTGAATATTAATTCACTGAAACTTTAAGAGTATTGTTAAATCAAATGGAAATTCATGTTATTCAAGATTACAGTGACATATATGCAGCAGAATTTAGACATAATATCTTAACACGCAACTGGAATGCATAATTAAGACTTATTTGTAGATAATATTAATTTCATTTGTATTTAAGGTGCTACTAATTATCACTAACAGCGTATGGTTCCTCCTAACATATCTTTTGTCACTTAGGAACAGATTGAGACAAATGCAGTTGTCACACACCAGAGAGAGCCAGCACATTTTCTTAGATGAGTTTACTTACTTGCACGGGCATCCATGAAACTGTGGGGCAAGAAGCAGTCCTGCTTACTGCTCACTGCTGAAATAAGGCCAAAAATAATGGTCCACAGACAGGCTGCTCTCTACAGCACTACCCCTACAGAAAGAAGCAGGAAGTTTTCAGTGCTATTTCATCACAAAAAATGTTCTTACCCAACTCCTTTGTATTCAGTTTGTAAAATGAATATGTTTTAAGAAATAGTTCTGAAGGAGGAATTTTTTCCTGCTGCCAAGAGAATTCCTCTATCCAGCTGGTGACTACAATCCACTGGTGATACCGTAGTTGCAGGTACCTAATCATAAAACATTTGGTGACTACAGTATGTGGTATTTACATAGCAGATATTTGGGATGAAAAATCCAGCTGAATGAAAGATAATACTATATTAAATAAGAAGTTAATGTTAAAATACTACTTTTTCTATAATGTTTGTTTTCAGAAAGAGAAGCTGCCAGTTCATGTGTTATTTCTCACTCTTTGTTTTAAAATAACTTGTTTTGTATACCATTGCAGTCTGCAAACAAAGAAACATCCCTAGACTGATCTATACCAGTACAGTCAATGTGGTATTTGGAGGGAATCCTATTGAAGAAGGAGATGAAGAAACTGTGCCATACTTTCCACTGGAAAAGGTACTTTGTTCATGTGATGACACGGCATTTACTGTACTCTAAAGAACAGGTTATGTGAAGGCTATTCTGAGAGCACAAGCTGTTTTACTATAGGTCACATCAAATTCCATGACATTATTTTTTCTTAACAAAAATTGACTCATGACCAATGAGGAAATACTCAAATCATAGTTAATAGTAAACGGTGCAGCTGGGAGAGAATTGTTTGTAAATTCCCAAATAGTTTCAATAAGAAACTGAAACATTTTTAGGAAAGTCTGAATTTTTTATTTCATATTTAATTTACTGTTTTAAAAAACTATTTCCAATTCACAATGGTTTCACAAAATAAAATTATCTGACCCACCAGAACATTTGGCTTGATGCTAATTTTTTCCAGTACATCTAGCATAAAAAGTGAGTTAAGTAAACACTAGTGGACTTAAATTCACTGTGAAGCTTAACTTGGGTAACTAAAATATAAGTCTGATAGGTTTCTTTGTCATAAAGTATTTTATTTGCTGTATCTTGTTGTTATTTCTAGTTTAGTTTTACTTATCTGATGTCTACAAGCTGGCCAGATTTAAATGTTACCAGATATAAACAGTAAGCTTGCCTTTACAGATGCAATAATGTGATTAAAATGTTGATTATATTCTGCCTTTCTTTATAGCAATTTAATCATTATTCTAGAACAAAGACAATTGCAGACCAAATGATTCTTGCTGCTAATGGAACTTTACTCAAAGGTACATATAAGACATTTGGGGCTTTCCTATCATGAATAGTATTAGTGGGTATTCCATTCTCTGGTTACTCATTTATCAATAAATAGTATATTTTAACTGAAGTAAGGATCTATTTTGTTTGTTTCTACTGCTGCCTTCAGTGGATGACTGATTTTGTTTATGAGTATATTCAGACAGATGTGAGATTATATGCAAACAATAGATGGGCGATTTCCGAAAATTTGACCTTACTTCTTCAAATTATCTTAAAGTTTACCAATTTGACAACAGAAACAGGATTTGTGCTTTTATTCCCCATTCAGTCTGTCACTTTGAGCTTCTCTGCTAATACCAGTCTAAGCACTGTCCAATAGGTCATTTTCATAATCGCCAAAGGCTTGCAGATGTCTGGCAAGAATAACTGTGCTTTCTTAAACTGATTGTCAATAGCAGGGTCATGTTGACTTCTTAAGTCGCATGTGGCTAAAAATCTATCTGTATGTGGCAAGGGAAATATTTATCTTTGGTTTTACGTGCATATTTTGCTATTCCTACTAATTTCTCTGAACTGAAAAGCTGGCAAACACGAATTAGGTGGAGCTTCAATTTCAGCATCCTTGATTAACTACGGAGCAAACTCCTACACCTCTTACACTTGCCCACATAAAAGGTGTCATTGCGCCTATGTGCAGGAGTCAGAGGGTCTGCTTACTCATTCACGTGTAGAGCTTAAAGTATTCGCTTTGATTTAAAACATTCTAATTTGAAAGCCTCTGTTTGAGAGACCTTTTCCATTCCTTTATGATGCCATTGAGCTGCAAGCAAGCAAGGTGTCTAACTATTGCAAATTAAATATCATCTAGTATTGTGTGTGTCTGCAGTGATGGACAGATATGTACGTGATAAACTTACACCTCTAATAAATAGCAAAAGTCAATCAAGCAGGAGGTATTGATTTATTGATTGATTGACAGATTGATTTATTCTGTCCCTATTCAAACTCTTCTGTGGTCAGAGGGATTCAGTTTTTCAGGCTGCTAAGCCAGGGTCTCTCACTACTACTGAATTAAATTTTATACAGAAATGAAAACAAGTTACTAGGAAGGCCGAATCACGTAGAATTCTGTGCATGGTCAGACTGATCCTTTATTTTCACAATGTAAAATTCAGACAATGTATGTCAGCCATATGCTGATATCAAAGCTATCTGAAAATCACATTTTGTTCTCTCTCCAAGGAGGGGATAAGCTCCGTACTTGTGTGCTTCGTCCACCTGGCATATATGGACCTGAAGAGCAGCACCACCTGCCACGAGTAGCCGTATGTGTTATGTAGTCAGCTCTGGAGGACACTACAAGTAGTTGTATGGGCGTAAGACAAGCGGAAGTACCTTGATTATAGTTCTTAACACCTCCTCCAGGAAGACTGTTGTGAAATCTTGGTGACAAGTCATATGATGCAAGCTAACAAATAGTATGAATGAGTGTTGCAGGAATGACAAGGATCGAGCTGTACTTTTAAGTGAAGAAGAAAACAATGCAAGGCTGAAAGGCCATGGTAGAAGAACTAGGTTTGCATCTTTTAATGGAAATACTGTCTTTTAGATATGCACTTATATTTCAGCCAAACACTATAATGTCACCCTACTTTATCACTGCGTATCAGTGCAACAGTCCTTGATTTATAAAACCACCAGCTAGTTGTTTGGTTTTTTTCTTGTGACACATTTCCTGTGCTGTAATTGTACACAAATACATTCATCCTGAGCCAAAATGAGTATGTTTTACTGCATAATAAAGAAATAATGTAGTTATTTCACATTTTCTGTTTCTGCAGGTAAATATCCAGCGAAGACTATTTAACTTCAAGTTCGGGAATCACAAAGTTCAAATGAACTGGGTTCATATAGGAAATTTAGTACAAGCTCATTTACTTGCTGCTGAAGCTCTCACCTCTGAGAAGGGTTATGTAGCTGTAAGTAAACAATATAAACATTGTGTTCCAGTAGCTTTAGCTCTCAAATAGGTTTAATTTCTGAGGTTTTGAGATCAAAGATTCCCCAAAAGGTCATGTGCTAAAATCCTAAAAACGTATGGCATTGCATGGTGTATAGCTCCATAAACACATGGACGGTGCAAATACAAATACATTCTGCTAATGTTTTGATGCTGGCTTTGTCTGTGTTGAAAATATATATTTTCCTGTTTCATTGAAAGACATAGTATTTTCAACCAGATTAATATATTCACCATCACACAAATCTATATATTTTCTTACTATTTTGAAAATAGATACTGATTCTATATGAATAAAATTAACAGCAACCATTCTGAGGCATTCCAGTTTAATTTTCAGGGTTAAAAATTCCCCAAAAAAGATGTACAAAACGAATGGACAATTTCAAAAGGTTTTTATTATTCCTGTACTACTCCTAATGGCAACAATAATCTGAGGACTGTGAAGCATTAAAGAACTGATGGTGTTGCAGCAGCTGCTACATTCACAGCTCTCAAAGGCTCCAGCTTCATTTATATTGGTAGGAACATATAGACAACAGATATAAATATATCTGAACATCTGTCCACGTGCTGTCAACTAGTTAAGTGTTTGGAAGCTACACAGTTGTTTCAGAACGACCTAATGCCCAGACCCTCAGTGTCTGTGTGGGTGCTCAGGTGGTCATAGCGCTCACAGTGGGATAGACTCCTCATCCAGAGCACAGCTGTCAAGGAGCTATTGCCTGCACAGGTACAAGGCCGGAAGAAGACAGACTGGAAGCCTGGAAGTGCTTTCAGTTCACTGGAAGTGAATTCAGGCACTGTGATGTGTCCCACAGAATATATATCATTAATTTGTTTTAATCAGAAAATTAGCCAGAGTTGGAACTTGACCTCAAGAAACTGTGTGTATGAAGTGCTGTCAGTGTTGCCACTTCTGTCCAACTCAAAGATAATTCTGTCTCCTGCACATCATGAAGAACTTAATGCTCTAACAGTTGGGTTATTACCTAGTGAAATCAAACTCTGATTTGCATTACACCATGGTTAATCATGGTGGCTCTACTACCACCATGGGCTTACCCAAAAGTATGAGACATGAAATCACAGTGGAGTCCAACGAAGGTAGTTTGCTGAGCTAATTTGTTTACTTTCACTATAAGGATGCTGGCATGTTATTCACAAAATCAAGGCAGACAGGTAGGTATGAGAGAGAAAGAAAACGCCATCGCACAGATAGTGTTTTTCTAATTGTTTTTCTCTGCTTCTTTAACAGAGCGGTCAGGCGTATTACATACACGATGGTGAAAACGTCATCTTTTCTGAATGGATAGTCCCTTTAGTATGTATTGTACATACATTTAGCTCTAATGCGCCATATTGGCCCTATTCATGTCCTTAACTAAAAGACAATTGTTTATTTCTGCCATTAAATGCAGTAGAAAAGGGAAGGCCATTTAGAATCGTATCTTAAAAGCTAAAAAGAGGCAACATTCTATTTTCAGAAACACCAGGCTTGGCTAAAGTTTTAATACTGTAATGCCAACACAGACAAGTCTTCCAGGAAAATTATTGCAGTAGAATGATAGGCCTGTGTGTCTAAATGTAGTTAGCATTCCAGTCTCGGTCACTTGCCCCTTGGAAATAGCACTGTTCCCTCCTTACCTCCAGGTGTATTTGAAGGGTGGGAGGTGGGCACTGGAGAATGAGTGGTGGGTTTGAATTACATTTTTTACTACTGGTGTTGATAGGAAGATTAGCTGAAGAAAAGTTTAGATACATGTTTATCAACATTCATTTTTCCATTTTCATGCTTAATTGACACCCTCAATTTGGTACAAATGGTCTGTTAATCTTTCCTTTTATACTCCTTCTAGTTTGAAAAATTAGGCTACAGGAAACCCTGGATACATATTCCTGTTCTCCTGGTTCATATAGCAGGTAAAAATAACAAAATATATACTTAATTATTGTACTATTTATTTTGTAATTTGTTTTCTTATTCCTATAAAGCTACATAACAGTTTTAGAAAATTCAAGGACCTAAATTATAGGAATTATATAACTTAACATTATTCTAATTAATAATAATTGCTTATGCCACTTGACATTAATTATACCAGATAAAGTTTAAAGACTACTGAGTCCATCATGTGCTTTATAAATTCAACACTGCCTTCTCCCACTTTACTTGCATCCTCTGATATCAGTAGGAATTACAGGATTTGCAATGTCAGCATTATCTCAGCGTATTATTATCTACCTGTCTCATTAAGTCATCTTTCTGTTTCACAGCCACTGTGATGGAATATCTGCACCTGATACTAAAGCCAGTTTTCAGTTTTACACCTTTCTTGACAAGAAATGAGGTAAATATATAAAAAGAGAGAATGTTCATATATTCCTGACCACAATTCTCGTGAAGTACATGATACACTCTTTGGATATAGACAGGATTGTCTGCATTAGAGCTCTGTTCTTCTGCTCAGGGCATAGTCCAGTCAGAGCTTGACACCGTCAGTCATTTTGTAGCCTAATTTTTCCATGCCATCCTGGCCACCCCTGATAAAATCATCAGAAATTAATCCTTACTTGAAGATTGGATGATCCAGAGAAACATCCTAGAGGAGCAAGACACAGCACCTGACATGGAGCTGACACAAATTGGAAAACAGGCACTACCTTGTCATTTCCAACGACCTGTCATATGCTGTGGAACTACTTGTTAAAGGAAGGTGGTCCAACAGTCCAGAGCAAGAGTCTCAGGTCAAAGTGTTACCCTAATACCAGGCTGGTCAATAATTAGAAAGTTCACTAAAAATAATTCTAAATTGGAATGAAAAGTCAATACTCTGAAAAACAAAACAAAACAAAAACCCCAACAAACAAAAACAAACTCAACAAAAAAAACACTCCACCACCACCACCAATTTCTGGACAAATTACTTTTGATCTAACTTATATTTTACTCATTCTGTTAGTTCTGGACAGAATCTAACTCAAAAATGTAAGCATTTTTGCTTGTCTATCTTTATTCATGTTTTTAATTCCACTGTAATACCATTGTTGACATATTTTCATCCAAGTCCTAGAAAATCCAATATTAAAGTTACTTCCTAACTGTTCGTTTGGATTTTAGGTGTGCAACGTTACTGTAACTCACACTTTCCGAATAGACAAGGCAAGAAATCAACTTGGTTACAAACCAAAGAAATTCTCATTTGCTGATTCTGTGGATCATTACCTTAAAACAAGACCTACTTGCCAAGAAGATCATACAGTCCTTAAAATGGTGTTTGGTTTTGCCATTTTGTTAAGTTTGATCATTCTTTCTTTCTTCTGAAATCAAATAACTACCCACCTGTCCCAGAAAACCTAATTTTATTTCTGACTATTGATGATCTGGTCATAGTACGTTCCTCAATCACTGCGGACTTTATTACTCTTAATAGAAACTCTCCAATCTCATTAAAAAAACAAACAAACCAACCCCAAAAAAACCACAAAAGCGAAGACAGAGGACACATCAAGAAATGTTCCCAAAGGACAAGGCGTGTGCGATGTATTCTAGGCGATCCTGCTCTGGGAGAGGAGTTGAACCAGATGATCTTTAGAGGTCACTTCCAACCCCTAGCATTCTGTGACTCTGTGACTGATTCTGTGAAGGCAGTGTCACAAAATCAAAGAAGTTCACTGCTAATGGGTGCAGGAACAGTTTTAAAGGATCTTCATCAACTGATTGCTTCCCACTGAGAATTATTTTCTAAAAATGCTAATTCAGGGAGGTAAGAAATTGGAAGAAGAGGAACCATTGTAGGACTTCAGTACTGTAACAGGTCCAGTAGCTCCAATGAAGAAAAGACTGACTGAACAGTTCCTCTGATGAAGCCACTGTGACAGCTGCTGTACATTAGTACGAGGAATTACGAAGACCTGGGAAATAGTACCAAAAATACAAAAAGTAGATCTTTATAAATAACAGGTGGTAAGAGGACTGAAAGTCATATTTATATCAAGTACTTTTATTGTTCAAAAGCTTTGTAAAAATGTAATAAATAATGTTATGTGTGTTTGTAAATCAAATAATATCTTCCAATGCAGTAATAAATAATAACTGAACCAGACGCTGTTTTTAAGGAGCCGGTGGGAAGCAGGAGGGAGGGCACATAAGACCTTGGAGTTCAACAGGCTGTTTCTGCTCTCTTGCCTTGTAAGTGAAGGGGAGTCACTCTGACCAAGCTCCTGTACAGTGCTGGCACACTGCTCCTTCAGCAAATTGCCATTGCGGGGGGAGCAGGCAAGCCAAGCACTAAGACTAAGTGAGGATCCAACCCTTCTCTTTTCCCACTTCTCCAGACTTACGTTAGTTGCTTCTTGGGTGGATCGAGCTACACGTGCTACACGTGTACTACATGTATGCTTACCATGTGTAGCCCAGATGAATTTTCATAAGGTTACCTGTCGCAAGGATTTTCTCAAGGACCAGCTTTGCTCTCAACAGGAAGCAGCTTTTCAAAAAAGCTGTGGCCTTTTTTTGGGCGATCCTCAGTAAGGACTAACCAAGGAATTCTCTGGCTTTGTGTTTGCGAGTGCCCGTGGAGTCCCACCATTCCAGTCCTGCAACACCAAACCTCTGACTTACTTCAGGTAAGATGCTTTCTACATCAGTACTGATTAATATTGGCTTCATTCAGTTGATTTATCATTAATTACAAATCCAGGATTTGAAGTTTTAACACAACTTTTAGTCTCAGCTCAGAATAGCCACCTGTCTCACTTCTGTCAGTCTTGACTGAGACTTTAAGCCGGATATTGTTCAAGTTACTTATGCTCTAACATAATTGGAAGTGTGTCTTTAAATGATTAAAATTTAATAGGAACATTCAGACATGGCACAGCTATAACGGAAGAGGTAAAGGTGTTCAAAGTTTAATTTTTGCCTGGGATAGGTAACTGAAATTCTACAGCTCCTGACCCTTTTTACATCCTCCCAGGCATGAGTGGCCACAGAGCCAGAGACCCAGAGAGACCCACTGCTGGCTCAGGAGCGCAGAGACCTCGGTGCCTATTGGTTTATGATTATGTTTCCTCTTTGGGGCTTGCGGCTCTTTTGCAGGTGTTGCTGATGCTCCACGTCTCCCTGAGCCATGTCCTGCCACCGACTATCCAACTGGTAATCAAGAGATGGCGTTTTTTTCCTGAACAACCTGTTCAACAGGTATTGCAGTGTGGATGGAGCCCTAGCCACCAGCAGGATGCTTTCAGGCAGTGGTCACGGCTGTATGAAGACACGTGGAGGTAAGAGCCACCACACAGTGCTGTGGAATCTCAGGGATGCTTGGGGAACCCAGGAATGTGGCGGGCTGCTGTGGGATCCCTGAGATGGTGTGGGAACCTAGGGATGCTGTGGGATAAGCAGAATCCCAGGGATGCTATGGGATGAGCAATACGCCAGGAAGACTGCAGCATTCCCTGCAAAAGGAATGGCACCCCGGTGGCCTGTGGGACCTCAGGGGGGTCGTGGAACGCGCAGGAAGCCGGAGGCGGGGAGCTGTGGGAACCTGGGCTTGCAGTNACCGGAGCACGAGTTTCCTTGGTGCCCGACCCCGCGTTCCCCTGGCAAATTTGCAAGGGAGATGCAGAGAACAGCGGCGGGAGCTCGGGTGACTTTTAATGTTTTATTGACAGCGAGGGCATGTGGATAACTGAGGAAATCGGTAGTTAGCGCCTGTAAAACCCCTTGTCAGCCTGCCATGAACCCTTGACCGTTGTAGAGATGGGAAAGAACTTCCACGTTAAGATATAAATGATTCATAATTACTTTTTTCTTAACGTACTCAGTGACCCTTTTTGTCACATAGCAATTGTTTTATTCTAGTTCCCCTCAAAAGTGAGGTAGTTGATAGCCTTGTTCTCTGATACACCTAACGGTGTAAAATAATTATCAGGCATTCATTCCTCCTCCCTTCTGAAATCCTCACATATGCCAACTCCATCCACTGCCAATGATAAAAACACAGTGTTTTCTTCATTTATGTTCAGCTGCTGCTACTTACAAAGGGGTCAAAAATACCACTTTGCTCAGCTGTCTGTGAAGACCAGTGACAAGGTTTCTTTTGCTCCAAGGGATGTTTTGTTCAGCTGCTGTTCTGCTTGGCCCTGCGTGCTTCTTTTTTGAAGCATAGAAACTTAAATGCAATTTGTTCATCTTTAGAGATTCCTGATAGTTCAAAATTCCAAATTCAGGTATGGCCCTGTATCCCATCAGACCCCTAAAGGCCATCTTTTAACTGGTGATGCAGAGCAGAATGGATTGAACCAAGACCAGGAGATGCATTTCACATAGGCAACAATTTCTCTTCTGCTAATAAAAAAATGACGGTCTGTACTGTTATTCTAATTCTGACCCAGTTGTGGAAAACATTTGAATTCATGTTGTCTGTGTTAGGGAATTTTAATTTTTTTTTTAGTTTTTTTCTTTTATTATTCTAGAAACCATTTGCAAATAAATATTTAGTCTAAAACATGCAATCTTTGTTAGTTGCTTTTAGGATGCTGTCTTTAATATAGTATACAGACATTTCAAATGTTTGTAAAATGTGAAAATTGCAATTAAACTCTTAAATAATCTAAGCAGAAAATTTAAATGGGTCTTTTAAAAGAAACCTTTGAAATGTGGACATGTGTAGCTAGTGTTTTGCTTTTGTCTTTGTACTCTCTTAAAACAGGTTCTATTAAGGTCAAATTTTGCTGCTGTGAGTAAGGCTTGTTAACATGCAACTCGCTGGAATCGTCTGCCTCCAGGAGTGCTATGGAGCAGTTTTCAACATGGAGGAGAAATTGTTACACATATCTCCTAATAGAAGGCAGCATTTCACTGACAGAAAACTTCTACTGAGTGGAGCAGTGACACCCCAGCGCCAAAACTGTAACTCCGAAGTGAGCAGAAATGCTGGAGCACTGAAGGCGGAACGTATGAGAGCGGTGGTGACAGGAGGCGGAGGCTATTTTGGATACAAGCTGGGATGTGCTCTTGCTAGTGCAGGAGCTTCTGTTGTTCTGTATGACATACACAAGCCTGTCGGGGAAATTCCCAGTGGAGTAGTGTGTATCCAGGTATGATGAATTGTATTTTCACAACAAAGTTACTTCATTTGCCTTTTCCGGAATGTCTCACTGTTTTTCACACAATCCAAATACCTAATTGCAAATTATTGCAGATTTCAATAATCTTTTTAACTCTGTGAATATCCCACATCATTTTTGGTCACCTGATTTTAGTATATCTGAAATAAGGAAAATAATGAAACCTGTGATGCATAGCACAGAGTACCCACCTCACCTCCTGACTCTGCTGCAGCCCTCAGGACCCAGTCACTGCTTCATCTGTGCTTTGGTTTAATGACCTGTAGAATGAGCATAGGGGTATTATGAGGCTTAACGAATGTTTTTAAAGTCCTTTGAGTTCTATGAGAGAAAAGTGATGATGGGCCTGGTTTTCAGCCCCAGGATGTACATACAGTAAGTACAATTATATGTATGCATTCTCTCCGTGTTAACCCACTATAGGACAAACACTAACCTGCAGCTTTGATTTCAAGTCCAAATATCTTGTCTCATGTTTTACAGGCAGATGTCAGGGATTATGATGCCATATTTGCAGCCTGTGAAGGGGCTGACTGTGTGTTTCATGTAGCTTCATACGGAATGTCAGGAAGAGAGCAAGTGAGTCCAAATCATTTTGAGTTTTTCCTGTGTGACTGCCCATGCTAAGAATGAGAGGCTTGATGCTGTAACGCCGCATGTTAGATTTTATTTCCTGACATTTTCCTGAGAGCCTGAATCGAATCCATGGTTTGGTAAATTGCTCTGTGCAAACTGATGTGCTAGCTGCAAGAGGTCTGCTCACAGTACTGTTTTCCTAGATGTGAAATTGCTTCCTTACCGTAAGAGGCTCCACCAGCACCCTGAGAGGGCTTTCCAGTTGGAAATGGCATTGAAGAGTTCTGAAATAGTGTGAGGACAAAAGGAAAGCAAAAAGGAGGCTGGTTCCCTCCCAAACCCTGATCCTTCCCTAAACCTTTCACATGGAACTCCTAGGTGTAAGGCTACTGGGAGGAATAAAACCTGAACTAAATGATAACTTATTTAATATAACTAAATTATAACAATGGCTGTATGTCAAGCCTTAATTACTTGCCATTAGTGGGTAAAAAGCTGTAAGGATGTGCTTGATGTAGGACTCTGAGCCACAACTTTTGATTAGGGTTACAAACACATACACCCCTTATCATATTTAATAAAAGGGGCTTCAGTAATTAACTTGGCTGGATAGAACAGCTCATTCAAAGACATTTGCAGCTGAGCAGTGAATACTCAGAATTGCTCTGGGTAGAGGCAACTGGTCACTGAAGTGCTACTGAAACTTGAATATTTAACATATTACTGCAAGATGTGTAATAACTGGAAATATACGTTTAGAAGCACTGATTTTCTGTCTCAAGCTGACTAGTCTGTAAAAATACAGGAAAAATACAGGCATAGTTTAAAAATAATGATTTGACTTCCTGAGGTCTGAAACAGCTGTATAAATGATCTTTGTAATCGAAGCACTAATCTCATCATTTGGGGATACTTATCATCCTATTGACTTTAATATGTATTACTATTAAAAAATTGCTCATTTTTTTTATTATCCTAGTTACACAGAGAAGAGATTGAAACTGTAAACATTTATGGAACAAAATTCATCATCGATGGTACGTATCTAACCTTGCCACTGGGTGTTAGTATAGCACATCAAAATATTCTACCACTTAGAAAAAAAACAGATGGCTTTTTTGGCACATGCTATTTTTTACCAGATACTTTACATTTTTGGTACAAGATGAGAAAACTTATCATTGGGGTTTTCTTTACGCTCAATTTTTCTATGAGGTGTGGTATGAGCCAGCACTGTGGTTCAGGTGCTCAAGCTTTTTCGTAACTGTGTTTGACCTGTTGTCAAAATCTGTATCTGTAAGCAGAGTTCCCTGTTTCCATGTGTATTTTGTGGCAGTAAATCTCATTGCTGTCTAACAGCCTGGGCACAGGCAATGGGCAGCCCTTGAGGCAGACTGGCCACCTGCCTGGCTAGAGCTGAAGCTCCTCTCACCAGGCCGGTACCAGCCTTCCCAGGGGTGGTGTGAGCTCCAGCATCCACATCAGGGTGTGCCAGATTATGTAGAGCACTTGGTTCTATGCTGATGTCTTCCCTTTAAATATACAACACAATCATAAATATCACACATCATAAAATGGAAGGATTCGCTCTTTTAAGACTTGGCAGTTTCTCAGGAAAAGGTCATATAAACTTTTTTTTCCTGTTGTTTTATTTTCCACTAAACTAATTTATTTTCTACCTTCCTGCAGCCTGCAAACAAAGGAACATTGCTAGACTGATATACACCAGTACAGTAAATGTGGTGTTTGGAGGGCTTCCTATTGAAGATGGTGATGAGGAAACTGTGCCATATTTTCCAATTGAAAAGGTATTTTGGTTGTATTCTATTTTCAAGTTTTCTCTTTGTTTACTTTCTTGTTTCTGGAAAAGCCTGGAGTTTTCATGACCATGTTTTGCCTGATGCCAGAATCCAGGTACAAGAAAGAAGAAAACTCTTTACACTTTTTGCAGATGTTATTTACAACCTTGATACATCTGTTTTATATACACTGCAGTATATATTTCTTTGTTTTCTATCAAGGCTTTGATTTTGGAAAATAACTCATCCAGTGTCCTGTTAACATTAACAAAATTCCACCTGGACACAGGGTGCTGTGTTATATGCCTTGGTTGCCTCTTTAGCCGTTTTTTATTTATATGTTTCTCCATTATTGAGGATGACATACATTCAATGTAGAGCTGATATGGAAAAGCAGTCTATTTTTATATTATTGCATTTAATTAAAAAAAGGAAAGTACAGCTGGGTGCTTTGCACACACAGTTGGGTTTTGTGTCCTTCCTCTCTCCATCAAGTACTGCACAGTCTTTCAAGAAGTAGAGATGGGTAGAGAAAATACTGAATAATATTTTGAATAATATCTAAAATAATATTTTCTCTAAGACACAAGAACATGAACAGGATAATTCAGACCAATCATTAGGTCTTCAAAACTTAGCTTTTGACTTTTCTGTTACCTAAAAAAGAAATGCAGGTTACCAAGTAGTGATCAATTACAGTCTTGGCAGCATTCAAAGCATACATATATTTATTGCTTCTCAAATGTGCTGAAATTAACTGGGTTTGCATAACGAAAAATGCTTGCTTACCTTAGCAATATGCACGTGCTTCATCCTAAACTAATACCCTATGGATTCTGTCTTTTGAGGTGCTTGTTGCCTTCTGCTACGTAAAACTAGTGGAGAAGTGATGCCCCCTTGCCCTGTCATTTCAAGAACAGATAAAAACGTATTTGCTTTTTCTCTGTAGCATGTTGATCATTATTCCAGAACCAAATCAATTGCAGAACAAATGGTACTAGCAGCTAATGGAACTCCACTAGCAGGTACATTTGTCTTAGCTTGAATTCATAGTAGAATTTACTCCTCCTCTTCTTCTTCCTTACCCTGTATCCTGTGTCAATCCTTAGTGGACAAGATCATCTAGCAGTTATGAAATCAAGTTATCTACCCCTTCTCACAAACAAAAAGATTTTCACTTTAAAATTACTTTTAATTGTTTTTAAGTTCCCAAAGTGTCTGTAAAAGGTTTTGGCATGGTAGCAATGAGTTCAGTATGTTAATTGAAAAGATGAAGATAGCCATAAATTAAACAAAGCCGAGTGTTTAATGTCACTGTATTATGCAACCTAAGTAAAACATGAATGCTGATGAAATTGTTACCTGCCTCCTCCCCTGCCTCCCCCACAACCCCAAGATATACATTAAAATCTGAAGAAGCCACCTGATACTACAGCTTGGAATTATTTATTAGTGCTTCCCAAAGTTTTCCATGTTGAGGAAGCCAGTTATACACATGAATACTTAAGCTCAGCTGTGAGATACTGTAACTACCCGTGCAAAACAAATTAATGTAAAGTGCAACATGATTCTATGTGACCAAGGGATACTGAGCTAAATTTAGCTGTAGACAACTTACAGAAAAGCCTCTCTTCACTTGAAACATGCAGTTATAAGGACAGATAAAGTCCTTATAACCCTTATAAGGACATATAAAGGCATTCCATCCCAACAGAATTATTCTGTTTAGAAAATAAAAGTGGTTTTCCTTATTTCCTCAATAGCTCTTCACATCAAAGACCCTCTTACTTTTAAGAGCGGTACACAGTTCTGCATTTGTCAATGAAATTAGAACCAGTCAGTGTTCCAAACATCCCCTTTTGATCCTGTGCCATAGCAGGACTGACCACTGTCATTAAGAAGAGTTATTAGCAGATGATGAACCAGCCAACTGATACACTTGGGAAGTGACTGGATTTTTATGATGGCACTCACTTTCTCCCCCAGAAATTATCAAGACCTTCTACAGCAGTTTTAGTGGTAGCTGGCTGTGCCCACTGTTGAGAACCTTTCAGGCCTATCATGTACTGTAGCAAGTCACAGTTTCCCATCAATAATTTTATTCGAGATCAGTTGGTTTTGTTCCACTTCCCTATCGATAACTGGTTCACTTCAGCAGACTCCTCACCACAGTTGACACATTCACTCACTGCTTTGGCACAAAGGACTGCTCAGGAAGAGGTACTGAAACACCTGCTAATTTCTAAGAATCCGACCACGCTTGCAGGACTTCTCTGAATCTTATCTTGCTATTTTGCATGTTCTGATTCTGCCAACTTAATAGCCAGCTACTAATTCAAGGCCTTTTGGTTTGTATTATTTTTTAAGCTATTGAAATTAACTTATTTTAGAGTAAGTTCTGTTACCACATTCTTCAGTTCATACAAAGAAAGATATAATGTGAAAGTCACTTAAGAACGGTCTTACAATTCTTCTAGGAGGTGGAATACTGCATACGTGTGTTCTTCGCCCACCAGGAATCTATGGACCAGAAGAGCAAAGACACTTGCCAAGGCTAGCAGTATGTATTTTAATTTTTTAATCAGCAGAATTTTCTATGACATATAACAGCATCACCTACTTGTGTTATAAATTGACTGACCTTCTTCCTGGGCAGCAATTGAGCAATTCAGTTGTCTGCTGAGGGTATAACTTCTGTTAACAGGCACCATATTAATACTGTAAAAAATGTATAGTGTGTTAAAACTCCTTTTTTTTGAAATACAAATACATACAAGTCCCACTTTATAATTTAATAATACTATCATTTAGTATAAGATTCAGCCCAATCTATGATATTTCAAATGTCTGTTTGCATGCAACTTACACCAAATGGTTTAAAATATTAATGAAAAGAGATACGGCAAAATATCTTATTTCCAGTCTCAACTATTAGCAGCTTTCACTATGCAGTGAAACAAGTTACAGTCGGAAGCACCTTCTGGTGCAATAGGTTACTAAAGGGCAAACAGCTGAGGTGCTCGAGTTTTACTCTTTTTCACTTGCTTTCTTTTAAATTGTAGGACCAGTAAGGTGTTTAGAATATGATCCTCGTAGGATTGTATGAGCCAGATATTTTAAAAGCATCAGTACAATATAAAGTTACACGCAGCTTTGAGGAATCAATAGATTCAAACTTACCACGTAATAAATATTTTTGGTTTGTGGCTGAGGTAGGGAATTATGTTGAAGTCAGTCAAAACATACTTTATCATCTTCTAATAAAATCATTTTTAAGAGTGACAAATGCCATTTTAGTGAAACCTGAGATGTTTGCTTTAGTGCCCTCCCTCCCCCCAGCATGGTATTTTTTAATTTCCGTGTAAGATTTTAAGCTTATTTGTTATGAGCCCATTTTAAGGTATTATGCAGCTGACACATTTTGCAGTTTCAAAAATGTACCTGTTAAATGAAAAATGTGACATCTTGCTTTACTTTCCATTTATTCACAGCCAAGCAATTTGTTAAATTTGATCCAATTTTGTGAATACTTTTGATCCATTCAGAACTGTATCTTTCCTTTCCATACAATACTTTACTTATCCTTAAAAGAGATTTGTATTTTTTTGTAAATTCAGGATGTATTGTGTTCAAGATGTTCTTCAATCTTTCCTCATGAGCAGGATATTTAGAGCTCTACGCTTCTCTTGATTCTTTCTAATTCATGCATTTTTTAAGTAAAAACAAATTACATTTAGCTGGACAAGCAAGTGCACTGTACCTACTGTTAAAAGCCATTTTGCTTTGGTTTCATGTTTCTTTTTGTCTACAGAAGAATATTGAGAGAGGGCTACTTAGCTTCAAGTTTGGGGATCCTTCTGCTAAAATGAACTGGGTGCACGCAGAGAACCTTGTACAAGCTCAGATTCTCGCTGCTGAAGCTCTCACCCCTGAAAAGAACTACATAGCTGTAAGTAAACAGTAAAAACACCGCAGTTTTCATTTGACAGCAGATCCTGCCACTGTATCCTGTACTGTAGTAGCAGTAATTAATGTTTGTGTTACAGTCCTTTAGCCTACCTTGTTGTCTGTGGGTTTGGTTGACAAATGTGCTATGAGCAGTGTGGGACCCGGCAGCATTTACTGTGCAGTGTTTTAAGAGATGGAATATTCAGTTTTGTGGTCACCATCTTTGCATTTTTGTAATATAATATTTGCCATTTCTGGAAGATGAGCAAAGAATGCTGTGTTGGAAATGAAAGTGGAAGTTGAGGCAGATTTATCCCCTGTTCCTCTGTATATTTATCCTTTGTCCCTCTGTTCCAGCCTTAATGTTCTGAATTGTGATAGGTGGTTCTTCCCATACCACAGGCAAATAAAAGCACGTTTCATTTGGGTTCATTAATTTCAAAAATAGTTGCAACTGTTTTCCTCTTTGTAAACACAGCTTTTTATTTGACTGAGAAGCACAACCCTTTAAGTATATTAGAAAGATGTTCAAAATAGATCACACTACTTTTTCTAAAACCCTAAGATGAAAAGGGCAAGAGGTGACTTACGCAGAGAGTGACGGATTTCAGTGGGTCTTAACTAGAGCGAGAGCAGAACACGTCCCACCGTTTGATGAATGGGTGTTGATGTGGCACCACTTCCAGTGCATTTGGGAATCTCTGTACACTCAGCATACGTGCGCATCTGTAATAAATAATTTATACCGAGGCACGTTAATCACATAAAGCACTTGTCCACCACTGTCGTCGCACGCTTTACTGCACCTCACTGAGACACGTGTAGATAGTTTGTTGACTTGTGTGTACTTCCATCCATATTTTATATGGCTGTATTATTTTTAAATTATTCCTAAGGAATGAGATCAAGAAAAAGAAGTCAATATATATGCAGTATTATTTCTACTAACTTGTCTCTCCTCTATCTCTTTAACAGAGCGGCCAGGTGTATTTCATTCATGATGGCGAAAAATTCAACCTTTTTGAATGGTTAACTCCACTTGTACGTGCAACAAATCCTTTACTTCTAAATACATACGTTTCTGTGACTGTATACAACTCCAGCTTTTGTGTGCGAGTTCCAGTGTTCCATTTGGAATGTGGGTTTAATTCCTGCTTGAGGTTTGGCGTGATCGGCACTGTAACAAAGCCTCCCTAAAATATTACATTAAAGCAACTGTCTTCACTGAGACCAAAGGACCATCTAAACCAGTATCCTCTTCTGAGTTGCCATTATCTTCATTTCTTGGGCGTGCATTTGGTAACGGTGGCTGTCTTGGGCGGACAAAAAAAATAAGTGCTGATTATTAATCTGTAATGTACATTCTTTTCAGAAGATCATTTTATTGTTAACGATGGGCTCAAAACCATAAATATGTCACAATGTGAAATGAGGTATCAGCGCACCGTGGCATTTCTATCAATTATTCTGACTCTTTTTTTCCTTTATTTAAGACTGCCACTTGAAAATTGCGTAGTGTCTGCATGTGCCATTTAACAGAAATGCATTAAAAAAATAAAACTCCAATAGTAACTGCAATTATGAATATTTTATCAAGAAATATTTCCACAAATATCTTCTGTATTGAAGATATTGAAAACTTGTTTGAGGTTTCTGGTTTTTTTTTCACTGTTTTTTTTTAAATCTCTTTCAGTTTGAAAGATTAGGTTGCAGTAAACCATGGATACATATTCCTACTTCCTTAGTTTATGCATCAGGTAAAAATATTTTATCAACATTTCTCCTTCTTGTCCACACTACCCTCATTCTTAATTGTAATGTAATGTTTTGTTTCTTTTAATTTACCCAGTTTTCGTGTATAAAAATAATATGCTGTGGGCTTGTGTAATGTGTAGCAGTTAGGGGTGAAGTTCCACTCCATGTCATGTGTTGAAATCAGAATGATCTGTTATTTAAGTAAAGTAAGTACCACAAAGTCAGGTTTTATGTGGGACTTACTTAACAGAGGTGTAAGTTTGTTAAGATAATGGTATAAATATTATAAAAAAGTAAAAATCTGTGACCATGAAATACACTGAAGAATATCTATCTGCTTTACTGCATGGGTACATTTCTTTTTTTCCCATATCCTGTGCTCTCTCCAGAATCATCCCCCATGTGCAGTTAAGACAGAATCCAACTTTAAGTATTTTGTCATTACCACACTTTTTATGAAGTCTCATGATGTTTTCACTGGACCTGTCACCAACCCTCCAAACCCTTTTCACAAAAAGCCCCCTAGGTCAGGCTGAGTGAAGAATTACGTCCAGCCCCTTGTGAGCAAGTAGTCCTGTTGATGTTAGTAATGGTGCCCTGAGCTCTTAGGTGTGTGATTGTCCTTCACTACCAAAGGCAGTGGGAGATGATACACTGAAATCATAATGGTCTAGCAATTTACTGTTCTTACTCAAGTTGAAATCTTTTGTTACACAGCTGTGATAATGGAATACCTTCACCTGCTGCTGAAGCCATTTGTTGAACTGACCCCACTGCTGACCAGAAATGAGGTAAAGGCTTTGTAAACAACCCTTAATTCTCAAAGGATGCAGATTCTGCTTTGCAGCTTTTACTGCCTCTTTGGGCTTTCAAGACCCTCCTTTTGAGTGACCAATTTTTAAAATAATGTGACGTTATGTCAATAGGACTTTGGTGTAATGTGGGTTGGCTTTTTTTTTTGCATTGCCTTTAACTGTGTCTTTGTTACCAGTTACAGGCTTGTTCCAGTTTCCTATGTTTTCGGATCTTTGTATGTTGACTCTTTTGCCCTGCAGGTACAGAATATTTCTGTCACTCATACATTTCGAATAGACAAGGCACAGAGTCAGCTGGGGTACAGCCCAGAGAAGTTTGCATTTGCTGATTCCGTGGACCATTACATTAAAACCAGACCAGAAGCCCAGAACCATCACATCTTCCTCAAAGTTTTCTTTTTTTTAATTTTTTGTTTAAGTTTGCTCTTTCTTTCTCTAAGACTTGATGGTCTTTCAGTTTTGCATTTTTTCAAAGAAGCACAACACTGACTCGCATAAACTGTGTGTACTCAGTCCCAGTACTGCTGCCTGGATCATCCTCATCTCCACAATAGTCACTGGCCCCGATGCCATCAGCAGGCAGTCGTCTTAGATTTAAAAACAGAATTGTAACGTATCTGGAGCTGTACTTGAGAAATTAAAATACAGTCAACAGTTAACGGCCAAATCACCAAAACACACTGAAGTCGAGATTGTCACCTCTGTTTATTTTACACCAAAAAACACCCAACTTTTCAAATTGATGGTGAAGTAAATGAGAACCTGCAGAAAGAACAAGAGCTACAGCCAGCCTGCAGCGCTTCACCGCTGAAAAATGGCTAGAATAAGGAGAAAGAACGATGATGGCAGTTGCCGTGGCTCGCTACCGTGGGAAACTGAAGAAAAAGCAAAGGGATGGACAGAACCGATTCCCGTAAATCACATACCAGCTGTACAGAGAGTTCACGCTGTGTGAATTTCTTTGGTGAATTCGCTGTATCTGAGGGAAAATAAAAGCGTACTTGAAACTTTGCTGCAGTCAGTTGTGTGCTTCTGTGCAGATTGTTCCAGAACTGCTCCCTGCCCTACCCCTGGGGTGCAGAGCCATCTGTTGCAGAACCTCGCGGCTGTTCGGAGACTTCGAGGATACGTGCACCTGTGGTTTTTCATGAGTCAAAACGGTATTTCAGTTCTACTGGAGATTATGAACTAAGCTACATTAGTTAAGTGCATTTATGGCACAGTAGAGGAATCAGCCACTGTGAGCTGCACTGATCTTTGTACTATTTCCTTTACTTCCTCTAGTTATTGAGGACAATACAAGTAACAATAGGTTAGTTGCTGATCAGCTGAATTTTAGGCACAACTAAGGTTTTGCACTTAATTTCTGAAGTATAGCAGTTGTACTGAGCAAATGCGGGCAGTAGCTGACGTGACGTGTGCTTTTTGAACTAGTGTTCAGCTAAAGCGAGCCTAAAGCACATGGGGCCTGAAGGCCCTGCTCTCATCTGCCACAAATGCTGATGGTTCATCACAGAGATCTCCTAACTCTGCACCTTTTCCAGCCGGTGACATGGGGAGGGAGCAGTCAGGGCAAATTTGGAAAGGAGATGGCACTAGGAACGCGACAGGAGATCTAGAGGACTGAAGGCTGGGGAGGGAGTACTCGGAAATGGATTTGAGCATTCTGGAGAAGGAGGGCGTTTCCACCTGCCCTCAGTTGGCTCAGCCCAGGGCAGACAACAGAAGGCAGATGCAGTAGCCCAAGCCCAGCAGGGGCAGGGTGAGCTGCCCAAGCCAGTGTTGCTGATTTGAAGCCACAAGCCACGCAAGTAAAATACGCCGCTTTCCCCAGTGCGCCCCCCGACCTTCCACGATTCGGTTTTAACTAGATGGTGACCGGCAGCCCCAAGCTCTACCAACCCCGAGCGGCCGCGCCCGGCCCGGCCGGCGAAGGCCAGACGGGACCGGACCGCCTCCGGACCGCTCCTGCTCGCC
>VWZK01009822.1:265878-302537 GCA_013396935.1 Baryphthengus martii | reverse complement strand
GGGGCGCTTTGTCCTCGGCAAGGCGCTCCCCGGGTGCCTCGCTCCCCACAGCTGCGGCGGCGGAGAGGCGGCTTGTCCTCAGGGGGCTTTGCCCGGCGGCGCGGATCAGCCGCGCCAGGGACGGGGCCGTGGCCACGCAGGGACACGGGCAGCCCTTGGCTGATGCCTTTGCAAGAGCAGGTCTGCGTACACCTCCCTGCTAGGAGCAGGGTCTGTACTGCCCTCCGCGCCTTTTTGGCTCCTCTCGGGAGACAGCGGCCTCCCGCGCCAGCAGCGCCAGTGCCGCCCCCAGAGCCGCCCGCCCCGAAGCTGCGGAGCCAGTGACCTTCCCGGCCGGCTGCTGGCTTGGCAGCGCAGTGTGTCTTCAGCTGAAATGTTCTCACGCACAACAGGAGGCCCCGGGCTGTCTTTATCTCAGCGCTGCTCCACATGGAGCTGTGGAGCTGGTACAAAGTGCAGCAGGTGGCCAGGGCTGTCCCAACACAGCTCGCTGTCCTGCCCCAGTGGCGCCTGGCTGAGCTGCTGCTGCTGGGCTCGGGCACGGGGTAAACTGGTGCTTTTCCTCTCCACATCAGTAAGGAAGCTGAGTTTGGCAACCAGAGCCAGATTCATAGCGGTCAGTGGTGAGTAGAAAGATGAATTCTCTTATTCTGGGAGGCCTGCAGGAGGAATTTGTATAGTTACTTTGTGGACAGTGCTGAAATCATCAAGACTAAATGCTGTGCTCTACAATTAAAACAATACAGAGAAATTATGTCTGCCATTGATCCTCTTCCCGTAGGAAGTCCTGTGCTGGTGCTCTTGGGAGTTTAATGCATATATATTATAGGTACCTACCATATGGCTGAAGAGAGATTTATGACCAACTGGATTTACCTTGTGTGAGAAGGGACTGTCACAGGAGTATGTAGGGACAAATTGTTCATAGGATTGATTGGCGGACAGCTCTTCATCTGGATTTTCAAATGAACGCAGAACAAAATTGCTCTGAAATTGTCTGGGGTGTGCTTTCCTTTTTCCTTTAAAAAAAACCTGCCATCCCTACAACAGCAATTTCTAAACAGAACCTCATTTAACATGAACATATCGGAACCTTACGAGCTTCGGTGCTCTTGGAAAATACAGATATGGATTGCTAAGAATACTAAATGAAGGAATAAGATACTGGACTTGCAAGACACTAATTTCCTAGGTTGCCACTTTAAATTTAATTGTTTAATATTTTCAAACAAAACCAAAGGTGAATCATACTTAAGTTGTTTAGGATATAATAGGTAACATCAAAATAGAAAACTAAAACTAAAACTAGGAGATGCAGCGTGTTTGGGCTAATATTTAACACCTAATTTCAACGTACATTTTCAGTAATTCATCAAACACTTTTTCATCATCACTGACTGTTCTTTTAAAAGAAATGTTACTAAGAGGAGGAAACCCAGGCTTAAACCTGAGAATAAGTACACCCTTACACCAGGCTTATTTAAAAGCATAAGAATTGTGTTGCTGGAAACGGTATAAACTGTAACTATGTTCCTAGTGTGGATACAGAGCGTAATACAGCCACACGCTGCTGGGTCCCTTTTAGTCCAAAACAACGCTGTGTATTTGCCGGAGTTAAAAGTCAGTTTCTCTGGCGACTTGTTCGGTTGTGCTCCTGTATCACACCAGTAACAGTCTTACACCGTTATCAGTAACCTATTGTAGCAGATGGTGATTTCTTTTTTTAGCCATTATCAATACATTTTCATGCAGTGGGAACCTGACATCTGGCTTCTGCCAGGCCTTCAGGGTTAATTTGACTAGTCTGCCCTCTTCCCAGGCCCCACTGTGGGGCATCCCAACAGCAACCCTGCCGGGTGCTGCTCTCCCCAGGGTGCTCGGCTGGGCTGCCTGCAGAATGAGGAACGGGAAGGCACATTTCTGCTGCTGATGGGGCAAAGGCACTCACTTTTTGATAGTTATTAATATTTACAACAGTGATTTCCAGTTGGGAGATTAATTGGACCTCGGAGGTGTTTTGCACAATTGGCAAACATTGTAAATGTGTTTGAGTTTAAACTCTTCAGGAATTTGAGGCTACTCAGAAAGTAACTAGGAAGCAGCATTAAATGGGGGCTGAGCTAAGTCTCTGCTTTACGTTCTCAAATGAGGGCTGCACCCACAGCATAGCGCTGGAAATTGCTGCCAAAATGACAGGTACCCTCAGATTGCAGGCAGTGTTCCTGCGTGCGCTGCTCCCGCCAGTCCCCAAGCTACAGTTTAATTAATGTAAGTAATGGGGTGGTAGGTGGGTGTTCCTGGCAGAGAGTCAGAGCATCTGCTCTGTGTGGTTCTAATTAAATATTAGTAATCTTCCTCCTGAAGATTATCTCAGCGCTAGTGTTGCAGCAGCATTTCCCTCAGTGTTGCCTCCCTCTTTGGAGAGAGCAGGGATTGTGCATTTTTCTGTCTGTGATGCCTCAAGAGACTGGTCCGTCTGTCATGAACGATATACTCACACCTTCCATCTTGGTTTTGTAACCTCTACTGAGGGTAAAAAGCTCTAACGAGGATTATCTACACAAAAGATTCAACAGTAAAAAGAGCAGACTCGTTGTAGGCTGCCAAGTAATACAATTCAGGCAGAACCTACTTCCATGTAACCCATGAAAGGCCAAGTTTTGTTTAAATTTTCCACAAATTCTAGCTTGAGGAAAAGGTTTAGAGATTTTCAACCCAGAAAGCCAGTGTTTTAGGAAGAAGGCAAATGTGGGTGGTTTGAGGAAATGTGAAGCCCTTGGAACTTAAAATCTGGTGTTTTGTTTTGCCACTCGTCACAGGGGAATGGAGCGGTGCCATTTAACAGCTCTACAGGCCAACCTGAAGTGCACGGAGCCCCCCCATAGGCCCCCCAGACAGTCTGTGCCAGCTCCCTGCCTTCCCTCAGGGCGGGGGTCCTTGGGAGGCTGCTCCGCAGGGCGCCCTTTCCGTGGGAGCACCTGCCCCGGGAAAACCACCCTTCGGCTCCACACCCAAAGGAAGCAGAAGCGAAAGGAAGCGCGGATGCCGCTCCTTTGAGCAGCGCTCAGGAGACCCGGCTTCGTGCGGGTGTCCAGCACGGCCGTTTCCACCCCCGTCTCTAACACCTAACAGTGCTAATCGGGGCGGTTCTCCTCAAATTCTCAACGCTTTTCTCACAGGAATAAAGAGTCTGGGAGGCTCCCTGCAGCCCGTCACCATGGTGTGAGGCTACGAGGGAGTCGCGGGGAGCCCGTACGATTGCCGAAGCGAGCGGTGGGCGGGAAGGCGGCGGGCGGTGAGGGGCGGCCCCGCCACCCTCCTCCCCGCGGTTGGGGCGGCCCCGCCGGCCACCTCCCCTCAGCAAGGCGGCTGCGCGCTCGTCGGCCGTGGGGCGGGAGGCGGTGGCGACGGGATTCTTCAGCACTGCCCGGGGCGGCGGGTCTGGGCTGTGCTAAGCCGGTAGGTGCCTTCGTGGCGCGGGGGCCGACACCGGCGGAGGGTCGGGCCCGCGGAAGTTTGCGCCAGGCTTGCTGGCAGGGTGAAGGGCGGAACGGGTGCTTTTACTTGCAGAAAATGGTGCTTGGTGCTTGGAGCCTGTAAAAGGCCGGCGGCCAAGCCGTGAGCTTCTACGGTGACCTAAAAATAACCGGATTATTTTTTGCATTGGGCAACACTCCTGCACTTACGCTTGGAGATAACAGTTTCATCCATATGTTTCCAGGACGGTGCAATTAATTTTAGGGCACGCCCAGTTTAAAAGTCCCAAAATCTTGTTTCTAACTATAGAACAGCCCAAGAGGAGAACGTTGCTGGGGTGGGCGGTGGGGTGGAAGCCGCCTTCCCTGGGTACAGGGTGACCGTCTGCAGTGTTTGTACTTGGGTCATTTTTTTAATGCCTCAATATGCACAAAGCGTGGGGCTGATTAACAACGTGGAGTACTGAGCATACGCTTACAAAAAGTCAGTGGTAGTTAATTGTTCAGTGTATTTAAAGCCTGTTGAAATAACAGAGCTATTAATGGCAGTGGAAGGACATTTAAAGTTATCTTGAAAGTTCCTTTTCTGTACCCTTGTGTTTTGGCTACCGCTAAGGTAGTATTTGTTTGCGTGCTTGGCAGAAGGGTGAACTTGACTCTGGAGGGTTGTTTTTGTGCTTTACTGCTTACAACTCTAAAAGCCATTTTTGTGTTTGAAGCTGCCAACATGTTTCCTTGCACAAGGTTTTGAGTCAAATGCTTCAGGGTCCGAGCTGGCGCAAGGCAGGCTCTCCCATTTGCTTCATGAATTTTACATCCTTGCTCTCTAACTCTGGCTAATGCAGTGCATTATCCCTGCTGTGCTTGCAGGCAAACTGGGTATGATTTGTGCCACGGTGTTTGCAGTAGGGACGTGCTGGAAAGGACCTGAAGTAAAGGCTTCTCAGTTAGCAGATCTGTACTTGGTAAGATTAGATTTGTCAAAAGTAGCCAGTGAGTTGAGACATTTCTGTTGGTTTTTTTTTAATCTTGTTTTTTTTATCAGAGCGATTACTGTGACTCACTAAACCTGTTTTCTTGCCAGTGTGCGGCGCAGATGAGAATAAACACTTGCTTCAGGAGGGTTGGTTGAGTATTTGGAAAGCACAATAGTTCTGTAACGTGCTACAGGATGTTAACATAGCAGTGAGTTTTTTTCTGCATTCTATTATGTAGCTTTGTGTCTGTAGTTGATAAAGATGATAGTGATACTTTGTAAGGTGCACGGCCTGTGTAGCTGCTTATGTTAATTTCAACTCTGGGTTTTAAAAGAATGTTAATCTGAAAAAAAAAACAACCAAAAACCAGCAAACAAAGCTATTTGGCTCATAAAAGAAAACCTGCTTGTTACTGTTACAGATACCTGGCAGATGGCTTTTGCTGATGTGATATTAAACCGAAAGGGGTTTAGTATTATACTGGGAGGTGTGTGTCATTCTTGCTTTAATGGTTCTCTATGAGAGAAAGTGGGACTTCGTTCCAGGGCAGTTGCTGTTCCCCTGTCTTCTGCTGAAGTGGTGCAGAGGGCTCTGCCTAAGGTGAGGCAGCAACTAAGTAGCTGGAGATGCTCCCAGTTGTCCCTTCTTTTGCTGATTAGAGTAGAGCATTCCTATTACTCAGCATTTTGGGACGAATTAAGGCAGGTTTCAATGCTGAGGCAGCTGTGGGGTCTTGTTCAAAGGGCCTACCAAACCAGGAGTGTTTTGTAACAACAGACACCCTACAGAAAACAAAGAATGTTTTACCTGCGCTGTGATGTGAATTTTCCCGTTTATCAGTCTTCGCAGGTACGCTCTGCTCAGTGACACAGTGGATTTTCCTTGCTACTTATTTGCCCCTCCTGGTGGTGTGGTTTTTAGTTATAAAGGCAAGAGAAACATTTCAGACAGGCCTTGGAAAAGCCCAGAATATAATACAGATTTGAGCAGATTTAATAACTGACTGTATTTTAGATTATCTTCATTTTTGAGTCACACATTACAAGGTTGATTAAAAAAATGGAATACATTTTCAGAGTACATTGGAGTGGGTAGTTTAAATTGCAGGTTTTGTGTTGATAATGCAGGGTTGCAGGCCGGGTTCTGTGCAGTCTCACTCTCTTTGCTGTTTATCCCTGGGAAAGCTTCTATAATGGATATTGGAAACTAAGCGATGAAAATGTAGAAGCGATAGAAGCAGAGGTTCCAAGGTAGTATGGCTTTGTGCCATGATGCAAAAGCACAGAATATAAGCCTTGGGATGAAGCTCAGCAATTTTTATAGGGCTTTTGGTCAAATAAACTGAGGTTTAGAGCAGCATTTGTAGAGTTTGAAGTTTGGTTATTGAATTCTGGTTTTATGTGAGGATGGTTTTTAATAAGTACACTTCCAAAGTAAGCACCACAAGTCCTTCACAAGAAGTATAGTTCCAAGAAAAACTGGCAGAGTCTTATAAACACCATTAACTTTAAATACAAACTGATTTTTGTGATGAGGTTCCATTTACACACCGAGTCACAGAAATCGTGAATGTTTGCACTCGCTGCTGCATAAACCTGCATTCCTGTTGCTGCTGCTTCTCGAACTGTCTCAGACCTGACAGATCTGTGGGTGTGTATTTGGCTGCAGGAGCAGAGATGAGTGAAGGACAGCAGCTGTGGGTAATGAGGCTCGTCCAGTGCTACAGTATATCCTGGACTTAGTCCTGGACTTGAAGCATCATTTTCCATCTGCCAAGCAGTAGAGGTTAACGTTCTCAGATGCTCGTTAGACGCTAGTAAGATGAAGACAGTAAAAATGGTGGTGGTAACTGGGGATACCTTCCCCTTCCAGCTATGTGTTACTGCCTCTTTCCAGGAACGACGGCTCTTGCGTGGCCTTAGCCAGAAGAGCAGATTACATGAATGCTCCAAAGCTGCTTCAGTCAGATGAGTTGGCTCAGACCTCCTTCAGCAGTGGTTTACTGTAGCTGATGCTGCCTGATGCAGGTGGAATTCTGGTGCTACCTGTGTTGCTGGCTGAGCTGTGGGAATGCTCCCGCCATCAGAAAGGCAGCAAATAACAACATAAAGTTGCTGGTGAAGGCTGTCATGTGTTAAGGCACTGTTTCTGTTGTGGCCATCTTCTCAGTTTCTGTGGTCTAAGGCCTGCAGCTGTGAGTACTGCTGTAGGAGTGTATTCACCAGGTACTGTTTCATGGAGATAGGTTGAATATGCACAGAGCTGAAGAAAAGCACGTGACCAGGGATGGATTGTTCTGTCAAGGTTTCTTTGCTCTTTGAAGCTGTTGGTATTAGGTGAATCACAGGCCTGCTCCACTCTGGCTGCTCGTATCTTCCTCAATAGCTGGAAGCCTCCACAGGCATGTACTTGATCATGCTCAGCAGGAAAAGGATGAGAGTTCAGAGGGGGGAAAAAAGCACTTTAAGCTCAAGAGTATCTGGGAAATGGCCTGGCAGTGTGGAGAGGGAGCCCGAGTTAATAGAGCAGCACTGTGAAGCAGACACCACACTGACCGGGAGGCAGCGATGGTGGCACATAACACCAGTTTCCTCCTTGGGCAGCTATCCCTATCTTGCTGCTTGGCAGCCTGTTTTCTGTAGGCTAAGAGGAACATTTGCACAGAAGGTGCAGTGTTACTCTGCTCCAGGGGAGTCATGGCCTCCTGCCCCCTCGTGTTTCAGAGACCTCTTTGCTGAAGCTGTGCTGTGGGATGGAAAGGGGAGACTTTATAGGGCTAGAAATTGGAAGACTCTTCTCTCAGAAAGTCCACATTGGTGTCCTGCTGCCAGTGGCTCTGGACTGTGAAATGTGGAAGCCTGGAAACTGTTTACATCGGTATGTTTGATAGTGTATGAAAGACCTGCCTTCTGTGGCTTGGGCCTGTAGAAATTTATTTCTGTTTGAGTTCTGCTGAATCATCACAAACTGTTTCTTGGGTGGAGGCTGCTGGGCACATTCCCATTGTAATATCTCCAGGTGTGGAACCTGAGCACCAGGAAAAATAATTCAATGATTCACCTATCTTTTTTTTTTTTTAGCACACAGCTGTTGCAGCAGTCAGGCTCTACAGTGTCTGTGCTTTGCCTCCCTCAAACTGGGGTCACTAATTTGGAGAAGCTATAGTGAGATGGGGGCTTGACAGAGCTGCTGTTTTGATCCCTGTATGGAACTCCCAGTGTTGTTTACTCTAACAGTGTTTAACATACCAGAAGGCCTCAGTGAGGTATTTACCTAGAATGTCACCTTCTGGGCTTAGAAATAGCTGAGCAGATTTTAATAAAAACCCATGACCCATGTGCCTCACACTGTTGCTTTTACTTTCAATTTGCTTAATTTACTTGGGAGCTAGGACCCAGGAGAAGCCGAACCCTACCTATTCTGTTCTCTTAGGATCCAAGAAGCTAGTAAAAGGCTGAAAAAATCAGTGACAATATCAAGCTTTATAACCTCTTTAGTAAAGATCTGTTAACTAGGGAGAATATTTCTTCCTTCAAGCTCTATGCTTAAAGTGAACACAGTTGAGGGACTTGATGTTCAGCAGGCAGCTGCATCCACTGTCGCTGGAGTTGGGAGAGGATTATTTAAATCGTGTAAGACTGGTTCGAAGTGAAATCTCTTCACAGAATGTAAAAGCTAGAAGGTGCTCCTTACACATACCTCCTCTTGTCTCTCTAGGCTACTAGTGAGCCTGCTTGGGCAGCAGCAGTGGAATGGCAGGCCTCCTTTCTTGGCCTCTTGTGTACTTCGTCCTTCTGAGGACATTTTGAGTAGCCTGGGCAACATGCTGCGTTTTCAGCAGCATGCTTTCCACTGTGGACTCTTGGCAGTATGTGAGCTAAGAGCCGATTTAAATCTTGGCAGTGGTGGGACAATTTCCTATGTTATCCTAATAGTGCTCTCTAAATCCTTTGGCTATTAATTTCTAAGCAATATCCTTGAGAAGACTTGGCCTGGAAAAATTGGAAAACCTGACTGTGGTGTTTGAGGTAAAACTCCCTTGAGTTTCTAAGACCAGTATTGTGAAATTCAGCATTTTAGATTAGGAAGAATAAAAACATTCATAGGAGAAGATAAGAGCATTAACAAATGTCAGCCATAGGCAGCAGGTGGTGTTTGACAGTCCCTCATATTTTATAGTGGGTTTTTTATACTTGGTTCTCTTCCTTTCTCAATCCTGTAGCAATTTAAAAACTGAGTGCCTTCTGGGAACTCGGAGCTAGCACTGAGGTATTCAAAACCATGTGTAGGTACGTGGGGATCGCTTTTATAGAGCGATATGCAAATGATTTATTTTTTTTTCTGCCAGTGTGCTGATAGCAGTTTCATGCATCATTTGTTCTTTCAATAACGACCTTTTTTTTTGTTTGTTTTTTTCCCCACCACCCAGCTTCTTCCCTCCATTTGCATGTGCGTTGGAATAGCGGCTGGTTTAATCATTGCAGGAGTTAAACCAGCCTCCTGCAAACATGGCAGACGAGGACCTTATTTTTCGTATGGAAGGGATTGATAATGCTAGATCGACCACAGCGAACTCTGGAAATTATCTCGATGCTGATAGTGATGATGAAGACAGTTATTTTATCTGCCCAATAACTGATGATCCGGTTTCTAACAAGTCTGCCAGTATCAAAGTTGACAATTATTATACCAACTTAGCCAAAACTGAGCAGTACAGTTCAAGCTCTTCTCCTAGAAACTCGTTTAGCTTTAAGGTAAGTATTGGCTCCAGCCTTCAGTCAGCTTTTGGTTTTACGTAGTTTGCATGAGAGATTCTCTAACTACTTCATCTCTTGTACTAACAATTTTCAATGAAAAAACACATCTGTTTTTTCCAGACCTGCAGTTAATTCCATTAAGCCAATAGTCTGCCACTGCCACTGAATTGCTTACTGTCCCTTTCAGTTCAGTGGGAGATCTTCATCTACAAAGGCAGCAGATTCCAGGCAAACAGTTCACTGCCGTTATGATCAAACCATTAAAAAACAGTAGATTGACTAGGAGATTTACAAGGTGATACTTGCGGGCCCTGGCAGAAGATGCTATGGATTTTGCCAAGCGGAGTTAACAATCCGTAATGCTTTTATTTGGATTAATAAAATTGTAAATTATGTAGTTGTAATGATAGGGGTTTCAGGTTATATTTCCTTCTTAGGGAGCTTTTAACATGCTGACTCTTGTGCTTGGGCATGAAGTGTCACCACTGGCCATAGTTTCTGACAGTGTCCTCAAGCAGTATCTGACCTTTTTAAAATGAACACCAATTGCAGCATTGCAGAGAGGTCAAAAGGGCCATAGTTGGTGCTTCCTTGGCAGTGTGTCCTGTTCCACTTGGCTCCCTTCGTGCAGATCGGGCCAGGCAAAGAGAGGTGAACTCACAGGTAGTGGAGCCTCGAGAATGCAAGTGACATTCACTCTATGGGATAGACAGTCCAAACATGCACCAGTTGTGGTAAACTGGCATGTCTCTTAGGTTTTGTCTAGACTAGGATTTAATGTGTTTTATTAACGCATTTGTTATAAGCATTAAAATAGTATTTAATAGATACTCTAATATCTTGGTTATATCTACTGCATGCTTTATTCCTGGAGAGATACCAAAGGGTTTATTTCAGTCAGCTAACACATTAAGTAACAGGTTAAAAGTGAAACGGTCTTGTCTGCAGTAAGATTTTTACCAAGGCTAGTGAATGGAAGCTTTAAAAGGTCCGTATTCCTAAGGAAGGTTAAGAGTAAAAGTTTAGTGTAGGCAAGAGGACAGATTTTAGTGTATGCTCTGCTAAGCAAGTTCAGACCTGACAGGGAGCTTAGTCGTCTTTTCTGTGGGTGTCTTTGCATACACTAAACACTTGCCTCTGGGTTTTCAGTATGAATTTTGGGTCATGTGGCCTGAGATAAAACTGATAAGGATTTAAGAAATTGCAATTATCTCCTCCTTTCAAAGATACCATATTGCTTCTGCAGAATATATGTGCCCATGCTTTGGGCTCCACAAGGTCTAGTTGCACTGGGTTGAGATGTGGAGCAAACAAATCTCAATCTGCTCAAGTTGCAGAAATGGTGACTTCCAACACAATGAAGGTGACAGCCAGGACTGATGATGTCTGAAGCCACCACTGCCTGCTCTGATCAGAGTCCATCTCTCAGGCCCCAAAGCTAATGGCAGATAATGAAATGTAGAAACAGGTGGAAAAGTAGCTATTAACTCTCTGCCTTTAAAGAGGACTCAGCAATGTTTAATTAGCTAGTTAATAGGCAAGATCCTTTTAATGCCTATTTTCCAAATAAAAAAAATTTCCAATTTACCTCACTAGGTTTATTTGCAGATATTTTAAGAATGAACTTAAATTAGGAATATAAATTGAAGAGTGTCTTTTCAAGTGGATTATTTTTTTTTTAATTAACAAAGAGAACATAGACTCTTTGTCAATCAGTTGTCTTATCACATGTATTTTCCTACTTTTATGTTTCTGATGCATCCTTTAGAATGACACACAGCTTCGTTCTAAGCACGGCTCTGTGGTCGACCATAGTCGGGTAGGTTAAAATGAAAATGTGAACACCTTATCTAATAGATGCATTAAGATTTTTTGTTTGTTTTAGTTTTCCCTTTTATGGCTTTTTTTTTTCCCCAATATTTTATTGTCTAGGAGAACTGCTTGCCTCAACCCATAGAAGTTACCAAGTCAAAACTAAAAAAGATATCTGTTAAATGAAATAATACCCATCTTTTACCCTCTACCCTGAAATGTCACTTCTTTTAAAGTGCCTATCTGTAGTTATTTCTCCACAGTATTTCCTACTGTGGAAAAGAATAGAATGGGTGCAAGACATCTGCTTAGTCTGTACGGTAGCCATATGGCCACAGAAGGAGAAAAGTTGTGCTGTTAGCACCATTTCTCTTTGTTTGAAGATTAGAACACAGCTTTTGTACAAAGCACCTCACAGGATAAAGCACAAGTAATTAATTTATTTAAATCACTACTTAGCATGGACACAGATCCCCTTTTGGAGAGAAATCCTACCTGGGAATGATTTGACTTAGAGAATTTACCAAGCAATTCTACTTATTTCTGTCTCTCTATTTTTTGTCATATATATTCCAGTATGGAAGTTCCCAGGTCCATATGAAGTGTGTATCATCACATGATCTGAGGCAACTTCATTTTGTTACGAAACATGTAGGAAATCTTTAGCAGCATGTTTTATTTATTGTAGTATTGTGTTCATTTTGTGGTTTTATTGTCAGAAAGGGGAGCATTTAAATTGTTTGCAAGATATACAGATTTACAGCTGAAATAAAGATAAAACAATTTAAAACCTTAGCTGCTTCAAGAACTACTTTGATGTCATTGCTTACACCAGTTTATACTGTATTTTTTAAAAAGTTTTGACTGAGATTTACATTCCAGAGGAAAAATAAACCCTAATATTTTAAAAGTTACTGTTTCTGCCTGCTTGAAATTCAGTAAGAGAGGCAGTAACAAAATCTGAGAGCTCAGTATTTCTTTACTGGCAGGGGAGTAGCTTTTTCTCCTGCTCGCCTTGCAGGATCGTATCTCCCATTCTCTTGGAACAGTCCAATGTAAAAAGAGAGAGATCAAAATGTTAAGAGAAAAGCATCTAAATTGATATTATAGAAAGATTTATTGTATTCCAGATAATTCTTTGCATTTTTCACTGTTGAATTGGTGGAGATTGAAGTAGCTACTTGTCTGGAATTGTTGTTACAATCCATTTTTACAACATTCTAATTTCTTCTTTCTTGTGCTGAGCACAATTTGGGAGCCCCGGGGTTTACAGAACTTTTTTTCTTCCTCCACATTGCTCTGTCTCTAATGGACTTTTTTATGCCTACATTGCCAGCATTTGCTGTTAGTTACAAAGTTAGAAATCAAAACAGCAAAAATGAATTAATATCATGTAGGTCTGAGTTACTACTATTTGCAACGTCTGTTGGAGATTGTTGCAAATTACAACAGGTTTTGCAAATTACATTTGGTATATCCTAGACCAGATTCTTTCGCAGTAATTTTACGGCAGTGCAAATTGCACCGAAACCTGCTGCTTTACATTTCTGGACTGTGTTTCCTTCTAGTTGAAGCTATAAAATGTCAGAGTGATCTTCTCTGCTACGGGGCGGGGGGGCTCGTGCAGTTGCGAATCTTTTGTAGCATTGGAATTGTTCTGTACTCTAGAAAATGCCATTATTGTGAGTTGCTTCTGTTTACAAATAACCTGCCAGTTTGTAACTTCTTCAGGAAACCTGGAAACATGCTATTGAGAAAGCTAAGCACATGCCTGATCCCTGGGCAGAATTTCACCTTGAGGACATTGAGACGGAACACGCCACTCGTTACAGGTCCGTGGGTCCTTCTGCTTTTAATGCTAATGTTAAACACAGCGTGCTGGTGTACGCACGGGCTGTATTTGTGTAGCACAGCATAGCTGTAATTACATGGCTGAAGAACTTCCAATAATGCTCAAAGTCAATGTGTCTTAACTGAATCTCTCAGGAATATGTAGACAGGAAACAAGGCTGAAAGGTATTTTCTACTTGATTTATTAATGCTATAAACTTAATCTGATAAGGAAATGAATCCCAGTAAAGAGGCATCATACTTAGTTTAAATAGTTTAGGGAAAAAATAACACCCTGTGCCTTTCCAAAAATAGCAGTTTCACTGTTGCCTGTCCGTGCGGTTTTGCTGCATGTGGCTGGAATTTAAACCCTTATAAACCCAGAAGAGCTCAGCAGGGTGTACGTGCTGAAACCGAGTTTGGCCCTTAAACTATTCTCAGGGCTTTAGCACAGGCTTTGCCAAAACATTTACCCTACTGACACAGGTTTCTGGGTGGAAGGAGTGGGAGTCAGAGGCCAGTTAATTACCATTTAGCATCAGTGTTTGGGGAGGCCTTCCTTCCAACCACCCGACACTGTCACGCAGTGCTGCTCTTCCCCCTAGACTGCATCTATCTCTGGTCAGCCGCACAGTCCTGAAATAGTTTGCATATTTTAAAATACAAATAAGTGATGATACTGGTTTAGAGCTTCTTGAATACATTAGTAAAGAGACGTCTCTGATATTTCTCTTTCTTCCTTTTTCATCTGCTGCAAACTAGGGTGATATGGAATATATAAGGGGGTATATGGGGTGTCTGCACTCCTGAAGTACTCAGTGTAGGTCAGGGAATCAGGCTGGGAACAGTCATGTGTCAGTGACTCAACCACTGTGGTTCTCAGTTTGGCTTTTACTGTGTTGGGAGTTAAGGGAGTGGGGAGAAACCACAGTTGTACTCTTTGTATTATCACAGGGTGGTACAGAAACTTGCTTCTCCCTTGGTGCAGTTCTTGGCCCCGCTGCTTTTCACAGTCACAGCTGGTGCTGTGTCCTGCTCACATCTTCCACAGTCCTGCAGCAGATCTCCAGCCAGAACCAGTGTTACACAAGCTCAGGGTTGGGGGAGATCACCCGCCCCCAGTGCCTGCCTAGGAATCACAGAGGAGATTTAACTTCAAAGTAGATAAAGCCTAATTTGCGGTGTTGCGAACATTTTGCTTCCATAGTGGAATCTCTTCTTTGCGAGTAGGATTCGGTGTCTCTTCAGAGACCTGCTTATGTCGTCTTTCTTGCCTGAAGTAAAGAGGGCTGGAGTGTGATGGGAAGACTAGAAGTTTTTGTGTCAGAGTGGCAGCAGCACTTTTGAGCAGTCAGCTGGAGATAAGGAAGGATAGGTGCTGGGGATGGGAGGATTTGGGGTCCCTCTGCATTCTTTTTAAGAGGCATATCTTCTGATTTTGCAGGTACAATGCAGTTACTGGGGACTGGGTTGAAGATGAAGTCCTCATCAAGATGGCTTCGCAAGTAAGATCACACTGTCCTCCATGTTTATTAGCAGCCAAATATGTAATTTCCTTCCTGTTACTGAATAGTAGCAGCAAGATGTTTCCTTCACATAGAAGTTTTGAAGTCTCAATGTCATTCTTTTCTCCCACCTCTCCTTTTTTCCTTGGCTCATCCATTGTATATTGCTGTCCCAACAGCCTTTTCTGCCCAGAGTAGATTAGAACATGAAATCAGCCCTTCCTCATCAGTAACATGAGGCATTTGCTCCTTTTCCAGTGATCTCCCTCCCATTTCCTGCTGGCTTCATCTCCCTGCCTGGCAATAGTCCTACTGTTTTTTGTGCTTCCAAAGAATTTCTGCACTTAGGATGAAAACAGACTGAATTTTCAGTCTGTGAGGGTAGAAACTGCTGTCACTTCCCAGTTAAATCATGGACTTGGTGGTGTGTTGGAGTTGCCTTGCTCTGTGTTACTGACGGAGCATCTGGTGTCTGGGGATGGGCTGCTCTCTTGGGCCCGTCCTGTATAGAAGCCTAAATGCGCAGAGCATGAGGTCTGCAAAGCCAGCTTCTCTAGGCAGTTGCAGCAGACTTGACTCCAAACTGGGGAAAGAATTTAAATAACTTCAATAAAAGACGTTACCTGTTCCATATTGTGGGGGAGGCTTACTCCCAATGGCTTTTCCCTAGATTCCTGCTTACACTGCTAGTGAGTTTTCTCTTTTCTTTGAGGAGATAGGTACTACCTAGAGCCTGTTAAAGAACTGCATTTTGCAGGGTAGAAAGAATGAAGACGTGGTCATGTCTCTTACTGATTAGAAATTAAATTTGTGGAAAATGGCAAAGCTAAGTTTTTGTGTTTTTCTTTCCCCTAGCCTTTTGGCCGTGGAGCAATGCGAGAGTGTTTCAGAACGTAAGTATGTGCTGCCTTTATCTTTGTTATCCTTGCGGTATTTTCTTCTGTGGTGACTGAAATTTCACTTGGGTATGGTGGAAATTGCATGAAGTGCAGCTCCCCATGAGCTCCTGTGCCTTCCTTGAAGGAATAACTGAGGGATTTCTTCTTGTTCGTGTGACTCCAGCCGCAGGCACAGGGAGTGCGGTTCAGAAAGCAGAACATTCTCTTAAGGGAAGCCCAAACAAGCGTGACGCAGGTATCCAGTGAGCTTGCTTTGGAAAGTCAAACCATTGCCTCTACTGAAACTCCAGTAAGATGTGTAACATGCAGTCATGTCGTCCGGTTCCAGCAAGTATCATCAACCTGTCAATTAGCAATTCATAAATCTGCTATTTCCACCATCTTGGGGGGCAACATACCCATATAAGTAAAAAAGCAACTGTTTTGTGTCTTTGTTCCCGGTGTGCTAAAGTATCTTGGGATTTGATACTAGGCTGTAGGTGTGTGCAGCCTGAAGGCCAACTTGAGGCCTCTCGTTAGGCAGAGAAAAGAGGAAACAATAGTTGGATGGTGCAATCTCAACTCGGAAAGCCTCCCTCGGTGAAGAAAGTTATCAGCCCAGAGTACTTTGGATCACGTGTACCAGAGTAATCCCGTTCTGAGTAAGGCAGAGCTTGAACACTACCAGTTACTCCTTCCAGAAGATTAAAGTGGGGAGGAAGACAGGAGAGGAATTTTTCTTTCCTTGGAGAGTGTTAGCAAATATGGTTGCAGGCATCAGCATCTAGCTATAAATAGGTTGTGTCAGAAGAGTTCCCCACTCTTTCCGGGCTCTGGAAATGGAAGTTTCCCAGAAAACATACATGTATGTCTTTAAGGTAATTTCCCATTTTTTCCAGCCGCAGAATTCAGGGGAATTGCATTTTGTGTCTAGTTTCACTTCTGGAAAGAGAGAAACTCCTGAATGACAGAAAAGTGATGTTCTGAATAACCAAAAAGAAGGAAAAGTAACCCCTCAGTCCTCCCAGTTTGGCGTCGTTTCAGTATCAATTTGTGCTGGTGGCTCTGTTCCTGCAAAGCCAGAGAGATAGAGCAGGGAATGAAGCCTAGGAAGTAACAAATCTTAGCCTGTTGACATTGCTTTTAGCTCTTGTTATTTACCAAATTCCCCTTTACACAACATCTTGAGTAGAGCCATAAACAGAAATTTGTCTTTGCAGCCTTGCCTTAGCCTCTTGTACAAAGACAGCTTAACTTGCATGTCAGCTTCCTACTGCTGGACTTCCCCCGGCTCTCAGGCCCTGACACTTCCTCTCTGGAGCTCTCTCTTCTGGAGTTTTGCATCTCTGCAAGTCTTTAGTCATTAGCTGCACTTGGCTCAAAGAACTTCAGAGGGTGTTGGCTTTAGAAAAGCACACGAGCTGGCTTGTTTTATGCAGAGAAGTGTGTTTCTTCAGAGAATTGGAAAGGTTTCAAATCCTGATTGAAATTCTTTTCTCACTTGCTTGTTCCTTCTTACCAATGTCTCTGTTATAGTGACTGCCCATCCTTGCAGGAGGACAATCTGAAGTTTTTTAGCCTTTAGAGTGTCTCCTGTACCAACACCTCTGCACTCAAGGTCTTGGGAAGGAGAGAAGAAAGGAAAGAGGAGAAGAGTTGAGAGCTCGAGTGCTGCTACCAGCTTCTCAAAATGTACAGTTTGCTGTGGCCCCAAGAAAGGCTCAGAACTGCTGCTTGTTTACTGAGCAGCGTGTGAGAGCTGCTTGGTAGCCAGCCTTGCCTTACTCCCTCTAGACACTCCTCTTCATACTCCTCCTCCCCTTTCAGACTGGTGTGGCATTGGTGGGGTCTCTTGCTGTCACAGCAGAGGGAGGTTAAACCTTACTGCCATCTTCTCTGTTGAATTAAGTTCTTGAGGTGGGGAAGAAGTGCTTTCTCACTTGTGTGTCTCATAATGGATGAGGCTGCTTTGGAATTCTTGATAATGATGTGATGTTTTTCCCATTTGACTTAAATGTTGGCATGTTCTGCAATCACTGGGTACCTGCTTAACCCATTTGTTGGCAGCGAGCAGATTCTCTGTTGTCAAAATCTTTCCCCCCCGCCCCACTCCTGAGGCATCTGTGGATTAAAGATTTGTACATCAACAGAAGTTAACAGCTACGTCATAAAAAGAACTGTCAGGTGCAGTTTTTCCTTCTGGAAGCGTGCGGGACACTGAGTAGTCGCTCCTGTGTGTGTAGAAGGCAGTAATTTGCTCTTATCATAGGAGAGGGTTTTCTCCTCTCGGTTCATGTTTGAAAGGCCACTCCCTGTTAATTTCTGCAGAAAATAATTGTTGACATTAGAACAAGGTGTTGAGGTGGCACTGAGCCTTCATCCTCTGGGTTTGAAGGTAGCAGGGAGGGAAAGGAAATGAGAAAAGGAGGAAGTTCAGAGTAAAAGTAGCTGCAATCAGACCAAACAGGCGCTTTGACATGTACCAGCCTTTTATATGGGCTGTTGCTTTTCCCCTTGGCCTCTACCTCTGCTTCACTTTTCATCTAGTCTTCATACTCAATGACTGAGGGCAATGCTGATCTTGGGGCCTGGCTCTTTTCATGCAGGCAAAGAAATGGGAAACATTGAATTAAAATTCTTAGGTTTCCTTTCACCAGAAAAGGATTTGTCTTTCAGGAAAAAGCTGTCCAACTTCTTACACACGCAGAACTGGAAAGGTGCCTATAACTATGTTGCCAAGCAATACATAGAGAGTGTGAGCAGGGAGGTGTATTTTGAGGATGTTCGACTTCAGATGGAGGCAAAACTCTGGGGAGAAGAGTACAACCGACACAAGCCACCAAAACAGGTACATTCAAAGATCTTGCTAAGCAACAATGCAGTCTGGCTCTCCTATTGGATTAATTTTTGAGTGAATTTAGAGGGAATTACTTGTTCACGTTCCATTACGTTTAATTGCTTAGATAGATTCTTCTGGCCTGCTGTGTTTTCCATTAAATGATAGCTGATTTTTAATTATATAAATGGACAAATGGCTTTATATTTCCAGAATTAGGGGCTGTGTGTTTGTGAATGTCTGACTGTTCTCAGCTGTTGACTGCAGACCAAAATAAAACAATGTTTGTATTCTTCTTGATACTTGCCCAGCTACTTTTGAGATAACCAGAGATGTTACGGAATTTATTGCCAGCAGCAGTCTCAACAAGTACTTAATTATTAGTGCTCCAGGAAGGCAGATGCTTAAATCTTGTAACCCTATCTAGACAACTAACTAGTGCTGATTTATTTTTTTTTTCCAAGAAGAGCTGGAAACCTGAATAACTTTTATGAAGCTATTTAAATATAGATTACTGAGGAGTGGTCCAAAAAAAATCCAGAAACTGAAGATACTTTGGCTTCATTTCCTTTGGGGGTCTCCTTGACAATAGTAGCACATTGTGAGATGAAATATCAGACTAGGCTCACGTTATTGAAGAGAAGTTCCCCTGTACATGACCACATAGGATTCAGGAAGAGGTGGTTCTACTGCTTTTCTGGCTGTATTTTTGGTTCTGGGGTCCACGTTAAACACTTTGTTCAGACAACATAGCTTTGTGCTTTTCCTTGCTGGTAAGTTGGATAGCTGCTGGTTAAAGCTGGACATTGTGTCCTGGATTAAAACACCTCCAGCAGCAATGAGCTTGTTAAAAGACAAGAAATCAAAGTGCAGGGATGAAGGACTGCAACGGTCATTCACACCTTGTCAGGAGCAACTCTTTATTGAGTATGTCTGTGGTATATTTCAATGAAGTTCTCAGGTCCCTTTAATCTGCAGCTGGTACTCAATGCCTGAGCCCACCTGTGTCTTCAAATGGGTGGAAGAGGTGGCTTGTAGGAAGGGTGCTGTACGTGCGCTGTGATGTCTTGGTTCCTGCTCTTGACTGTACCACAGACTGAGAGATATATGACAAGATGCTTGCATCAAGAAGTGTGGCTCTGGGCGGGCCTTCACAATTTACTAGCCAAAATGAGTGCTTTTGAATGTGTAGACTGTGAGCATTGCCTCCCAGGTGAGGGTTAGTTAATAACTACCTGTCTCAACAGCAGGATGAGATACAGAGTGATGTGCACAGAGAAATCTAGAAGTTCAAAAAACCATGTGGAGGAAGAAATGTAAGCAAAGTGAGAGTTGTGATGGTTTCTTCTTGGAAATGTCTGGGGCATAGGGAGGAGGTGAGGCAGGATACAGAAATATCTGAATAGTGGATGTCTTAAGTCCTTCTCTGAAAAGGCATTTATTCAAGCTGCAGTAGTTACTCTATATTTTGCTTTCTAGGTATAGACTCTTTTCAGGGTACTCTTAAGGTACCCACCAAAAAATAAAGTAGAAATCCAGCACTTAGGGAGAATTTTTCAGAGGGATTTGTTGCAGAGACAAGTTATTCTGAAGTGAGTGCTTTTAATCTATGGAATTCGTCCAATAACCTAAGAAGCACATGACTCTTCCCCCACCCCCTTGTTAAACAGATCTTTGCAATTGTTCAGCTTCTTTCACTGAGAAAGTTTTCACAGCGGGAGGGTTCACACATGCTTTGATCTGAAGATGGTATTCCGTTAGTCATTGTTTATCCTCCTTCCCTCCGCAGGTGGATATAGTACAGACCTGTATTATTGAAATGAAGAACAGACCTGGAAAGCCTCTCTTTCACCTGGAACATTACATTGAGGGGAAATACATCAAATACAACTCCAATTCTGGATTTGTGCGAGATGACAACATTCGTCTTACTCCGCAAGTGAGGTTTTGTTTAATGCTTTCCATAGAGTCTGCAGCCAGGAATTTCTTGGCTCTATCCAGAGGTCTTCCATTACTGCCAAGAAAGGAAACGGGAGGCTCTCCAGTGCAATGCCAAATTAATTCCTCTTTTTGCAGTATGTCTACCCCTTATTTGGGGCCTGCTCTTCCAAGCACCAAGCGCTGCTTTATTGCATTTCAGTGTCTGTTCATTTTAATTGAGCTGAACACGGTTAATACTCTTTGGAAACCTTAAGCCCTTTGGCTCTAATTATAATTGCAGGCATTGACATATTTCAAACTCTCCTCAAATTAAGGTGGAGAGACACACCTCATGTGCTATGTACTAAATAGTCTTCTGGTGCTTCGTGTAATAATCAAAAGGAGGTGGCAAATACCTGACCCATGTAACTAAACATCTAGTCCATTTGCTTATCTGTTTTTTTCACCTACAGCCTCCAAATAGGTGAATCGGAGGTTGCATGTAGAAATATAAGGGCAAATATCAAGTGGTTCTTGAATTTTGTAAAAGAACTTTAAAATACTGGCAAAAAAAAAAGAAAATGCAAAGTGGTCAGCACAGCAAAGGAGTGTTTTACCGGGGCTTAGGGGTTTCGTTCTTTCCTTGCCCCCCTGTTTTAAAGGTATTTGTCATGGTGCTTAATGTAAGCAGAGGGTTTATATTCTGGGCTGTCTTTTGTGCACTGAACGAGTGTTATGCTTTCACAGGTTGGGAACAAAATGTTCCATGAGGTTTGCCGCATTTAAAATGTTTGTCTATCACCACAAATCACCTCCCCGAGGCCTAGCAGTGCTTTTTTGGAGGCCTTCCCAGAAGATTCCTAATGTCTCAGCTTTATGCCAAAAAGAAGAGCTTTTTATACCTAATTCTTGAAGTGCTGCATTTCAAGAGAATAAAATGTACATTTTATTATCTGTTACATGAATGGAGAGCTGGATCAGCCATTTAGGGAGACCTCCCAGAGGGCATAGTAGGGGAAGGAGAATTTATGGTGATACGCATGGGGTTTTTGTTGGTTGGTTCGGGGTTTTTTTGCAAAATGTGTTAGAGCTTTGCCTGTTGGCAGAAGGAAGCAGTGTCCCAGGGCTGCAGAGCTTGCAGGTCCACAGGTACAATCAGGGTATTTATGCAGAAGTTACTCTGCACTGGCTTCAGAGCTCACTGTTGCTCCCTGTGCCAGGCAACTCCTTCTTAAAGTGGAGGCTGTAGCGGAAAACAGCATCTCCAGTACAGGAAGGAGAAATAAAGCAATCTCCTCTCCTCTGCATGTTCCCACTGCTGCTTTTCCCCCTACCTCTTTTAGCCCATCTCTGAGTGGGGACAGGTTGGAGAAGCAATCTACTACTTGTTTTTAGTCTCGCATTGCTTTCATCGTGATGTTTGTACCAGTTATATTTCACCAACAGGGTTATCAAACTTCTCTGCCCATTTATAAGAGGTGAGTATGTGGCTGTTTTCAGTAGATCAAGAGTTTTCTCAGACGTTTTCCGTCATTCTTCACAGGCCTTTAGTCACTTCACCTTTGAGCGCTCAGGACACCAACTCATTATTGTTGATATCCAGGGAGTTGGAGATCTTTACACGGACCCTCAGATCCATACAGAGAACGGTACAGATTTTGGAGATGGCAATCTAGGTAAAAATCAGTAATCCTGTCTCCTATGCTAACGGGTGCTTATCTTCTCTTCCTAGCTGTCTGCCGAGTAGCTGCTACACAGCAGATTGAGCAGGCACCTTTCTGAGGGTCTTGCAGACAGATGGGGAAAGTTCTGTCCCAAGGAGTCCCAGAACAGGGCAACTGGCAGGCAAGGGTGGATTTAAAATGAAACCTGATCTTGGCTCATGTCTCCTGGCCTACTCTTAAACCAAATAAGTAATGAAATTTAGGAGCTTCCTACAATGTGAGAGCAATAATTGTGGCCTTTAATTTCCTTGCCCCATTGTAGGAACAGATACAGCTGAATGTGGAGAGATAAGCCTTGTGTATTTTTTAAGCTCCAGGTGTCCATACATGAAGTTGTTCACGGGACACAGCAAGTTTTGTGGGCAGACCAAATTTAGGCATGTTTCTCAATGATGCAACCAGATTAATTTATTATTATACCCTGTGCATACATAAGTTTTGAAGATATTTGCGGACTTCCTTTCACTCTCTCACAGAGTGAAAAGCCCTTACGTGTATTAAAATAAAACAGAAGTGGGTTCAACTCTCTGTGCCACAAAGCTCTCTTTCTTTCTCTTTTAACTTTTCAGAAAATGTTTGGGGGACTTCTAGCTTTTAGTAAGTAAACTGTCGTATAAACTTTGTGTAAACTCTTTCTTCACTTTTTGGTTATTTCTGTGCTGTAGGTGTTCGAGGTATGGCCTTGTTCTTTCATTCTCATTTCTGCAACAAGATTTGCAAAAGCATGGGGCTTGCACCGTTTGATCTTTCATCCAAAGAGAAAGATGCCTTGGATTATAATAAAAAATTGCTTGTAAGTGCCTGGTGAAAAAAGTGTAACTGAGCAGTATAACTGGTTTATTCTGACTATAAAAGCTCTGTAAATAAAACGAGATATGCTATTTACATAGCAAATAAAACCACCTTAATCACCAACATTGCAGTTTAAAATACAGCGGTTTAAAGCGAACTTTCCCATATTTGTCTCTGAATTAATGCTGTAGCTTTGATTAATAGGGAACTTTGCAGCACGTGTATCTTTTAGGACCAAGTGTATCTTTGAATGCTGAAATCATTAGTAAGCTTTGTCTCTCACGAACCTATTTTGGGGAGGAAAAAAAAAGAACAGAACTGCTTGCCTTTAACTGACCTCAGTTTCAACTGATATTATGGGGCATGAGACTCGATGAAATGCTTTGAATGAAATTCAGTCCTAAACAGAACTCTCTCTGACTGTAGCAATGCCAGGACTTGGTATTGAGTTGGGGTGTAGAACTTTTCAAAACAAGTAGTTATGTATAATGTATACGTGTGCGTGTTTAACTCCCTTTCGTAGAGGACTCCTAGTTAACACGTTGGCTTAGTAGCGTGCTTAGAATAGAGAAGTGTTATTCATTGGACTTTCTTGTTGATTTGCCAAGGAATCTGCTCAAACAATTCTCCGTGGCACAGAGGAAAAATGTGGCAGCAGTCGGGTGAGAACAGTCTCTGGGAGTCGGCCGCCTCTGCTCTTCCGCCTGTCTGAAAACTCTGGAGATGAAAGCCTGAGTGATGTAGCATTTGACTCTCTACCCTGCTCTCCTTCCTCAGCAACCCCTCACAGCCAAAAGATGGATGCGCTCAGTGAGTCAGCCTCATACATAACCTCCTTGGCAGCTCCTGAATATTTGACAGTGACTTGTTTTATTTTGTTAGTTTTAAACACAACAGCGTGTTGTATTTAGTCCAGAACACTTGTCTCCAGCATTCCTCTTTGAGCAGAAATAAAACTAAAAGTACTTCTGTGTAGATAACTAATGCACAGATAATTCTGTGGAAAAAAAAAAACAAACTGTGGTAAAATGATGGTATCTAGAGCTTTCTTCTCAAGCATGTTATTCTTACAATAAGAAGCAAATATTTTTCTTCCCAGATTGGCCTGTGTTCAATGAAGTAGATAATTTGGTTCACAAAGACTATGATCAGCTCGATAACCAAAGGGTGAGTGTCTTTCCAGCAGAAAATGAGATTGTGGTTCCTTCATGAATATCTGTGAAGGACTGCCTGGAGGCTTCCTTCAGTAAGAGCACATAAAGGTGCTCTGTCTGCTTTCATTTCAGGTCACATTACCTCCATGCATTTGCTGTTTCTGATAAAGGAAGAGCATTTACTTTTAAATTAAAAAATTTTAGTATTTGTTTTGGTTTTTTTTTTTTACTTACAGAAATTTATTTGCATCTGGTGTATTTTAACAGATAATTAAAGTGTGCCTGTTCCCCTGCCTGCATGTTGTGTCTGGCACTTGTGCCGGCTGCTGTGGCATGAAAGTTAAACAGGATCTCCATGGATTAGGTCTCAGCAAGTAGTGGTGCTGTGGGATTTTAGAGGAGAAAACCTGGGGAGACTAATAAGTTTGCAAGGGAAACTTTCCAGCACTGGGGCCTTAGTACCAGAGGCTGTCAGTTACTGTTTTATCTTCTAACTGGCTACCACTGAAGACTGAAAACTATGTTAAGTGGAATATTAGCTTGATAAAGTATGAGAATCCTTGCTTTTATTTTTTTTAATGTATCTAAGAGAACACAAATTTGGACAGTACCTTCACTAAGAAAAGTACCATCATTAAGTCCTGTTCTGTCTGTCAGAGGTAGCATAACATCATCATTTTCATCCGGTATATCCATCCAACATATCTCACTGAACCAGCAGAAGGTTTTCTCTGTGGTAAATGTCAAGCTGAGATCCTTACAAAGGGTAGTGCTAATGCTGTGATGTTTGGTTCGTGTCTTACAGGATTTTGAAAATGGTGGAGACAGTGGGTATCCCAGTGAAAAGAGAAGTGAACTAGAAGACCTGGATCATAGAGAGAGGGTAAGAATCTGACTCTGGGTTTAGCAGAGTTGGGCCTCTTGAACCGTTTCCATGGAGGTATCTTATTTTTCATCCCTCTTGATCAAGACTTTGTAAACAGAGGAAAAGGAAAGAAATTACCACCTGTTGCAAAATTACTTATATATGGGAATGTTAATGACACTGTTAGAGGAAGAATACTATTTGTAATGAGTAGCTTCATTTCAAATGTTACATTTGATTGCATATTGTTGTGGATTTTTTTTAAGCGTTATGTACTGCATGAGAAATGTAGCCACCTTCTTGTCATACGGAGTCCATGTATACAATCTACTTTTACCCTCTCGTTCTATGACTTTATATGGCTTGAGGTAGCACAGAACTTAATGTTGTTGTCAGTTAATACTGTGGAACTCCAGAATTTCTGTGGGTTAGTTGGTTACTCCTTTACAATACAAACTTTTAATTAAATGCTTTTTGACCTGAAGAGCTTAACTAGGTACTTAATTGGAAGACAGGAACGAGAAAACTGCTTCCAAAGATACCACTCCTTTTAACACCTTTGAAGTGGCAAGGTATTTGTCATGGGATATCCAATTTATGGAGTTAAAGCCTGAATGTGCCATATTCTTTGTCATTTCAATATGTTTCTTTTTATATTGTGATATCGCTGAGAGAAAAGGATCCAGTGGAAACTATTTTGTTCATTGTCACGATTAATTTTGCTGAATAGGAATACCCTAGAAGGATAATTGGCACACATCACTTTCTGAAAATTAAATGATGCAAATCTTTACATTAACTTAGGGCCATTCAAACAACAACCGAAGACATGAATCTGATGAAGACAGCTTGGGAAGTTCTGCAAGGGTAAATAAAGCAGAAATGTTCATAGACAATGAGTTTACCACTCTGGATGTCCTGTGTTCCACTCATCTACCATCTAACTTCACATCACTAAATCAGATGTCAGTTTTCCTTCCTTTTCAGTTATAGAATATTTTTATTAATACTAACTTAGAACTCTGTTGTTTGCTTTTTTGTTTTGTCTTTATTTTCTCGTTGAAGAAGCATGGTTATAAACAGTCATCTCTCTAATTGATCCCTGACAAATATTAGTGATTATGCACGCATTTGTCACTTAAAAAAAATATATATATGTACACTTCTGTGGCTTTTTTTTTTTCCTGCCTAACTAGGTTATATTTCCTTTCTGCACTTCATTTTTGGAATTGTGGCCTGTACGTGGTTGGATTTTTTTTATTTTTATTTTTTTAAAAACCATGCAGTGTTTGAAATGTGTGGCAGTCCACTGGGTATCTGAGCTAGGGAAGAGCAGCTTCTGTGATAATTAGTTTCTGTGGCTGTAAACTTAAACAAATAACTCTACTCTGCAAGGAAAGAAAAAAACCAGCACTGACAACAATGAATAGTTTAATTAGATACGCTTTTCAGAATTTTTTTGGTAATGATTTATATATTGCTGTTTCAGGAAACTGGAACAGCTTTAACAGGCTGAGGTTCTGTACCAGTCACTTTCCCTGTAGTGTCTCCCCTGGGTGCATCTAAAGGCTTTCATTTTGATAGCATTTTTTTCAGCTGCAGTTTCTCATCCATCCATTGTGTTGAAACGTTTGTTCTCATTTGTGTTGGACACCAGTGCGTGTATCTGCCTGCCATCTTCTGCATTGTTACTTTTCCTTTTTTTAGAGCTGTAGAATGCAAACAGCATTTAAAGTGTTTTGAAGTAAAATTCTGACTGGGAAAAGTATGGGTTTAAATTTTTTTTTTTAATGTGCATGAATAACCTTGGTGCTTGCAGGGGTCTATTCAGATGTTGAGGTGTTTTATGTGTGGTTTTGTTTGTTTGTTTTGGGGATTTTCTTTGATTTAGAACTTAAAGGTAATGCTTTGCTTTGCTGCTGTCACCTATGGAAGATAATTGATGTTGGGATGAGAAATAGAGGGCTTTACTCTGTCTCTAATGAAGAATAATAACCATTTACTCAGCTGCTAACATTCCTTTTGGAAGTTGTGTCTTAAATTACAGTATCTACTAATAAGTAATAAAATTGATGGAGGCTTTGATTTCTGGATGGTAATCCATAGGAAGAGTATGGAAATTTTAATTCTTGATAGAAATAATAGCATATTCTCTATTTCAGATCAGTGTGGAGAAATGGAATCTCTACAACCCTTCCAGAGTCCACATCCACAGACCATCCTGCGTTGCCCAAGAAATTCAGAGGCTCAATGCGCTAGAACTTGAAAAGAAAATTGGGAAGTCAATCCTTGGGAAGGTAGGACGGCTCTAGGAGTCCTGTTCTTTGCAACTGTAACGAAACATCTTGTATTTGTTCCTTACATAGAGATGTTGCCCTGCATGCATTATTTGTGCAGATGAAAATAAATAACGTGTCTATAGCTTTCTATCACCTAACCATACTTTTAAAGGACATCTGAAGCTTAGGGAGCGATTAATTCCATCTGCTTTTGGGCTTGTAACATCTAGGCTCCTTTGGGAAGGACCCTGCTGTTGGTTGTCTGCCCTTCCAGAGGCATCACTCAGAGGAGATACAGTGGGATAGATAATGGTGTGCCTGACCCACATACCTTGCAAACAGGCAAGGTTGGGCTCCTGAAAAATAGTCGCATGGACCATCTTTTTCCTCCAGAATATCCCAGACAATATACATGTGAATTCAGTTTGGGTTTATGTATGGGGCTAAGCCCACAATCAAAACAGATTGTACATCTTCCTGAACATCCTGAGAGCCTCAAGTGTTCTCAGACCTTTCCCTTGGGGGCGGAGGAAAAAAAAACACCTCAAAATCCCATGGCCTGTTTGTAATTAAATCCTGCCCCCCTGACAAAGGCTTCAGTGACATGAGGATTTTACCCTGGATAACCTTTTTGATTTTCTGTGCCTTAGGTTAATTCCTTACCTGTGAGGGCCCCTGCTGTACATAAATCTGTGACCCGTGGTCACTGCTGTTTGCCCTGCTGCTTGCCATCTTAGGCAGTTGCAGGCTGGGTGCCTTTAGCTGCGACTCACTCCTAAAGGTCTCCAAGGCCCTCACGGATAAGCTGGGACATGTCCCTGAGACCTGGTGCTCTGCTACGGTAACCTGCTGGGATACTGCTTAGGGCACACTGATGTGGGAAGATGCTGTGGCAGTACTGTCTTGCTGAATTACATCTTTCATCTCTAGCAGTCAAGTTTATAAAACTGTATGTGTCTAATCTTACAAAACTGGAGAGGCATCTGCACGGTGTATAATCATCGCTTTTTGCCTGTTTAATATGTTCAGGTGCGAGTCAGGCTTTAAGTCTGTGTGTTATCAAACTAGTCCTCTTCTCAGTCAGAGGTACACAATTAGCTTTAAGTAGTCACCTGAGGTATTTTACTTAAAGTATGGGCACAGGACTTTTGAAGAAGCATTTTCTATGCTTAACACTTGTGTCTCTTTCCTGTGCAACTGTATTCTAGGTCCATTTGGCCATGGTTCGCTATCACGAAGCCGGCCGTTTCTGTGAGAAAGACAAGGACTGGGATCAGGAGTCAGCCCTGTTTCACCTGGAGCATGCTGCAGACTGTGGGGAGCTGGAAGCCATCGTTGGCCTAGGGCTTATGTGCTCTCAGTTGCCACACCACATTCTTTCTGAGGTCACTCTGGAGGTAAACAGAAAGAACAAAGAAAATGCCAAAATGTAGAATTGTGGTTCGTTGTAAGAATAACATAAGAATAGTAGGAAATGGAGAGAGAACAGTAACTGTAGTTAGGTGTTCTGTAGCCTCTTTAGAGAAAATAGATGACTTTGTAATTAAGGACTTGGGCAAAGTAGCAAAAAATGCTGCTGCCTCTGAGTTTTGCCAGCAAATTACTGCATACCTCTGGGAAGTTTTTGAAGTGATCTTTGCTATTCAGCTTCTTAGTTTCTTGTGGCTGGGCCTGTTTCTCAGAATTATTAAACACTTGGAGTCATTACTGACTTGAAGAAACTGCATTTAGAGGAAGGCAAGGATGACTTTACTTAGAAATACACATTTTAAAGATTTTGTTTGTTTTACTAGGACACAAAGGAGAACAGAAATAAAGGATTTGATTACTTGCTGAGAGCAGCAGAAGCTGGAGACCGGCCTTCCATGATTCTGGTAGCAAGAGCATATGATACAGGTGTAAATCTTGGTTCAGACAGGTACTGTGCATGACCGAGCAACTGAAGTTGGTGGTACTTCATGGCAGGGTGGGGGCAGAGGAGCACTTGCTGCATGTCTTTTGTTCACGTAAAGAGCTGCTGTGAAGTAGCATTTTGGAGTTACTTCAAACTTAGCCAGGTGTGAGTCAAAGCAGGGTTTAGGCCATGATACATCAACACAGTTAGAAAATCAGAGACAATTTTTACTCTTGGGCACCTGCATGTGTGTTCAGTCTACCTGTATGTTTTTGAGTTTAGCCCTCATACTGAGATTGCCCTATGATAGCCAAGTTTTTTTGCCCTGAAGTTGGTGAGTAAAACTCTCCATCACTGGAAGTTGCATACTTGAAAATCATGGGGTTGGTGGGGAAAAAAACGAACACGCGAGTTGTTTTGGAGATCTAGTGCCCTAAAAATACATGAAAAGTGTGTACAGCTGCCATGTCTCCTCCATAGTGATTTTTTTTTTTAAGAGCATAATTGTTGTTTCTTTTAAAGTGGGGGTTTGTTTTCTAACTAAGCTGCGAAAGAAGCTGTAGAACAGGAGAAATAGGTGAAGTCGTAAAGTGACTATGGGCAAGATGCAGTCAGATGAACAAAGTATTTGTGACGGTTGTAGTCTTTCGCTGCTTCTCATAATCGAAGTAGGAATGGACATTTCACAAGAACAGTCTTAATGCTGAGGATGTTACTTCCAACTAAGGATGATTTTAAGTTTAAAGAGGTTTTAAAAATGCTTTTACCTAGATAAATCTCTCTTAATTTGTCCAGCGCTCCTATCTTGATAAGAGGGATAGGAGTAGCACTGCAACCAAGAGCTAGATTGTGATTTGCCAAAAGACTACCCAGTACATTGATCTAATTTATTTTTTAATAGCATTTCAGATGAGTTTTTAGGAGTAGATAAGTACTCATTTCCTGAAGTACCAAATATAACTGGTGATGAGAGAAATTTTTCTGCTTTTTTATTATAGCACGTCTTGGTTATTTACATGAGTTTTCCGTTTCGTAGAAGCAGAGTGAAACTCTTGGCAATGGTGAAATTTAAAATAATGTTAAACTTCCCATTGAAATGCACTGAGCATTCTCAATATGAGAATCACTGAATTGAATCACTGAATTTAATTTATGAAACAAGACCTTCTACAACTTCAGTTTGTTTCTAAATCCATTATCTTCACAAATCCAAATCAGACACAGATGTAAATGCCAGACTAAAACCACACAACTGGTAGCGAAAGGTCAGACTCCGGAGTTCAGCAGGATACTTCAGTCTGATACTTTCTTCTCTGTAATTACCTCATAACGTGACCACAGCCTCATTTGATAGAGGGACCTGGTGCAGTGCAGTTCGTGAGTCTCCGTGATAACATTTGCTTTCTTGGAGACCACCGAAGCGCTGAGAAGCTAGTGCAAAATTGAATTCTGAATCTATAATGCAAAGTACTTTTGTTTCCTAAGGTGACCATCTTCAAAAATTATTTTTACCTTCAGACTACAGGACTGGAAGGAGGCGCTGTACTGGTACAATGCTGCGTTGAACATGACTGACTATGATGAGGGAGGTGAATATGATGGCACTCAGGATGAGCCCCGGTATCTGCTTCTGGCCAGAGAGGCAGAGATGTTAATGACGGGAGGGTTCCACCTGAATAAGGATCCACAGAGATCAGGTGAAGCCTCATGTTGTTTCTGTAATCCATAATCCTGCTTTTCCTTCCCTTTTCCCCCAGCATGTACTCCAAAAATAGATTTCCTGCTTTATCTGCTCCAAAACATAGAGAGGGTCAGTATGCTCAGATCTGTGGGTGAAGCTGTAACGATGCTGGGTGGTATGAAGCTGGAAGGAGTGAAATAAGAGATCTTGCTGATGACAGAGGTAGCAGGTGCTGCCAGATCCAATCCTGGGGCACACTGAGTCACTAGCAAGCAACCTTTGCTCCCTGTGAGGCCACTGGACTGCAGATTGCTGCTTGTATTTTGAGTTACACCTGTGACTCCCAGGCTCTACACAACATTGTCTTTGTATAATCTACATGTCAGGCATCTCAGTCTTAGAGTAGGCTTGGCGAATCCTACGGGCCGGTCGTATTTCCAGTCCTTCCAAATACATTGAAGAGCTATCAGCAGCCACTCATATAACTCTCAATGTGAAGAGCAAATGCCAGATTCCCAGCTGAGGTAACTCCATTGACACTGTAAAAATACACCCATACTTCTGGCCTTGTAGTTCGACCTCAGTTTCTCTTTTTGCCCTGTAATTGCTTCAGGATAAAGAGGTGGTTTTGCTTTACCTGTCAACATAACTGGAACTCTTTCCTCCTTTAGGCGAGCTCTACACAGAAGCAGCAGAAGCAGCAATGGAAGCCATGAAAGGCAGACTGGCAAATCAGTACTACCAAAAAGCAGAAGAGGCTTGGGCGATGATGGAAGAATGACACCACAATTAAGCAGATCTTGTATATAAAATTTTTTATAGACTTTCTGCATTTGCAGCTAAAAAGATATATTTTTATGTGCATTGCCAGTTTCTTTTTTTGTATTTTAGTTTTCTAACTTTTTTTTTGAGGGGAGAAATCCAAATTAAGTGGTATGTAGGGTGCCACAGCATACTGCTTCCAGTATTTTAAAGCTGTAATACAGACACTTGACCTTTTGTCTTTTTTTTTTTTTTAACTGTTATAACTGAGGGGCCTAGTTTTTTTTGATGAAAAACAAAGCTGATGTTTGGTTAGGTTTCACATGTCTTGTTTTTTATGCAGCAAATGATCAGTGTGTTTACATTTTTCTTCTCCTCTCCACATACAGAAAAACATTTTCCTAAATTTCCAGCATTTTAAAATCATTTTTGGTGTATCTCACCAAATTTGCATGTGAATGTAAATGTTCAATTTAAGCATGCAGCTACTCATTTTAGTCCTATTCTGTTACACTGGTGGTGGTGGGCACCTCTGTTGTTTTTCTCAAACGAGATCCAGACAGAATCCTTACAGTTTGGGGCAGGGGGAGATGCTTCAGATTGTCAGTGAGGATATTCAGAGTGGAGTATGTTTGATTACCAACATTGCATCTTTTACCATCAGAAAATCACTGATGTTCCTGATGAAGTGAGGCATCCAGCTACCTCTCTCAATTTCACATTTTGCAACATATAACAACCTAGTTGTATGAAATTCTACTGATCTGATCTTATATTTGTCCAGTGATGTACAGTAGCAAGTCCTGTAATGAGTCATTTGAAATTATTTTTACAGTGACATCTCAATTCTCAGTGAAGCTAGATCATCTCACTTACAATGAGAATGTGCTTTCCACCATTTCCAGAGGGATCTTTGAAAAGGTTAGAGGATGTTGATTCACCTGCTTCTATTATAGAACATAATTTATCTGGTTTAAATACCTTTAAAAATAGTATTTTATCTGCAAATGGTTTCAAACTCTAGTTAGAGAAAATTGCTGGTTAAAAAAACAGTATTATTCCCAAACGCTTGACACAGAAATTCATGTTCGCAATAATCCTAACCCGTAATGGGAAGACAAATACATGGTGATGGTTGAATTATCATTTCTTCTAAACCCAGTATTTTATTCCAGAGCTACTGTGCCATCTACATGGATAGTACAGAAACTGCCCCTATTTCTTAGGCATGGTTAGCAGTTGTTTTGCAGGAGACTTAGATGGAAGCTTTTGCTTTCTTGGCCTTGGTCTCCTGAGGGTGTAAATGGGTATGACTAAGGGGCAACTCCTGTGAACTGCTGAAGGACCTGTCATGCTCACCAGCCTCCCTTTAGCCAGGCTTTCCAAAGCAGGCTTTAAGCAGGCTGTGAGATGATGCACTTGATTTCACTGGGACCTGTTGCACCCATAGCCAAGTAATACTCATTTCTTCCTTTCCTCTGCAAGTGCCTCTTGCTGGGCTCCAAAGTTGTGCTCCTCATTTACTCTTTCTGGCAAGTGGATCATGAATTACTGTTTGGATGGTATCCAAGCACGGTGTTGATAACGCACTGTCTGAAACAGGTGATATCCTGGTGGTTAAGGAAGTTAGATGGGAAGATTTTAATCCTTTCTAGGAGAGAAGGAAGAGTTATCATTGGATGTTGTACTTCTGGGTGGGTGCAGTAACCACCAGGCTGTGAGTGGCCTTGCAACACATGGGCCACATCTTGCTGTGTAACACAGCGGGTGTGGGAAAGTGGTGCTCGTGGCCTTTTTGTTTCTTGAGAGCGAAGGTGAAGGTCTTTGCCCATTAATGGAAGAATGTCTAATTGCTAGATCTCAGTTGGGCTTCAGTAGATGTTAAACTAGGTACTAAAATAACCAACTTCTTGGACCTAGTGTTTTGGAACCCGATATGCTGAAGTAGAACCAGAGTTTGTAGGATCGCAAGTCAGGTGGATGTTTAAGTGCCTACCCAGAGTTCTGCTTTAGGTGCCTAAAGCCTCTTGTGGATGTGGCCTTTTGCTCTTTCAGTTCATAGCATTAAAATATCAGCTGTCAATGAAAGGTGAATGTGCCTTTCGCCTCTGAAGACAGCTGAATAGTCAGGATTTTGTGCAGAACCAATACAGTGTAGGCACCGTAACAAACTCACCCAAAGGGATTTGTTGTCCTCAGTGTGGTGTTGATGCCAAGTCTGAGTTCTTTCCTTAAGAAGGAAGCATGTGCAGCAACACCACCAGCCGTGTAGGGAGGAGAGGAGATTGAATGTGCCTGTCCAAAATGTGTACATAAAGTGTAATTATTGACACTTTTTGGTGTAGTTTAATTTGCTAAATTCAGTAGTTGCTAAAGTTACTGGCAGTTCTCTGTAGATCTGGTTTTTAAATGTGCACACAGCTCAGTGAAAAAATTACAATGATTAATTCTTTGTTTGCAAATACTACTTTTTATTTTTTTTGGTGACGTAGACTACTCTCTGTCCTAAGGTGATATTGTATTCTTTAGCTACACAATAAGTAGGACTGTCGATAATTTGAAAATGGAAATTGTTTACAGAAATATGCACAAGTTATTCTATGACATTCTTCTGGAGAGAAAAACTATATATTCGACAGACTTTTTGGAATGATATTGCAATAAGCTGTGTTTTTAATCTATTCACAATGAATAAATGAAAATCTGTATTTTTTAATGTGGAAATAAATCTGAGGCTCAGCCTGCCAGAACTTACACGGGTTCATTGTTTCTGGGTGTCAGAGGGGAATATTGCCTGGCTGAGGACAGCGAGATGGAACCTTTTAAGTCAGACGTGCAAATACCGATTGCCTGCATCACTTAGTCCTCTCATTCACGTTGCCTGGTTTCATTCTGGCTGGTCAATAAACTTGTTCTTTTTGTCACTTTTTCTCAGAGATTTAGGCATTGCATATGGGGGTTTGCTTTTGTTGTCCATCTTCGGAATTTGCCAAAGTTCAATCCTACTATTGCAAGCTTCCAGAAATATTTTTTTGTTGTTTTTATTATTCCATCCTTGATTTTATTCATTTTCGACAGTCAGAAGTAACTAACTGGGAGGAAATAACTAGATGTGTGCCAACAAAATCTGTTTTCCTCAAGAAAGCTAAATGGTTGATGTGCTGTCTTACTTGCATTCCATTGGATGTGCAATATCTGTAACTAATAGGGGATAAGATGTAAGGACTGAAGTGCTCATTTGCAGAACTGCTGCAGAGGCCTCCTGGTGCCTTCAGTCCTTGTTTAATCCTGAGAACTGAATGGAAGTGCTTGGCCTCTGTGAGTTGAGGTGGGAGAGTTTTTTTGTAATGGCTACACTCTCTAATGTTACACCGTCATCTTCAGTATGATTTATTCCCCTTTCTGTTGAAGAATAAACTGTCTGATACTAGCCCATTGAAACTGTTAAAAAAGGGAGCTTTTGCTGTTGGTTTTTGCTACTTTATTTAGACAGGCATCACTTATTATACCTGTACGATTTAAACAATGTGAAATTGTGCTCTAGCAAAGGCAATTTGAAATAGCAGAATCTCCTAACAAAAAAGCCCCAGCAGGGCCTCTTCACTGTAGTGTCACTAAGATGAAAAAGGGTGAAACCTGGCCCTGCAGGTCTTGTCTTTAGCTATAGCTGCTGCCATGGAGAGCTGGAGTGTTTGGCAAGTGTCACAAAGGAAGTAGGGACAGCATCGTTCAGAAAGCGGCGAGACAGCCAACGCAGCTTATAAAGTGCAAATAAGAATACTGCCTGGTTTTTAGGTCTTAGTCTGTGTCACTAATTTGAATCTCATTCTTCCCCACCGGTGTCATTTCACTTCTGAGAGGAGTGTGGCTGCTGACAGACACAGGGGTAGTTTAGGTGGCCCTGGTGGGTGGTGAGTCAGGCTCTTTCCAGGTTTATGTTCAGGGGCATCTCTCACATGCTACTGGGGACCTGGACACTTCATGGGGACAGCGCCTGGCTTTGTAACCATCAGGCCTGGTCCTTAGCCTGGACATAACTGATACGAGTACTGGGTCCTTGCTTGTCTCTGGCTAACTCCTGTGCCAGAGGGCTTGTGTTCTATTTTGAGTTCTTCTGCAAGTTCATTCTTTTAATTTGAAAAAAAGTCCCAAAATCATTCTATTACCTTGCACTGGTAAAATGACAAACCTGGTGATCCAATTACCAGCCCTGAGGGGTGAGCTGTGCACTTATCCCCTCAAAGTGTCACACTGATGTGAATAATCTTGGGTACACAGGCTTCCTTCAGCACTTGGGAGAAGTGTCTCTGTGGCCAGGAATACAAACATTTTGGGGACAGAGGCTGAGCTCGGGCAGGGCAGGAAAGCCCTTCTCTGGGAAGGTGTCGGTACCGCTCACTACCTGGGCCAAAGGATCTGTGGTACCGAGCAGCCCCTGCAATAAGTAACCCACCTGTAAATGGTGTTCCATGCAGCCTCTCCCCAACCTCATCTTCCCCCTGCCCTAAATGCACAGGGCTGTGGACCACAGTCTGTGCCCACTGCTGCATGGACAAGCGATTGGAGACTGCTCAATCACACTCTGCCTGAAAGATCACAGGTGATCTCCTCTGTGAAGCCAATTCAGGTCTGCTTTCCCTATCTCCTCCCTAAGCATCTGCTTTTCTGCAAAGCCAGGGCCGTGGGAAGAGCGTCAGCTCTCTGTTCTCCAGAAAAACCCACCACATCCTTCTGAAAAGGAACTGAACTGAGGGTGTGAAACTGCAGCAGTGCTGAGGAGCAGGATCCCATTCACACTTCCACGTGTGTGCTGTGGTTCCTCAGCACTGGCAGGCACTGAATGACATTTTTAGCAAGACTGTGCAGAGCTGCGGCCCTTTGGAGGAATCACGTCCAGCAGCTCCCCAGGAAGAGCTGGTACCACAGGGTGCTGCAGGGACAGGCAGCGCCCTGTGGGAAGTGCCAGAGGAGATAGGGGAACGGAGGTGTCTGTCTTTACCCTGGTTAAATGGCCTGCCACAGCTACGCAATTAAACTGCATTGGGGATGCTCTGTGGCCGTACCCTAGAGAAGCTGGAATTTTTCTCCAAACACAACCAGCTCTAATTAAGGGGTGAGAATAACACTAATTCCTCGAGAAAACGTGAACTTTCAGGCAAAATGTGGACAGAGACTCCCAAGGGCACCTTCATGGGCAGCAGGCAGCTCAGTTGCGCTACTACCCCTTTTCTCAAGAGCTGTGCTGACGGCCGCTGCTACAGACACCCACGGCGGGCCCTGGGTGCCCGCGAAAAACCACCCCCCCTCCCACAGTCTGCTGACTTTTCACTTTGCGAATGCAGCGGGTTGTAGTTTTGCAGCAGAAAACTGAAATGCCTCGGGTTTAGATTGCTTTGTTGTTGTTTAGACTTTCAGCGGGGGTGCAGAAGCGATGCCCCCCGATCCCGCACGGCCGTGGCACCCACGTGGCAGCGGGGCGGGCTCTGCCGCAGCCCCCGCCCAGCCCGGCGCTGGCGT
>VWZK01009822.1:220090-265519 GCA_013396935.1 Baryphthengus martii | reverse complement strand
CCGGTCATCCTGAGGCTGCGACGCGGCGGCACCGATCGGCCCGCGGCCCTTCCCCCCAGGGCTGGCAGCTCTGCGCCTCCCGCCCAGAAAGGGCGCAGCTCACGCCAGAAATGCGAGCGGCTACCCCTGGCTGAGCATCGGCGCTGCGGGGGCCACAGCAGAGGCCTGCGCGCCGGACGAGGAGGCGCCCGGTGCCTCCAGCTGCGGGGTGGGTTTGCTTCATCCCCGCGCTACGGGCGCCTTTGGGCGCTTGACCGCGGTCTCCCTCCTCAGGTGCCCTTTCCCTGCGCTCCCCGTCTGCTGCCAGGCTGCTGTGTCAGGAGAAAGTAGGCTCGGAAGTTGCCAGAAATGAAGGAGCCGTTGTCAGCGAGGGAGCGTCGGGGTGCGCAGGGTCGGCGGCGGAGCCTCTGCCGGTTGCAGCTGCTGCCAGCGTGGAAGGTGGGGCTTGGTACCCCCACCTTCCGCCGTCCGGGGCTGCCCCTCTGAGAGTGAGCACAGCGCAGCGAGCAGCTCGTCCTGCACCTGCAGAACAGGCCGAGCTTCGCTACGTAAATGTTGAGGTGTTAAAGAAAGGTTCATGCTGGATGTATAATCGCTTAAATCCTGAAGGTGTGCTTCAGTGACATCGCCTCCAGAGGGGTCCTGGTGCGGAGGAGCGCTCTTTGGGTTCCTTCACTACCAGAAGATGACTGTGCAAAGCTGCTTGCAGATGAGCAAAGCAAGGAGAAAATTAAGGAAAGAATTAGGTCAGAATTATAATTATCATAAATGTTTGAAGGTGCTTCAGCTGGTCTTTTCAGCTTCCATTTTACTGTATACCCTGAGCTAGAGGATTGCTGTTAGGCCTGAACTGAGAGACCCCCTACAGAAGAAAGTCCAGGTGCCAGAGGAAATTATGGTAGTGATTCAGGAGATGACACTTTTCCCACTTCACTGACTTGTTATCTGTTCTTCAAGGCACTGATGCAGCAGGGGTTCCTGGCCTTTCCTGCACTGCATAATTGTATATGAAGAATATTTCGAGTTTCTGTGTTGGTATTTTGGGTGTCCATTTAATATTGACAAATTTAGGTATCAGTGAAATGCTGGAGCATTTCTTGCAGGCCTGGCTGCAAGTCTGTATATGTCAGATGACACACACATCTGCAGTTTTCCTTCTTACAGTTATATTAAAGTATTTGGTGGTAATAATAATAATAAAAGGTAGTTCTAGTACCCAAATACTCTTCTGAGCTCTGACTTTGTGGCAGAATTCACTTGCTTCATCACTGATGTTTGCAGTTCTTTAGCCACAATGTTTTTCTTCATTGGTTCTAAATTGATGAAGTTATGGGCAACTCATGAGTTGTTTCACTGGTCCTAGCATTGGTCACGTTGCAGGAGAAATGAAGAGATTTATTTCTTGCCATCCTGCAAGCTCTTCTAAAGTTTTAATGACTCCTACAAAGAACTTGCATTATATTTTGATTTGCACCTTAAAGGAAAATCCCTTTTAAAAGGAAACAGTTCTACCAAAAGGCAATTCGAAACTGCTGACCATGTTTGCTCTCTACTGGTCTTTAGTTCCATTCTGTAACGCCTGTGGTATCAGGTGTATATGACAAATACAGGGATGAACACCACCACATATATATATACACCCTGTAGACCTAGAGCTGTGTCTGCATCCCTTCAGTGAAGGCTTCATTCTGATTCAGAAGATTCCTGCCAGTTGCAGGAGTATTTCAAATTGTGCTGGGACACACTGCATCCTATTTATAGACTTGTCATTCTGATATGCCAATAAAAGCAACTGTAGTCATTCTTTAGCCTTAAATGAATAAGAAAAAGCCCATAATCTCTGTAATACACGTTGCTTGAGCGCTGGCAGCTGGATTCACAAAGAGATTTTGTGTATAATTGTGGAAGCAGCGTTAGATGAGGGACCAGAGACCAAATCCTTCAAGCTAAGCTTCCCTTTCTCTGCTTAGCCCAGGGAGTCTTAATTTCTCTTCTGGAAAGCAGAATAACTTTCTCAGGAGAGACAGAACAAGCTGGCACATAGCTGGAGCTCAGGTTGTCAAGAAGAGAAGGGTGGTTCCCAACCTTTTCAGGGGCGTGAGGAAGGAAGGTTTGGACCCGAGTCTCCCACCTTCTGGGTGTTACACCGTGTTCTCACACATCTTGGTTATCCTCCGGTCATCAGCTCTGTTCTGTTGTTCCATTTTGTGCAGAGCTCTCGGGCTGGCTTTGCGTGAGCCTGCTACATTGGGCCATCCAGTGGACGTGAGCGGGGAAAGCGAAATTGGAACTGACAGGTCTCATTTCTTTAAAACAACATATTCATGCCTGTATTTTGGGGAAGAACTGAATGCCTGGTTGCAAAAAAACCTCTGGTATCAATCAGATACCACATACTGGTGGTTGTGGAGTAACAGCCCTAGCTTGTAGTTAAGATACTGGCTTTTTGCTGTGAAGGTTTTGCATTTCTTCAAAATTATTTCAAATATGTATCTGAAATATCACTAAATTGCAATTTTTCAAATACAGTTTTGTGATGGGAAGAGCTGGGGATGTGCTGGTGCATAAAGAAACGGAAAACTCTAGTTCAGTGCTCAGAGGGGTGCTTTTTTGGTAGTGGAGAACCTCTAAGTGAAAAATAAGGAATCACATTTCTAGGTGAGATGGCAGAAAAACAGTGTAAATAAACCAGGGGAGTTGTCTGAATGGAAGTTTGTCCTTGTAAGCAGTGTTAATAACACTCATATCCAGACTGCCTATCCAGCCTCTCTCAGAGGTTTGTTGGATAACTACGTGTATATTAACGTGATGTTTTGAGAAGCCTGCACTTCTGTTGGAAATGTACTTAGATTTTTTGGTGACTTGTGTATTTGAAAAAAACCTGCCACCCTCTTGGATTTACCATGGATGTCAGCTTCCTTCTTTCACAGCCTCTCTTGCCAGCTGACCATGGGTGCTGCTTCTTTCTTTTCTTCCATAGGAGGTGTGCAGCAAGATGGCACTGAGGAGTCAAAGACAGTCAGGGAGAATTCCTGAACGTAGATCTTATTTCTTTGCTTCATCAGCTTTGTTATTAAAACTTCCCTTGGACGGTTTGTGAGGGGTCTTATATTTTATGCCTTTCTGATGAGTGGTGTCTGAACTGATCTGCACCCCAAAGAATTTGTAAATCCTTTTGTTTGATGTAAGCAGTGGAAAACTGTGGTTGCTTTAGCTGAGGAATCATTTTTTTATTCAAAGATCAGAACCCGGCACGACAGTGACTGCAACACTGGACAGCACATTACAGCTCGCTCTTCTAGAGCACTCAGTTAATATCAGAGTCATATTTTCTTTGGAATTGGTGCACTTAAGAAGTAAAATCTGTTGTTCTGGTGATTTCAAAGGACTTCATGAGAGGCTGAGGAGTGTATTTTGGAGCTCTCATTTAGCTCTACTGGAGAGAAGTCAGGTAGATGACATCAAGGTCAGCCGATTCACACGTGGGCCTGTTATCTGGCCCTAAGCGCAGGGTTTACACAGGGTTTGTTCTTCTGCTAGCCCTTTAGCTGGGAGCCCTCTCCATTACCTGCTTTCAAGGAAATTTTCTGAGAAGAGAAGCTAGTGAACCATCTGGCACTGACCTTAGCGACAGTGACAACAGCAGTGGCAGTTTCAGAGCTCACACACACTGACTGACCAGCCAGGGCTCTGTAGAGGTGCTGGCTGGAAAACCGGCTGCTACCTGTGTCCTAGTTCTGCAGTACACGAAAGAGAAACTTTGTGGGAGTACAAAAGTCTTGTCTTCCCCTCCACAGAGCACTGATTTAGTGCTCTCTTTCTTACGTAACTTGGCTTCCAGAAAAGTTACGAGCGTTTGATTGTCAATTTGAGTTTGGTGGCAGTCGGTCAAGTTTGTGGAGTATTAGGGACCTGGTGGTGCAAACACATACATTCCTTCGAAAAACTGACAAAACAGATTATTACCACTGAAAGGAACCAGGTTAACTTCAACAAATACTCCAGGCTACGTGGCACAGATGTCGTGACTCATATGACATTTCTGTTTTCTTTCAGGTTGTGCCAGGGAATAAACCAAGAAAAAGCTTTTTGTGTCCTAGCATGGCAAATGAAGAAGATGATCCAATTATACAAGAGGTAAAAGTGCATTGTGGCAGCAGTGATTGTACATGAGGCTTTAAAAATTATTATCGTTATTATTATTATTATAGTTCCCAGTATTTTTACATTGCTGAAACCATGTGTTATCAGTATCAGTGGTTGTCTTATAACCAATGGTTTGCTCTGTGTGAGGAAAGACGTTGTGTGGGCCGAGTGCGTGGCTCGTGGTTTCTATTTGCCAAAATAGTGGTGTCCATGTTGGCAGATTCAGCTGATGTTTGTCAGCCTTTCTGTGTCAGAAGAGAAACACAGGTGGGGAGCTTGCTTCTGCCACTGTGTGTTTCCACTGGGTCTAGAGCATGTCGCTGAGAGCTGTAAAAAATCGGAATGACTTTCATGAGTTAATATCTGTTAAATATGAAGGTAAAATGTTTCATGTCTTCTGCTTAAAACAAGCAGTTGTGTTCCAATCCTGGACTTCTTTAACGGACTGCTGTGTCCCAAAGAGTAGCCACAGTGTCCTGCTCACTTATGTCTGAATTTACACACCAGAAGTACAAGGAAGGGCGAGCTCATAAGAAGGACAAAAGCCACGAGAAAAGTGAGAATTGTCAGAAGTATATCTCAGCATACCTAAAATGGCAGCTTCCATAATGTGGTACTCATGAAAGATCTGTGGGGTTTTTTGTGCTGGCGGCAAAATGCTGATATTAAATCAGATTTGGGATGTGAGTATCTCTTGTATAGTTTAGAAAGATTTTAGGACAAAATGCTAGTAATGACGTTACCTTTCAGTCCTACTGCCAAAATAGAGAGCTTCCTCCTCTTTCTATAATTGTGGTAACAGATTCACTCCAGCTCCTCAGAAGAAAAAATGAAATCCTCTTGTATTTCAAATTGTTTGCCAAGTTTCCTTAGAGAGTGAAAAAATAACAACCAGAGCCACTGTCCGCTGCCTCATCGTAGTGGGGTTTTTCTTGTTTGTTATTTGAAAAGGCCAAATGCAGCATTTCATGTCAAAATCGGCAGAGAGGAGCCTTTGACAAGAGTGTCACAGATGTGTTTTATGTTAGAGTTTGTAAGGAAAAGCTACGATTGTCAGTATTTGTGTGTTAGGAATTGTGCTTTTATCTGAGGTTCCATCAATTACGGCTGGGATCCGATGAAAGTTGTTTGTTTTGCTTTTTAGATTGACGTGTTCCTGGCCAGAAGTCTGCTGGAGAAGCTGTATCTGTTTCAGGTATTCCAGTTAACTTGCATGCAGTGATAGTTTGTTTAAAATAAATTCGAAGAGAAGTACCTTTCCTTACTGCTTCAGCCTGCCATGATCTTGGATCTAGGCAAGCCTGTTTGGGTTTGAGTCCTTTGAAATGTTTAGTATTAAATCTTTGCCAAGAAAGAAGCGGTCATTTGTGGCACAGGCTTGTCATTAAATCACTCCCGTAACCACCCTGAGGGAGTGCTTTTAGTAGATGATGTGTTTTTATCGTGGTTTGGATAAATCTGTGGTCTCTTAGCCATCTTCTGTCATCACTGCTTTCTGCCATTTTATTTAGGACTGGCCCTATTTAAAATGTCACCAGTATTCAGAAACTAGTGCAAGTCATCAGAAGAACCCCCTTATGTTGTAGAGATAAAACTTTTTAACTGGTGATTAAAAGTGCAAATATGTGAGGAAGGTAGAGGTCTATTTGCCATTCTGCTACTGAATTTCTGTAATCATTTTATCCTTGTGGTTCATATTTCCCATCTGAAAAATGGGAATTCTTGAGGCTGTTGGATTAAATGACCATTATAAACCAGCGATGCCAACTGCAAGCCCACTGCCTCCTGTACAGATCCTCTGCGTGGTACGTGCCGGCAGAGCATGGCTGGACTGGCCTTGCCTCTGCAATACCCACAGTTGCTCCCCGTCACAGAATCACAGGATGTTAGGAGTTGGAAGGGACCTTGAAAGATCATCGAGTCCAACCCCCCTGCCAGAGCAGGAACCTAGAGCAGGTCACACAGGAACACGTCCAGACATGTTTTGAATGTCTCCAGAGAGTCATTCTGTCAGGAGTCAGCAGGAGCGTGTGGTACCATTTTCCTGTGTTACGGTTTATTGTGGTGGGTGAGAGGCAGGAAGGGGATTGTGTAGTGATGAAAGCAAATGACTGGGGGAGAAGCAGCAGGCTTTCTAGGTCATACTCTAGAATCCCCCAGTGACTCACGTCGGTCAAGTAATTCCTTTTCTCCAGCTCACCCAAACCCAATACAGTGTCCTATCTAGCAAGTGGATCTATATGTGAGGAGACAGAGAATATTAATTTCTGTGAAGTTCTTTGATCTTTAATTGAAAAGGAGTTTACAAAGCGGGTTTATTTTCCAGTATCCTATTCGTCCATCTTCCATGACGTACGACGATGTTACGCATTTATCAGCGAAGATAAAACCAAAGCAGCAAAAGGTTGGTCATCGTTTGAGTTCAGTCTGTAAAAGTTGTTTTATGTTGTGCAGAATGTACTTAAGAAAAACACATTGTGTTATTAAGCTGTGATAACTATGCAACTACTTGCAGGACCAGATCTCTCTGCTTGGAGGTGTGGGGGATTCTTTCATCGTGTCTGAAGAGTTCAGAATAAGGGTAGTTATTATAAAGAGAGAAATTAAAATCGTCATGGAAAAGCCACTCTTTTAATATAAAATAGTCTTTCAGGGAAACTTAGTTACTAATGCTAATTCAGAGTGGGTGCTTGTGCTCATACAGCTTGATTTAAAAGGTCTTTACAATATTCAGAAGAGGCTTGAGCTTTGGAGACATGCTCTGTCTTTCAGTGTCACTACAGGCCTTGATTTCTCACTTGCCTGGCTGTGAATCATCAGCAGTCCGTTTGAAATCAGTGGGGTTGCACAGGTAGTGAAAGTAGAGCCAAAGCCCGAATGATTACACTTGCTTGCAAACATATCCCAAAATTGGCTATCATTTCTTAAACGCCTGATTTAGAAAACCACAGAAATAGATGTATATGATACTAGGATTTTGTTCTGGGAAATAGTTAGAGAGTGCTTGTGTGAACTTTGGAGTTAGGATGCGCGTTGTGTTTAGGAAGTCTTCTATTAAATTTAGCAAATATTTGCATTGTAAGCCCTGTGCAGACTTGCAGATCTGTCGTCGCATCCAGGGACTTGTAACTAGTTAAGTTTACAAGTAAGTTAAAGGGGAAGAAAAAAATGAGGCAATAGCCATGATAAACTAATTTATAAGGGCTCTGGCCATCCCCGAGGAAGGATATATCCTGTATTGTTACAGCGTATAAAGAGAAATCCTGTGCAGGAAAACACTTAGTTTGGAACATTGGTCTGAATTTGGGAGTCGAAGGAGGGGAATAGTTCTCCTTGTAACTAAAAGCTTGAAGCTTGTTTCTGTGCTTTGACTGGTGTAAATCAGGAATAACTAGGAAGTCAGTGGCAAGCGCTGCCATCTCAAACTTAGCAGAATCAAGGCCTTTGCCTCTCAAGAGAACGTAGTTACTGCTTGCTGCCCAAACTAGAAGGAAACATACCTTGTGTTTGAGAGATTCTGTACAACTCCTCAGCCTTGAAGGATGTTGCTTGTGCGCTTGGTAGGTACTGCTGTGTAAACTGAACTGATAATGTAGTGGAAGATGTCCAACAAAGTGAAGGTGTATTTCAAGGCTGCCAAAGGAACTTTCAGTTTCTCTGCTCCTGTTCAGGGAGTTTATATATCTCTAGTTTATTGCTAAAATATCTCCATCCAACAAAAAAAAATATAAATGCTCAGCTTTGTGCATGAGATTTGCCCTGTGGATTTCACGATGCCGCTTATGTATTTAGATTTGCTGTAAACGTATGGAAATGTTAGCAAGTGTGGGACTGGGTTGTAATGGATGTGTTTAGGGTTCTGCCCTAGTAAGTAGCTGTCTTTCATGTTCTTTAGGTTGAACTTGAAATGGCCATTGATACTTTGAATCCTAACTACTGTCGCAGCAAGGGAGAACAGATAGCCCTCAATGTGGATGGCACGTGTGCAGATGAAACAAGTACCTATTCCTCGTAAGTATCCTCTTTGCCTTCATTTCTCTCTTGTGATGAGCATAGATATATGTATGTCCACCAGAGCTTCAGGGAAAGGTGAGAACAAGTGGCCGTACGGTCTCGGGGGTGCTTTGGACGCTGTTACATAGCGTGTGTTCTTGGAAGTAACCTACATTTTTGCTGTGCTTCGTGTATTCTGAATTGTGAACAAAAAGCTTTGCTGCAGTTGTTAACTTCATTTTGAGAATTGGTGATTTCAGACCTTTAGCATCTGCCTACCGCATTGCCTGTAGAATACAATCTCACAGCGTTCATCTGTCTGCAGGAAGCTGATGGACAAGCAAACTTTCTGCTCTTCACAAGCTGCGAGTAATGTTTCCCGCTATGCAGCTGCTATTTATAAAAAAGGTAAGCTGCTTTTGTTTACCCCTCATATGAGTGAACCTCTCATTTCAGGGTTAAAATAAGACCCGTTTGTTCGTTTTTTTTAAGCCTAGGTTTTGACTGACTGATTCGTCTTTAGAGAAATGGACATTTCTCCTTAGGAATGGCCCCAGAGCCCTTGAGCAGGTCTAGCAAAATTGTAAATATTATATAAGAACACAGTGGGTTTGTAGATACCTCCAGGATCTTAACAGTGCATAGCAGCCCAAATACACATTTGTAGCATAAATTTATCATTGTTATTTATATTACTATCTCTATCTAATTGTGTCTGTCTCATTTTCTTGTTCAACACTTTTTGCCCCTCTCTTGTCTTCTAATCTCATCACAAAGTTTTGATCTGATCATGAGATAAAAATTTGTAGAATGTCTTCAATGATGACTATTTTATTAGGAGTCTCCTGAACTGTAGCTCAGGTCTGAGCCATAATGTGATTCTCTCCAGGATCAAGTTTCAACATAAAAAGGAAAGTAACAGAAGTAGGTCTTGGTCGTTCATACCTCTCTGAAATGCTGAGCACTGGATGAATTTTTCACTTCAATCCCTTTTTACATTTTACTGTACTAAATATTTCTGTTCAATTGAAGCTGTACCTTTACAGAGATAGGGAGATAATGAAAAGCATTGTCTTTGTGCTGTGGTATTGGGTCAGACTGAGCTGGAGTTAATTTTCGCCATAGCAGCCCTCACAGTGCTGTGCTTTGTACAGAGACCTAGAAAGTTGTTGATAACTCCAAGGCTGTTTTTTCAACGTTCTCCCCCTCAGTGGAATGAGGTGGACAAGATCTTGGGAGGGGACGCACCTCAGACAGCTGACCCAAACTGACCAAAGGGATGTTCCATACCATATGACATCAGCTCAACAATAAAAGCTAGAAAAAGGAGGAGGAGAGGGGACATCTGCTTGTCCTTGAGAGCAACCTCCATGCATGTTAGAGCCCTGCTTCCCCATACGGGCCGAATGTCTCCTGCTGCTGAGAAATAGAGAATAACTCTTTGTTTTCTTTTGTTTCTGTGTGCAGCCTCACTTTGCTTTTTATTAAACTGCCTTTGTCTTTACCTACAAGTTTTGTCTTATTTTCTCCCCTTGGTCTAGCTGAGAGGAAGAGGGGGGCAGTGATAGAGCAGCTCGGTGGGCACCTGGCTGCCAGCCAAGGTCACACCACCACAGCTGTGGAAAAAACAATTTTAACCAACGTTAATTTTCTTCTTCAGGCGAACTTCACCTGACTCCACTACATGGAATTCTTCAGCTGAGGCCAAGCTTCACCTACTTGGACAAGGCTGATGCAAAACACCGAGAAAGAGAAGCTGCTAATGAAGGTAAATGCTCCATGACTGGCATTTTCTTTTGGGGAATGAGATACAAGTTCCCTCTAAAATTTTGCTGATAGTAAAATTCTTCAGTATGTAATGATTCTTACAACAACATAGTGATTAACAGGCCATTTCTCAAGCTGTTTTGCTGATCTTATTTCAATGTAGCCACATAAATTATTTTGTGGGCACAATGTAGGGAATTGACAGAGGGATGGGAGGTGGTGAGTTGCATCAAAGGGCAGCAGTAGGGAGTGTGTCACGTCACCACTGCCACTGACAAGTTGCACTGCAAAGCTCGTGGGAGCAATATCTCCTATCATAGGAGCCGGTGGTGCTGCCATGTATTGCATAGTTTGTCAAGCTGGCCTTGGACCCCTGGTTATGTATTTCCTAGTACCACTTTCTTCCTCTATGCCCCCCTGAACAGTTACAGATGGGGTTTGGCTCTTTCACTGCAGTGGTCTGTTTATTCTGTTGTTAATTTGTTTTTTTGGCAGGTGGTGATTCATCCCAGGATGAAGCTGAAGATGATGTTAAACAAATTACTGTATGTCCAAATTTCCTTTGTATGATAGTTCAGGGAACAGTTCAAAACAAAAACATGACAATTCACACCCAAATAAAATGACAAGAAACCTCAGCTAGTCCTGGTGACCCCGGGCTCGGGAGGAGGGAAGCAAGATGGACTTGCCTTTGTTGCACAAGCATAAAGATGGCACCAAGAGCAAAGGATAATTCATTTGAGCTAGGGCCCCTAGCTTTTCTTACTTATCTTCCAAATAAATAATACAAGTGTTTTCTTTTGGGCGTTTTGGGACTGTGTTTAATGGTGTCCTAATCTTCTAGGTACGATTCTCCCGCCCGGAGACCGAACAAGCCCGTCAACGACGTGTTCAGTCCTATGAGTTCCTGCAGAAGAGACAAGCAGAAGAGCACTGGGTTCATCTACATTATTATGGCTTGAAGGTAGGTAGGCGCTGGCTGCAGAGGAGGCCGCCTGGGCCTGAAGGCTCAGCGGAGTCTGGAACTGGTTTTCAATCTGGACCCATGGGAACCAGAGAATCATCAGAATATTATGAAGAGAAGTTGGTTTGTAGGCTTGAGCAGACACTGCAGTGCTCTGTGCTTCTGCTGCTGGATAGTGCTTTGGGGTCTCCATGCTGGGAAAGGTTTAAAACAGAGAGATGAACAAACATAAAACGGAGTCTTGAGTACAAGAGTCACTCAGGTCTTGGATTTTGAACTCAACTTAGTGAAAGTCTTGGGTAACCCAGTGAGCTGAGTGTCAGAAGTCCTGTTTGTCTGACCCACCCGCATGTCTGTCAGGAGATTCCAAAGCCATAGCAACAGAAAAGTTCCCAGATCAGATGAGCATTGTTCAAGAAAGCGAAAGCAGCACACCAGTTAGTGAGGTGGAACACTTGAATGGTGCAGTAATGACAGGGTGGTCACAGTTTGGAATGAGGAATTCAGCTCTCTGGCATTTTGTACTCTTTCAGTATATGGTAGTGACTCTTCTTTTCCGTATCTCCAGGATAGCCGTTCTGAACACGAGCGCCAGTATTTATTTAGTCAAGGTCACAGCCTTGCTGAAAACACGGAATTAATTAAATCTCCCAGGTAATGGTTTGATGGTTTTCTACAGAAATTGGACTAATTTGTTGGTATTGCTTTCAGAGTAATAAGCAGGTATATTCTTCGAAAGTCTGCTCTTTCATAATTCTATCTATGATAAAAATTCTGTTGTTTAAAAACCACTAAACTAGCCTTCAAATATTCAGGTTGCTTGCTTTGTTTCCCTGTACTCTAAGATTAAAGCTAGTTGTTTTCACTTGAGATTGTAGCCTCTCGTGTGTTATCACAGCCCAGCATTATTTGGACTGCAAAGGAAAAGTAAAACGAAGCCTCCTTAGGGTTTAGATAAATTAAAACTCTGAAGCCATTAACTTCCGTTGTTAACAAATCTTAGAAAACTTTCCTTTCTGACTTTTGAGACACCTGAAACCGCTTCTTCAGCTTTGTTTGTTGGTGACTGCAGCTATAGGGGAGTCTCCCTGCGGTGCAGTCCGTACTAATGCTTCTCTGGGATCTGGCACAGCCATGGCCCAAGGTACAGTGGCAGACTTGGAAGACTCTCTCCCTGGTTAATGGAGTGGGTGTGTTTTACTTAACATTTAACATCTCAGTAGGACAGTGCTAGGTGTTCTGAAGAGTCTTTTGGATCTGATTCTTTCCTCACAGAGACTGGTAATTCCATGGGTGGAAAAGGCTTTTTGCTGGTTGCTGAAGTCTTCAGTACTTGACGTGACCCCTCTTGCTACTGTGTCAGACCACCTGTGTTTAATGGATTTGCTCTTGTTTTTCTGTTTGGACACCTCTTCTGTACAGAAGAGCTAGGATTTTGAGTCCCATTTATTTCATACCTTCTCTTTGGGCAGATGAACGTCAATCGCTTTTACTAGTACTGATTTTACAAAGGAGGGGGAGAGAGGAAGGGGGAGAGATCTCTCTCCAGGCTAATGTTTTGTAGATTCAGATGAATAGGATTACTCTAACCAAGAAATAACTGTACTTAAACCTGCCAAGTCCCAAGACAAACATTTTAAGGATGTGTTTTCTTTTCTTCTAGTGAATATTTAATGATGCTGATGCCCCCAAGCGTAGAGGAAGAGAAGTAAGTGTTTGTACTGAATGTTCAAAGTCTATATTGGTTGGGTGCTCTTTTTTTCATGGGCTGCAAATCTGCTTCTTTATCTGCAGTGACAAACCAATGGCTCCAAGCAATGTGCTTTCTATGGCCCAGCTGAGAACTTTGCCCCTTGCTGATCAGATTAAGATCCTGATGAAGAATGGTTTGTAGCTTTTATAATACATTTGCACTTTACTTTGTGACTTCTAATTGCCTCAGTTAAGGTACCTTTCCTAGTAGTACCAGTCCTGTCACCCCACCAGACAGTTTGTGGAGAATCCAAATCTCAAGCCTTTTCTTACAAAGACCTGCTGTGCAGATAAGAGCAGCAACAGCAGATCTAACTGCTCATCTGTACATTTGCAGTTCATTTACTCTGAATAATTTCTGATGATAGCTTTCTGGATACATCTGTTTCAGCCGGTATCTCCTGGAATGTGGGGTCTGAGCGTGAATCATAAGTAGAAGGTTAATGCAACAGGCTTGCACTTTTGGCATTTTCTGGGAAGTTTACAGTAATCCACACTTCATGAGTGCCATCTGTTTTGTCTCTGGAGTTACTACCTGATGAGAGCAAATCCTGAGGACTTTGCCTGAGGAACTTCCTGTTTTTTTTCAGTATCTCTGTTTCCAAATATTGCCAAAGGCGTAGATTTTATATTTTTTTAAAATTTATTTTATTAATGTGTTCATTTGGGACTAATTAAGATAATCAACTTTGATTATGCAGCACTAACAGGTTTTTTAGAACAGATGGTGACTATAGTGCTAGGGGGTTGCTTAGTAGAATTTAGGTTTGGTCTTTTGTACGAGATACAGCTTTCACCATGAACTTCAACATAAATCCTAGTATCCTAGATTTATAAATCTATGTCTGTATCACTTGCATTGAAGAAACTCTTTAATCTGGTGTGTGTTTTGCCTTTCAGTGAAGGTCATGCCGTTTGCAAATCTGATGAGTTTGCTAGGTTCTGGGACTGACTCTACGGCAGTTCTCCGCTGTATACAGCAGGTGGCAATGCTGGTCCAGGGAAACTGGGTGGTGAAGAGGTATGGCTCCTCTTTGTTACTGGGACTTGATTTTCTGCTTTAAGGAGAGGATCAGAACAATGGATTTTATAGACTCATCTTTCTTGTGCCCCAGAGTAGCCATGTTCTTATCTCACAAGACTGCAAAATCTCGATTTAATGTTTGGTGCTTTTTAGTGCAGTCAGATATTCAAAAATCAAAGCATTGATGTTAAAGGATGATATCTTAGTACCTACCCCAGCTAAAATTACGGCTGAGCAGTGATGTAATCTGTATTTGCATTTGGGTTGTGTCAGGTTTTTGATGTTGTCTTCACTCGTGTTCCTTTGTGAGAGGACCGTCCCAAATTCTTCTAGAGATTAGCATCAAATATAAACACAGAAAATTAAACTAGTGTCAGCTGCAGTATTCCTTAGCTAAGTTCAGTCAAAGAAGGGTCTTTGTGCAGTCACCTTGCTGTTTGTCAGTGGATGCTGCTCTTGTCAGCTGAGTTACCCTCCAAAAGGCATTACTCACTTATTAAGTCAAGTGTGGGGTATTGATTGTACCAGATGAAATAGATTCTCTATCATCCTCTTGTTTATTAGTATAAAACATCCTACTGGGAATTGAAGTCTGAAGTGCGGTATGAGGNTATCCGACAGATAAATGCCTGGCAGGAAATTTTTTTTTTTTTTTTTTTTTTTTTTAACCTGGGTGGAGCTCTGATTCCGGAGAATTGCAATCTCTGGAATAGTTCTTGGTGTTAACGGTGAGCGGCACCAGCTACCAGCCCGAGCCTGTTAGCAGGATGTGTTTCAGCTATTGTGATACAGGCCTGTGTTAGCCATGGGATCAGTTTTCAGAGCAACCCTTGCTGTCCTGCTGGCCATTCCATGCTGTTCTCTAGCCATCCAGAAGGAAGCTGGAAGCACGTTAAAGAGCAGTACCTTAGCGTTCAGATTGGTTTTGTGTTACAGCTGATTCTTTGTTACCAGTCCTAGAGGCCGTGTATATCTTTAGTAGCTGTGGTGTGTTCGGGGTGGCTGGGCACAGAGCAGCACCTGCACACCTCAGAGCTTTACGTGGAGGGGCGACCTCTTTCTTTGGCCTGGGTAGGATCAAGATTGTGAACCTGGGTCGCCCTGAGGCTTTGGGGAGCAGGGTAACAAATGTCGTGCAGTCGGTTTTGCCAGCAGACAAGGACTCAGGGTAGTGTTGGTCTCAAGGCCGTCTGATTCGCACAGGACACTGTAATGTTGTTTTCTTAAGTCCTTGATTACTGGGAAGGAAATAAAAACTCCTTACTGCCCATACATCAGCATTTTGGCTAAATGCTGCCTTCAAGGCTGCATGCTAGATTAGCCTAAGCGCTTGTGTTGATCGTTCTGGTCTTGTTTACACCGGTCCAAGGCTTTGCAAGAGCAAAGCAGAGCTTGTACCTGTGTTGCACTCATCTGCTAGCCACAAGGCCATGCTTTGCTGGTGTAAGCCTTTTTGCACTAGTGTAATTGCAGTGGTGTAATTACACCAATATTAATTCCTTTAATGAAAACCATACTTTGGATAAAGGTATAATTTAACTGCAGAACAGGGAGGACATGTTTTGTTATGTTAATACTCAGCAGTGTCTTTTTTCTGGAGTCCCTAGTAACTAATCTGTCTTCCTTTTTAATTAACAGCGATGTCCTCTACCCAAAAGATACTTCTAGTCCACACAGTGGAGTGCCTGCAGAAGTGCTCTGTAGAGGGAGAGACTTTGTTGTAAGTATAAAGATTTTTGTTGTTTTTAAAGGAAAATGAAAGTGAAGTGAAGTTTGCCTGAGAGGCCACAGCACTGCAAAACTCTGTTGCTCTACTGCAATAACGTCTTTCCTCCAAAGAAATTATTCGTACTTTATTCCTGAAGGTGTTGTTACAAGGCTGTCGTGGGAGCGTTGGTGTAGACTGACATTGTGGCTGGCTGGCAGGTTCTTCTGTCATTAAGAGTATTCATCTCTTTCTAATACATGTCATAGAACCACTATCACATTGCCCCCACAATGCAGGGCTCACAGAAGAGCCAGGGCTGAATAATAAAGGGTTTGTTTCTCCAGATACATTTCCGTGGGCTCAGGACTGTGAGGTCTCAGGAAGGCAGTGTGGGTAAGCCTTATGCTCCCTGAGCAGGCACTGTTGATCTTTAAAAAGGACTTTATTCCCTAGAGCTGCTAATCAGCGAAAGGACTTTGTTCCCAGGCACCTTTTGTGAGCAGTAGCTGCACATGGAAGTTGAAATGAATACAGGTCTTGTAAACACACGCGTAACCACAGCAAAAAAAGAACAGCCTCTGCATTGTGTTTATTTTCCCTAACCATGGAAAGAATTAAGTTCCTAAGTGGTTCCTAAGTTCATATGCAGTTTATGGCTTCCACCCCATCAAAGAGAAGCTGACGAGAGCATTGCTCTTGTTTTTTTTCAGTTAGACCTGACTGTTCCTCTTGTTTGCAAAGCTTGTCTATGAGATTCAGCTCTGAATAGGAGCGTGCTCGGCAAGAGACTTTAAGGATATTACAGCACTAGCGTGAGATAAAACTGATGGTGATTGAACCTGACTTTTTGTCGTGATGTCTGGGCAAGATACTGCCATATGGAGACCTGGATTCAGGTGTGACCCAGTGACATGTCTTTAGGACACAGCAGATTAGGTGACACATCGTGCGTAAAGTTCTAGGGACCAGAAATGATTATGCTCAGTGAAGTAAGTGGGAGTGTTTTAGCGATTAAGGTGTAAAGATGAATTATTTTCATTTGAATTATGTCAAATATACCTTGCATGAGAAATGGATCTGTGTTGATCTTAAAGACAAGTAATTCGCTGGTTAACTCTGCAACAGGAAAAAGTATAGAGTGTTAGACAACAGCATCAATATTTCTGGCTTTGAGACTAAGTGAAATGTCTGGTTATAAGGCTCAGAAATAGTATCTAATACTGTCCTGCATCTTGGGAGAAAACATGTTCTAGCTTAAAAAGGGAGCTTTATTTCCCAGCTTATATTTGTGTAACGTAATCAGTAAGGTTAAAAAAACTTTTATGGCTAATAGTGACTTTTAGTGTCCTCTTGTTCCATACTGTACTTTGGGGAGGAGGAAAAGTAATTTGTGGCTTTTTTCTAAGGTCCTATTGGTTTTTTTTCCCCCAGATTCTCACATAATAAATTAAGAAGACCTGAGTACCACTGGCTTTAGTTGAGGGTAAAGGACCTAATGAGAAATGGCTGCCTCCCTTGTGTGCAAGGAGAGCTGATAGAGCTGCTTCTTCCTTTGGACAGCAGCTTCTCGTGTTTTAAACCAGAAATGCTCTGTGCCCTAAAGCGAGCGTGGTGTTTTTGTGCGTTTGTGGGCAGAGAGAAGCTGAATCAGAGAGAGGGATGCAAAGATGATGTCATAGAGCAGGAAGAAATCAGCAGTAATGAGATTTTGAATTGTTCACAACATTATTAATACACACAGGCTAAAAGAGGTTGCAGTCTGTTTAGATGGAGACAGGAAGAAAACAGAGGTCATAGTCAGACAGTGTTCTGCCTGAGTCCTCGTGTATCCTGCTACCCTGCTCTCGGCAGCTGCTTCTCAGGGTGTTAGACTTGAGGAGCACCTCACTTTTTCTGTTAGCTGGGGACACCTATGTGAGTGACATGTGTTGGCATAACTGTAAGTAACTGTGATGTGCACTGGAGAAGGGAACGGGCACTTTGTAGGGAGCTGTGTACTGCAGAAGGGCAACAGTCACCAGCCTCTGCAGGCCTCTACATTAACAGAAGTGGATGAAGAGTTTCTTTAGGTTGATGACCAGGTACGTGAGAAGCTGAGCCTCAGGTGTGACTTCTGGAGTCCCAGCATCACTACAGTGAATCTTTTTCTGGGTTGTTTTGGGTTTGTTTTTGTTTTGGGTTGGTTTTGGGTTTGGTTTTTTTTTTGGAGTTTGAGTTCAGGAGATTCTTTGTAGTTTTTGTAGTCAAGGCTTCACCAAGGCAAACCGTGGGCTCTTGAATATTTTGACACTGTGTTCATGGACATTTGAGGACAGAAGAGGCCAGAAAGTGTTTTCCCACTACCTGGCTGAGAATCACCTACTTCCACACTCTTGAAAGGAATGTGGCTTCCATATTTTTGGTAACCATTGAACAGGCTCATTGTTACAAATTCAGTAAAGCAACTGCTGAATACCATTACTAGACTTTTCTCCTTCATTCCCTTCCTAGATGTGGAAGTTCACACAGGACCGCTGGGTTGTGAGAAAGGAAGTAGCAGCAGTTACTAAAGTGAGTGATTTTTTGTTTTATTATTACTACTGTTTTTTTCTTCCTAAATCAGAAGTTGGTGCTACATGTTGGGCATTGTCTGTAGGTCAGTAGTGGATGGTGCCACAAGCCTTTTCTCAGGTTCGCAGCGTCTGCTGTGCTGCTGACTTGCAGCGTTGCTCACCAGGCTTGCCTTCACTTTGGAACAGGTATAGATACACCCTGTTTAGAAACGTTTCAAGCCGCTCCCACAGTTACCACGACTCCAGAGGATATGGCTGGCCTTGGAGCTGAGCCACTGGAATACATCTTGTCCTCTCATCTGTTTCAGTGGAAAGCTGGACGCGATTGGAATTAAGCTGACTGATGGTGCACCAAAGCAGATGAGTGCTTGTGCAGCCCACACTAGCTACTCTGCTTTGGGTGTGTTACAAAAGAGCACCTCTTCTGTTGGCATTTGTGAGTTGTCAATATTGAGTAAAAGCTTTAAAGCAGCCCAGGCACCTGAATATTTTGTTCAAACTGGCAAATGAGTAAGAAAGATAAGTAAAGAGGACAAAAAATTAATTGCCTTAAAATGCAGTAAAATGATGAAACAGAAGTCAGTTTATGCAGAAGCCATCTATTTCTGGAATGTAAGATCCAGTGCTGCTTAAAAGCTGTGCCTGTGTAGGTGCAGCATGTCTGACCTGCAGCTCTAAAATAAGATCAACATTGTAGAATATGCTTCTCTTCCCCATAGAGTCTTTTCATCTCGGTTTGGAAACTCCCTTTTCTTCACAAAGCATGCCATGAGCTATTTGACTGTCAACTGATTAATCACCACTGCTCTCTGAAGTCCTGTGCTTTTCACGTTGTGTGAAAGTGCTGGTGCCGCAGAGCAGGGCTGACTTAGCTGGGTGTGTGCTCACGGAGGTGCCCCATATATACCAAATAACCCAGCTCCTCCTGCCTCGTGGACCGGTGCCCGTAGCTGCATGGCTGCCTATGTCCTATGTAGATTGACTTCCATATTATTCATCATTTTTTCTTTTTCTTTTAGCTTTGCCCAGAAGACGTGAAAGACTTCCTAGAACACATGTCTGTGGCAAGAATAAACAAAGGTTGGGAGTTCATGCTCCCTTATGATGAAGACTTTGTTAAGAAGCATCCAGATATAGTTCAGAGGCAACACATGCTGTGGATGGGCATTCAGGCCAAGTAAATGACGTGCTTTATTTTTGGGAATAAGCTAAAATTAGAGAACTATCTAGGGCAGAGTTTCTGTAGACATTGATGGATGATTTGATCTGTATTATCTCGAAGGTTTCTCCCTCACAGTCACCAGGCAGTGGTGTGGTGAGGGGAGTGTCCGCATCCTCCAAGTCATTCCTGTTCCTTGGCTCCCTGGAAAATTTGAGTGTTCTAGCTAATAGCTAAAGCTGGCCTGGCTGCCTGCAGGCACAACAACTGAAACTGTCCCGGTATATTTTATCTTTGTCTTTCAGATTAGAAAAGGTCTATAATCTCTTAAAGGAGCATTTGACACCAAAGAAACAAGAGGCACAATCAGGTAAATGGAATTGTGCTTTGACAATCTTAAAGCACATGCATTCCTTCATATTCCTGGGTGATGTTTTGGACTTCCTCTCTGGTTTTGAACGTGGCAGGGACTGGTCTTAGATTTTGTTGAGTATTTTTCCTTTCTTGCAATTTTCTCTAGATTGTTTATTACAGATCTTGGTCTGTATTAACATCACTGACGCTGGGTGACACAAGCTTACCGGAGAATCCTTGTAGCAGAGCAGGGAGGATTCCTTGACACTGGGGACTTGCTAGTGTAAAATCAGCTGGTTTTGTTGTCCTCTTCTTTATTTAAGGCAGCTTGTGTGGTGTAAGGGTACAAGCAGCTCCCAAAGAGAGGACAAAGCAAGTGCACAAGTAATTCTCACCTCTCGGTTTGCAAGCTGATGTGCATGAGGTGATTTTTATTTTTTTTTTAATTTCTCCTGATGTGCACTGGGCTCTCTGTGCTGTGGTTGAGGGCTGAGCAATTAACGCAGAGTGTGTTTGGCAGGGGGCTGTAAGGAGGTGTGAAGCTGTCTGGTTTTGACATCCTTCTCCACCATGGATGCCAGTGAGAATATTAAAGTCGCTGCTCCATAATCCTAAAAGATTGTGAAAACTTGAGATTCCATAGAGTTTTAACTAGCCATTTGGCTCACTGCCAGACTCTGCAGCCAATGAGGAGCATAAGCAGAACTGACAAATGAGCGTATGAATCCATTTCAATACCCTGTGTCTGATCTGCTTGGAAGGATTAGGTGTTGGGTTATTGGGCGAGGATTAGCGAGCCTAACAGCAGAGAAGATAACAGCATGTGTGTCTTAAACACAGCGCTCCCTCCTTGGCGCCGGGGCTGGATTCCTCTGCTGCCAACACGCCCCTTCCTTTCACCTTTGGAGAGCTGGGTGTGGAAAGGACGGGGGGAAGAGGTGCAGGATTGCATGGGAAAGGACTCCCTCCTGTCGCTGGGCAATAATACTAGGAAGAAGGCCTCAGACTTTAATACTGTGCATCTCATGCTAAAAGGGTGTTCGTTTTCACTGTTAACCCTTTCACTCTCCTCGCCGTACTGATAGGACGTCCTTGTGCTGGCTCTGGCAGCTTGTGCAGCAGGCCCCACCAGCCACTAGAAATTCTTTAAAAAAAAAAAAAAAAAGAGGGGGGAAAAGAAATGTTGAGCAAAGAAGCATTTGGGTCGCAAGTACAGATGCACAAACAGTCTGTATCCAAGTTTCTGGATTTCTGGAAAATGCCCTAGTGATTGAACGAAACCCCTGCCCAAGCATCTGGCTTACAATTGTCAACATGTTTATCTTAAAACAAAAAACCAACAAACACACACACACTCCTCGCCCCAAGAAACAACAGACCACCAATCTCTCTCAAGCTCACGTAAAATCTAATCAACAAACTGGGTTTATCCCTCAGATTTCCTAAGCAGATGATGTTTCCTTCCTTGGTTTCACTATGAGCCCTTCATGAAACATTCTGCAAGACTGGAGCCCTGGTCATGGTGAGATTTATGGTGTCTCTTGTTTCTTACTAGCTCATCCATTGCTGGTTTCTGGGGAGCAAAGGGTCAACATGGCTAAAGCAAAAGTCAAGCAGAACTATGGGCAGCTGGAGAAGGAGTTCCAGAAGCAAAAGGCAGAGATGAAATCAAATGACACCTCAGCCAAGCTGGATGTTTCCAATATCCGCATTAAAGAGGAGCCTGTGAGTGACGAGGAGCCGATGGACACCTCGGCCTATGAGGGCATCAACAACGGCATTGTCAACGGCCTCCATGCAGAGGAGGACTCCACAGACTCTTTAAACGGCCACTTGCCTGGAGGCTGCATCGACCGGGTAGCCCAAGAACTGAGGGCGTTTGTGTCTTCTACATTTAAGAAACAATTTGTACTCACCCTGAGTGAGCTTAAACGGTTATTTAACCTTCACTTAGCTAGTCTGCCTCCAGGACATACGTTGTTTAGTGGCATTTCGGACAAAATGTTACAGGACATGGTTTTGGATACTGGCTGCAAACAGATTTTGGTGCCTGTAAGTATATTTTTTTTCCCTTGGTGTACTTGGGGGAGGAGGGATTTGGGGAGCAGTTAAATGTCTGAGCTGTAAAATGTTTTGTGTGCTGTGCTGGTGGACCAGAAGAACAGATGTACTCTGAGTTGCTGTCCCATACAGGATATGTTGGAGCTGGTGGAGATTTGTCTGGTGTCCTGTTTCTGGCAGGCCCTGCACTCCGCTTTCTTTGCTCTGTGGTGTGCTGCACAGCTTAGTTGTCTTTGGGGGCTCCGTTTCCACATCCAAGCTGCTGGGCTGCAGTGACTCCTTGTCCCAACTTGCTCCTGTTAACATCATCCAAGGCAGTTCCAAGTTCCCATCAGCTCCCCTGGAGTTGTACAAGCTCCTTCTCTGAGGGACAGGGACACAGCTGGGGGAAGAAAGGTGGCATTGACTGCCTAGGAGTAGCAAGGCACACCCAGAAGACCCCTCTGGGAAGTGACAAACTGTATCTGCAGCAGGTTACTGTAGTCGTTCCTTTTCTTCCTAGACTGTGCAGAGGTGTCTTTGTTTCTTTGTCTTTATGGAAATTACGCGTGTGATTGCGTGAGACAGAGCAGGTTTGTGCGACAGGAGATTGCTTAGGAAAGGAAAAAGAATTTGGCGTTGTGGGAAAGAGCCTGGAATGAAATTAATTTTACAAGACATCTGGCAGTGCTCGGTTGGGTTGCAACCAGAAGGAGCTTGAGAGTCAGCTGCCTTTGGGGAGAGAGGAAAAGAGACGTGTGAAGTGCTCCAAAGAGCAGGCAAGGCAGAAAACGCGGGGAGCGGAGCGGGCAGGCTGACGAGAGAGCCTGGAGTGTCAGGGTGGAAACTCAGCTAAGGGGTAAAGGGTGGGGGGCAGAAATACCGTCTTCAGTCACGTGCAAAGGACGTGTTGTGGCACCTGGGAACCGACTAACAGACTTGAAATGCCACTGGGGAGACCACCTCTTTCAGCACTTTCTGCTTTCCCTCCTGACAGCTTCCAGGTCCCGGGGTAATGTTTGCCTGGAACTGCCTCGCAGTGCTGGCTGAGCTCCCCTTGGTACGCGGTGTGACGTGTGCGTTATGGCAAATAGCTGAGGTCATTGCTGCTCTGTTACTTGGGGCTGGGACTTAGTTGCTTTGGGAATTCTGGGATTTTGGAAGTTACTCCATCCATTCTTTGCTTAAAGGCTGTGAGGAGTGAAAGTGGGATCATTTCTTTTTTTGAAAAATACAAGCAAAATAAAATCCCTCTGAAGAGAGGTGGTTGGGAACTTCCTTCTGCCTGGAAAACTCTCTCATGGGAGATCTGCAGAGGTGCAGAAGTGGTCACTGGAACGTCTCTTGCTGTAAGTTTTAGTTCTGCTGACCCAGAATTTACTGCAAAACTTGAAATCTCGTCTAGAAGCCTGTGTAAGCCTGTACTGCTACCAGTGATATAGATCATTACCCCCAGGCTTCCCCTTTATGCTCTGGGCAGATGGCAGAGGTGCTGGGGCTGGTTTCACTCTTTGCATGGGCTCATACACTTTGGTATTTTCTTGATTGTTCCCGTGGATAATTTTGTCAGAACCTGCCAAGGGCGCCAGAGCTCAGGGGAAGCCTGAAGGGTTGATCATTGTGGGTTTTCATAGTCGCTCATTAGTTTTCTGTAATTGAAAGTGCTTTGGTGATAAAAATCAATGATCTGAGGTAATTAAAATGGTGTTCCGAGGGGGGAGAAGACACTCTTGGCTTGCATGCTGCCCTGTTGTATAAAAACATGTTGCTCCATAGAGCAATTGAACCCTTACCAGAGGAATGCAGCATTTGTTATAAAGCTGACCAACTGCACCCGGGGTGTGAGATAAATACTGTTTGTGGGGAGCCAGAAGAGATGCGACTCTGCTGCTGGTGAGGCCATGGGGACGTCCTGCAGGGTGCTGTGCTTTCTAGGGTCCTCCCATAAAGAAGCAGTGAACCCTGGGCAGATGTACCCAAGAGCAGCGGGCTGCTGCCGCCGCTGCCACGGTAGGGAGGGCGAGCAGAGGCGTCCTTGGCAGCCACTGGCACTGCACACCTGGGCCGGAGCCGTGGGAAACTTTTGCTCAGGAATCTGGGTCCTGAGTATCTGCACCCATTTCCTGCGGGCTGGGGGGAGTGCACGAGGGCACCTGGCTCCTGCCGGCGTCCTTCCCGTGGTCCGTGGAGTAGCAAGGTTCTGCCCGAATCGTGAGGATGTATTTGAGGCATCAGGAAATGATGTAACCATGGCCAGCATCCTGCCTGGCTAGAGTAACAGGAGAGCGATGCAGCCCCATGCTTACGTTGAGCCTTTTGGGCAAGTGTCGATTCCAGGCTCCTGGAGAGGTAAATTCAACAGTTCACCTCTGGGATTATTCCAGCTGATAAGTTTTTTTCTGGCAGGCTCAGCTCCTTTCGGTCTGGTTTGGCTATAATGTGAGGCTGCCGGGCAGTGGCTATTTTTAGGGTGTGCTCAGTACTTGAGTGAGCCACATCCCGAAGCCAAGGACTCCACCCCGGGAGCTTCCGTTTTAACGTGGCAGCCCTGGGAGCCCGGGGCAGCGGCTCGTCTCCTAAAAGCCCTGTGCTAGCTCTAGGAGCTTAGAGCGGGAAGGGGTGCAGGGCAAGTATTTTAAAGAAGGATTTTAAGGCAGTGGACAGCTGTTCAGGGTGAGGCTGGAGAGATGAAGGTGCTGAACAGAAAATGGCAAAGGGACGGCGGCTGGCAAGGCAGTAAAGCTGTCTGGACAGGGCAGCACGTCTCAGAAGAGTCACTGCTGGCATTTCCCGCTCCTGTGGACGGGCTGCGTGACAGCAGAGAGCCAGCAGGCTGCTGTTGGCAACAGTTTGCAGAGTTAGGCTGGATGGGAGGAGGAGATTCTGTGTTTTTTGTCTTCCCAAGTTATTATTAAGCTAGTTTGGAAGCTGTTTCCTCACAGAATGGCCAGATAAACTCAGCTGCGTTTCACAGCCATGGCTGAGGCGGGAGGAGTTTGCACTCAGGGTTCGTCGAGTGACCTTCTCGGAGTGAGGCAGCTTGTGGCTGAGTGCTGCTGGTACCCAGCGTTTTGCCTTTCTTGCTGCAGCTGTTTTCTGGAGGGGAGCTGAAGTCTTTGATTCTATGTGTGCTGAAGGCATACAAGAAATATTATTCCTCAGAAGTAAGTGTCCTTATGAGAAGAAAATTATGCCAGATGTTGCAATCCTAACAAACCTGAACTCTGGCTCTAAACCAGGTGTAAATCCTTGTTACTTCCCAGGCATTTGGATCAACGTGAGAGTCAAAGCTGCTAATCCCACCGGGCAGCTCTCGCTGGACAAAACTCTTGCCCTTCTGCACTAAGATCAGGGGCAGGGTGTGAAAGGAAAGGTTGATGTTTCACTCTGTGATGTACCAAGTCTTTTGGTGGTGTGAGGGAGGCTGGGAAGAAGGATTTGGTTTGTACCAGCAGCCAGGACTGAGAGAGACCGTGACAATCAGAACTGGCTTGTTAGCTTTTCATAGATGATTGATTTAGGTCGTCTGGGCAGTTAGCAAGGAATAAATTGTTCATGACAGACAGGAAGAGACATGTCAGGAGTGAAGGCATATTCCAGCATTGCTCATTAGTCACTGCTCCAGGGGGAAAGGTTAAGGCAAATGGACGGTATTTTATTTTTTTAGGAGTTTGGGGCATGGAGAGGAGGCAGTTGTGTTCTTTCCTGTGTGCAGGGGTGTGAGGCCTCTGCCTCAGAAAAAACAAATTTATTTGTCTAGCTTGGCACATGGAAAAAAATCACAAAGAAAACCACTTCATTTTTGGAGCCTGAAATGAGCAAGTGTCTGGTTCACTGTCCATCAGCATTCAGTCTTCTGGAGTCCTGCAGGCTGCCCCAAAACAGAGATGACAAATCCATCAGAAGCACAGTGCTTGTCAGTAATGCTGACTTGGGCCTAGCGAAGCAGATAAATACAGGATAGAGTCTGAATCTCTAAAACCTGCCACTGTAAATGTAAAAACCTCCAGCAGGACTCTGCAGTGCACTTGGTGCTCTCCGTTAATACTGCTTTGGATGGTCCAGAACGAAACGCTGCCGACGGGAAAAATCTAGACATCTTGCCATGAAATACTGGCTGGGATTGTTCTGGTATGTGGTGGTTGACCCTCCACCAGTGGGAAACTGTCCCCGTGCAAAATGCGCAGGATCCCAGTGTGCCCAACGGTTCCCTTCTAAAGGTACGAGGTGGTAGGTGGCGAGCCAGGCGCTGGTGTCCGTCCTGTTCCCGAGGCCATAGCGAGTCCCTGGTTAATTGGGGGTCTGTGCACTGCGGGATCGCCCAGCAGGACGCCTTTGATGTGGATCGTGTTTCTGTGGAAGCTGTGGGGCCTGTGAGAAGGTGTCTGCCCCGCGGCTGCGGGACAGGCCACACCTGAGCGGGCAGAGGCGCTGCTGGAGCAAAGTTACCCCTTCCAGGGTAGGATGGGAGAGGACCTTACGTTGTTTCAGCAGTTCTCATTGCATGGCAACGACCTTTTTGATTCACTAATAGGTGTCCAGGGATACTGTATCGTAGAATCATTAAGCAGAACTCATTAAATAGGTGGTTATTTTTAACAGCCTCTTGTTCTCAGTTTCCTCCGCAGACTGCTGCTTCACCAGACGAACTAAAGGTCTATGCACTTTGGGAAGCCGGGGACACTTACGATCAGGTAAAGATAAAAACAAGCGACATTCCCAAATACGTGTTTACTGAGCATTTGGCATTGTTTGAATTTGTGTTTTGGGAACTGGTAGAGCAGGTACCTTTCCTCTTTCCCTGTTGAAGTGTCCAGTTTTCAATCTCAGGCTATTTCCAGCTGAGAGGAAGCTCTTAGCTTGCAGGGTGATCCCTGCTGTGTCAAGTCGAGGTAGTGCGGGCGGAAGCAACATAGTCTGTTGGTAATACGTGTCGGGAACTAGCTCGGTGGAATACAAGCAACTCCGAACCTGTGAGGGGAAAGGATTCTCTGATGCAGGCCTCACACCAGCGTCCAATCCCTTTTTTTTTTTCCTTTTGATAGCGATGCAACATTAACCAGAGATGAAATGACGTTGTTACCTGATGTATCTGTTTATACTTAGAATAGGAAATGACTCCAGCAGCTGTGAGCATCTCCTGAGCTTTAATTGCTCTCACAGTAAATGAAGTAAAAGGGAAGCTGCCTGGCAAAATGCGGGTGGACAGTGGAACTCCTGTGTCCGTGATCTAAATAAATTTTCATAGGAGTATCCAACCTCCTGGCTGGAGTGGACCACATGAACTCCTGTTGGAAGCATTTGAGAGGAATATGGTGCAGCCCCTTCTTCAGCCTCTTCTTGCTCCATTGGAGGAGCCCCAGTTCAAAGGACAGGCACAGGTCTGACCGTGGGGTGTGGAGAGATCCCTGTAGAGCCGTCAGAGGCGAGGGTGCTGCTGGAGAGCAGAGCCGTGTGGGACGGGTTCAGGATTATGAAGCGAGAATCCTCTGATGTCGTTCAGTTTTGTACAGACTAAGGCACACACCGGTTTTATATAACGAAAAGTAGGAATAATTGTTCTTCTCTTTGTATTTATGACACATTTTCTTTTAAAGCATCGCCAGGTTTTGCTTGAACTCTTTTCAAAAAATTATCGAGTGCGCAGGAATGTCATCCAGAATCAGTTGAGTCAAGAATGTGGAGAAGATCTAAACAAGCAGGAGGTGGATAGAGTGTTAAAGGTAAATTTCTGTTGTGTTGTGGGTTTGATCCGATTAATACATGAATTTTTAATGCTCGGTTTGAGCAAAGGATCATATTTTACCTTGAATTGACAAGGATGATAGAGCAATTGTTGGAATGTGGACAAAGCTCGTTTTTCAGCTTGTTTTTGTAAACATACACTTGTCTCATTCTACCTTCTTTCCCTCCAAGGAGCAGTGATTTTGACTGACGTGCTATTTTATATTACTGCAACAAATCTTTATTTGTCATTTCAGACTAGCAGAGAACAGAGTGTAGTAAAAGTGATACTTCAGGGTTGTTTTTATATAATGTGGAGTTAAACGTGAAGGAAGTAGGAGGGTCCTGCACAGTGTTCTGAGTTTCCCAGCAGCCTGCTGTTGGCTACTGCTGAAGAGCACAAGAGCCACATACTCAGAAGGAAACGCATCTCATTCTGTAGCAGGACGTGCAGCGGTGTGCAGAGCAAAACCCAGCCAGAACAAGCAGGCAAAGTAGTAAACGCGTTTCATGGTGAACGTTTATTTGAGTCCTTTCATCTCTGTCTTTGAAGGTTGAACATTTACTTGCTAAAGCTGTTGAAGGTATAAAGTAGGGACCACGCAGGCCATGATTGACAAGCTTTAAAAGCGATGCAGGAAGGCTAAGTAGGAAGCTGCCAGTTAATGTAGTACTTCAGTCATTGTTGCTGGGCCTTTACTCACTGTCACCCACTTCAGTAAGTGCTTAGTACTTTATTACATTGGGATCTGAAAATGGAATAACAGTGTATTTGAAAAATTACAGATCTGTTGCTGTGATAATAAGCAAACTGGTCTTGCTTGAAAGAACCTGGTCTTCTTGGCATTAAAATTAGCTGAGACTTTTCTGCCTGCTAGACACCATTTCACCTGGCTTGGCCCTGCTGGGAGGTTTGTCCCACCACTAGACGAGCTGAAGTATCAGCTCTCCTGGAACATGTAGGCAATGTACTGGCATTAGTTTTTCATGATGTTGTTGCTATTTAACAGGTAACTTATTTTGAGGGGAAAAAACCAAAACCTTCCCCTAAAAACCTGGGTGCAGTTTTTATGTAAGTCACTAAGTCGTCATGTGACCTGGTGGTGTGTCAGGCTGCTTTGCCTTCAACATGTTTGTCACAGGAGTACGTGATCCTGTTTCTGAAATAAAATTTAGAAGTACGATTTAATGAAAGAGGAAGATTCTCTCACTTCTTTAAGCCACAAGAGACTGGATTCTTCTTTGAATGAAATTGGATTTGTTGACTCCTATTTCCCCATCTGCGTGTGCTCCTTTTTTATACACGGAGGAACAGGCTGACAGGGTTTGTATTTTTGCATCTGCAGATCAAGTCTGCAAACCCTCTTTCTAACCTCCATTCTTAATTTTTTACTGGTGACTGTGGGAGTCCCAGGACTTCAGAAAAACAGAACCTTTTTTCCGTTTAAGCTCCACAGCAGCGGGTCTGTAGCAGCACTTAAGCCTCTGTTGATTTACCTAAATGGGAGGGTGGGAGCAAAAGGAAGAGAAGCCTTTAGCTTAGAACTCCAGAGACTTGGTGCTCGTCTGACAGAAGTAAGAAAATGAGCCACAAGAAAACACGCTTAGTGAACTCCTTTGCTGTGGTGCTTACCCACTGCGAGTTTAGCCGGCGTGTGGTTGGAATACCGAAGCGCGGTTCTGAGGTTTGACAGCTCGTTATCATAGAATGTTGTTTCTTGAAAGGCTTCAGACTTGGTGGCTGTTTTTTCAGCTTCCAGCCCATTCCCACTGCTCCCCTCAGTCTCCACCTGAGCTTCAGCCTGTGTTTACTCCTCAGCTCCCCTTGTCCTCACCCCTCCCCACAACCTTTCCTAAACTGGCTTCCGCACGATCCCCATCTCTTCCAAAAAGCCCAGTGTCTTGCTGCCCCGAACTGTTTGTCCTTGTGGCCTTTCAACCTTCCTCCTTTTGTGTTTGCCATCTTCATTGACACCATATGGTCTTCAGGGTGGTCATACCTGCTCGATTCGCCTTCTCTCTTTTGTATTGGAGAGGAGACTTCTTTACTGGTCCCATTTATCATCCCAGAGCCAGACACTGGTTCCCAAGACCTGATGGGCTTTCCCTTTCTCCCCAGGACTGCTGTGTGAGCTACGGTGGAATGTGGTATCTTAAGGGGACGGTGCAGTCTTGACAGAGGTGGTAGCGATTTCAAGTGATCTCCAGGCTGAAAGAGGAAACCTGCAGCGGGCGGCACAGACAGAGCGATGCCGTGGCCTCGGGAGTGTGGGGCAGGATCTGACCTACTTTGGGGCACGTGGGCATTGCAGACAGACGGTCCCCGACGTCCCTGCGCACTCACACACGTGTTTGCGTGGCCACCTAGGCGCAAGAGAACTAGGAAGACAACACGGGACCCTGTCTGCAGCTTGATTAATCTGGGATTTCTAGTGTATTTCCATTCTCATTCTGTTTAATTATAAAAAAATAAAACCGTATACTGACAGAGACATGATGGAAAATCATGGTCTAATACTTTATTTTGTAAGTAATGCCAATAAATTAAATTTGTTTACAAACATCCTGGTTTCTGTTAACTACCTAGATGCTCAGACTTTAGGCTGAGCTGCACTAGCCCTCGCAGCCCTCTTCTCTAGAAAGAGATTGGCGTGGTCATGGAAACATCAGGCCAGGGAGGGGGGAACAAAATCGCCGTCTTTGAACTCTGTACTCCATAGCAATTGTTCTCACCTGTTGTCTGTGAAATGAGTTATTTGGGAAAGGACCTACATTTGAAACAGATGTGGAACAACTGCTGGATTTCTTTTACTGGTGTGGGTTTGGTTTTGAGGGATTTTTTTGCATTACTGTATGCAAATGTAGTGAGGTAAGTAACAGAGCACCCTCTGGAAGGCATCCAGCTGTAGTTATCACAAGGCAACAATGTAAAACCTCTATTTTGTGTAATTTTTTTAAATAAAATTTTATCTTGAAGGTCAATTCTACCCCGCCTTGTATTTGTCCAAGAAGAAATGGAAGCTGTACCTGTTCCTTTTATAGCCTGAGAGCTTACGGGGGAAGGAAAGGTCAGGGATGTTTTAGGGGAGGTCAAAGGTAGACGGTAAACTGCTTTAGATCGTTCTGCTCGCATCAGGCTCTTTAGGGGGTCGCCAGAGGTAGCTGAGGGTCAAGCCAAGGCCCTGCCACACAAGGAACCGCGGCCGAGCTCTGCGTTACAGGTTTGTCAGTGCAGCCCAGCTGTGAGAAGATAAGGAATATCCTGCCCTAAGCATTGTACAGCGTGGTTAACTTTACTGGTCGTGTTCTTTGCTGCAATTTTCATCACATGAGAAGCTCAAGCAGGTTCAGTTAATTTCATCTATTTATGCTCGGAAAAGGTTGAGTTGTTGACTAGAATAAGCAGATTAGGGTAGTTAATCCAGATAAGATTGGCTAAGAATATTGTTACCATACTTACAGCGTTTCACATTTCTGTGCAAAATACCTATTTTTGAACTGCTAACACTCTACCTTAATTAATTAAATAGTGTAGTTTATTAACTACATCAATAGAAGTGGGAGGGGTTTGAAGTTCAGGCAGCTTGTGCAGCCTTTGTCTTAGTCTGTTGCACACCCCACAGCTGACACCTCCCCAGCTCAGCCCTGTTGCCGCGTCTGTGAAGCTGTTCTCTGGGAGAGCCACAATCAGAGAGGAGTTAGGAAAAAAACCCCAGCCTTGGAGTCTTTTATTGCACAGGATGTACAGTGAAGTGTTAAAGTACAGTACAGCCAGAGCTCAGCCTGGCACAGGCAGCCAAGAGGATGTTACATTACAGAAGAATCAGGTAGTTCTGTGAAAATCTGAGAACATTTTTTATATTTTTAAAGCATAAAAATTGTGTCTAAGCAAGTGCTTTACATTACCCAACAGTAACAAGCCGCTGAAGATTACCTGTTTCACCAAAAATTCTGAATTGCTTTTACAAGACTTCTGGTCCAGCAGGTGTGGCTCCCACTTCCCCCAAAGTGCTGAGGAATACTAGTGGTAAATCAACTGTGCCTAACAGTGTCCTGCTGTTCTCATTTCAGGTTACTGCTTTCCAGGACCTGAACTGGGACAGACCTCCAGGTGGTGCGGATCCGAGTGTTAGTGAAACAGTGACTGTAGTTAACCCGATGGCAGAACAGCAGCTTTTCTGCCTTTTCACTTCCCCTTCCTTTTTGAATAGCACTGACAAACAACAGTGAGGAGAAATGACTTGGTTCCCTCTGGATTTCTATCCTAGACAGACTTATCCTCTTCTATGTAGCCTAACCTTTTTAAAATACAAATGTAGTGGGAACTCCACCAGAGCTATGTAGGAAAAATGGCAAGACGAGATAGTGCAGGTGCCACCTGCACCAAGTTTACTGTTTTCCAGTTGGGTACAGATGGGCATAATTAGTAGTTACACGTGTAGCTTGACTGGATTATTTATTTACTTAGAAAAATACTCACAAGACTCAGATTCCCATTTTTAAATAGTTTTCAGAACACAATACATGTTTTAGAGAAAAATCCCAAAACAGGAAGTCTTAATACTGCAACTGAAGGACAACTTTACAGAAGCTTAAGGTAAGGCAACAGCAGCAGTTGAACTATAGCTGAGAAACTGCCAACATTCAGAGTCAACTGTTTGGTCTATGGCAGCAACTCCGGCAGCAAAGCTGATTCCCGGGACAGCTGACCAAATTAAGCTCCGAGACCTTTTGTAAGGAAAAGGACACGCACCTTTCATTGTGCCGTTCCCCCTCTTAATCTCTTAACCTTTGTTTTCTTCACACTTTGAAGCAGTTTTAAAGAACATACTTTGTGTTGCTTGTTTTTCAGACTTGGAATACATATAAATTATTATTAGGGAGCGGAGGAGGAGAGGACGAACAAGAGCACAGTGCCCTGTTTTTGGTAGGATACATTCTGGCAGCACTGCGTCCATCCTCCCAGCCCCAAGGTCCACAGACGCTGAGACGGAGCACTAGACAAAACGGTAAGATAAGGATTTACCTGGCCCATCTCCTTCAAGCACCTGGAGTTTGTAGTATGTAAGATGAAAAGCTATTCCACTACATCAATGCTACTACTAAAGTTAAATAGCTAAACTGCAACTTTCTATCCTACCAAATACACATAAAAATGTACTTTGCAGACATTCCACCAAAGAACAGTAGGTCCCAAATAACGTACATCATCGATTCACAGTATCTTGCCTTAAGACAAAGTGCCCTACATCAGAAACCAGACCTAAGAAGCCACACAAACTTTACATCGAATCCTTTCTTAGTAGGAAGACATTCATACTCATCTGTGGGAGAGCTTACTGCACATGAAAGCGTGCTATGAGCTGAAGCCGAGCGCGGCGCAGGCTGCCGAGCGGCTCCACCTCCCTGCCAAAGCAAGTTCAGCTCGACTGCTAACTTCGTGCTCCAGCACCAAGGAGAGGCCGACCGCAGCACTGGTCGGGGCCTTTGATTCTGTTCATTTTCTACACGGACATAGTTACAGGGCTGGATCCTCATTATGAGCCAAAGGGGAGCTTTAGTCTGGTTCTTTGTGAGAAATACAGCAGAGAGTTCTGAGCTCTGTTATTTTTGAACTGGACTAAGTCAGTTACCGCTCTGGCCAGAGATTAAGTGTAGTATGAAGTAGCGGTGTAGGATTAAGCTTTGTTTGCTTTCCAGCCCCTAGTTTGTGTGACAGTGCTAAACAACATTAAATCTATTGCTACATAGGTACAGGGAGACTAGCTGTTAACTAACGAGCTTGGTAACTACAGGCCTACAAGCCGATTCAAAACATTCATTTTGAGTGCTCAAGAAATACATCAGTATAAGGGGTCTTCTGACATACGGACCAAGTTTTTCCCCTTCTTGACTAACAGATCAGTCATCAACAGAAAATGGGTCATCGGCGTGTCCGACGTTACGGCTGAGAGGAGAGCGACTTGTACTTAGCTCTGTGTTCATCTATTTCTTCCTTTGTTTTTCTGATACAGCTAAAAATTTCCTTGAAGAGTGCTTTATATTCAGGAAGAGCACTTGTGGGAGAGTCACTAAGCTCCACATTTGTGAATTCTGGATTGCTAGCTGAAAGATCAGACTGGGCATTCCCCACGTTTAGGTCTTTGGAATACTGCTTCAGCGTTTGTACAGCCTTGTGTTTCAAAGAATCTTCATCCATTTGACACTTCTTCAGAAGTTCCTCGTACTTCACTTTCAGAGCATTATACTGAGCATCGACTTCATTCAGCACAGAGATTCCTCGCTGCTTCACGGCTTCAGCTCTCCTAATACAGGTTTCTTCGTGGCCCCTTAGAATGTCTCCCCCTGCAGCACTGCTTAGGAAGGTCTCGCTGCTGCTCCTTTTCAGTGCTTTTTTCTCAAGCTCCGACAGGGTCAGAAGTCCATCATCTGCTGGGCTCTGAGCAAGCTCCCTTTCTAAAGATTCCTTGAACGAAATGAAAAAGGATTCTGGCACCAATTTCTCTGCATTATGGAATGTGTTTTCAGTCTGAAGTATCTGTCTCATTTCAGCTACTTCCACTTCCAGCTCCTCCGCACGAGCCCTGTACAAGTCTATATCAACAAGCCTCTGCTCAAGGTCACAGTTTTCTTTTACCATAAGGCTGTACTCCTCTTCCATTGTCACCCTCTTCTCTTTTTCTAGGTTAAGCTGGGCTTGCAGAACTGTAACTGCCTTTTTTAAGTTCTCATTTTCTTCTTCGAGAGGACTTAGCTGGCTATCCATGGAAGTAATCTTTTCTGCAAACACATGATCATAAACAAAATACCTGCAGAAACAAAATAAGTATTATCAACTGTAGGAAGTACAGCTGACCACACCTCCTAAAGTTCTCCTGTCCTGGGTAACAAATGACAGATTTAAACTGTGTGCTGATACACCTCAGAGTATACACAGCGGTCATTTTACTAACCTATCAGTCCATTTAATAATCAGAACAGACTTTGTAAATAATTCTGTGCCATCAAATCGAGCCTCCCAGCTTAAGCAGAATGGCAGCTCATTAACAGTTTCAACTTACAGCCCTTACTGAATCACTAGACCTACCTTTTTAAGTTTAAGCAAACATCACCTCCACATATCATGCAATACTTGGATTTTTTTCCACAGCACTCGACTCTTGTAACTTTTATCACTATTGATTGTGGACACAAGCTTCAAAATTAACAAGGCTGGTATTCCCGTGAGCCTTTGGCAGGTTGAAGGAATCCACTTATCTTTTGAATTGCCAAAGAAATTACTTTCCTTTTGGATGTATGGATTTATTCTACAGTCCTATCTCCACGTAAATCTGAACACCAAACACAAAAGCCTGTCCTGCCCATCTGTGGAGGCACTTCACTTGTGGAATTACCTTCTAGGGTTGAAGCTAGTTGAGTTTCTCCCCCAGGTGACTGTCCTGATGGGCATTCTCATGCAGTTCAGCTGGGTGAAACTGCTTTACATTTAAAAAAGAGAGCCCAGAGCTCCAGACACCACTTTACCAGCTTAAGTGTCGTTTTCACTAGCTTAAGTTCAGGAAAGCTATTGCAGGAATCCTGTCTTCCTTGAAAAGAAAATATCCACAGACATCAAAGGAAAGGGTAAGTTACAAAAAATATTTTGCATTTAGGATGCTTATTTTTCAGGTGATCTGTGTGAGTGCTTTTGTCTGACTGAAAGAAAGCAGGGTGCAAATTGCTGTAAGCTTTTTAGGCTACAATTTGATATGGTTGGAGACTTTGGGAGAGAACTCTTCAAGACAGAAAGTGGAACCTGCAGTTCCCCTGACACAAAGACTAGAGCAGTCTAGAAGTAGACAAAAAGCAGCAGCAACACCAGACAGTGCAGGGCTGTGTGGGTATTTTGCTAGTCGTGAACAGGAGGTGTTTATCCGCTAGCTTGTTCGACATCTGTGCTTTTGTCTTAGTTTTTAACACTTTGCCTAAAATAATTTCAGTATTCTCTTTGCTATGCAAGATATAAAGTCTTACTGGCGAAGGTCATACAGCTCCTTCAAACACGAGAAGCTATGCATTGATCTTGGCTGCTCAGATCTCTCATGGTTCATCCGGCCTCGTCCAGACTTTTTCAATTCTTCTACTTGTCGCTGCAGGTCATCTATGTGCGTTTGCAGATTTTCAATAGTCTCTGTCAAGCTAAAAGGTGAAGGGCTGCTGTTAAAAACGTTTGAGTGTTTAGTCAAGGACATGGGAGTTTTCCTTCCCCTCACATTGCAATTTATTCTCTGGAGGCTGCTCTTTGGCCCCAAAAGACCTTTAAATGAAACTATCCTTGCAATTTAACAGTATTGTAGAACACCACTAGGCAGAGACAGCCACCCAAGAACTACACAAACACAGTTGGACTGCTCTTTTTTCTTATCATCAACTGGGGAGTGCAGAGCAGGGGTTCGTACAAGTTTCTTACCTTAATATCTTTTGTTGTGAAGCTCTACTCTCTGCAACTAGTTTTTGGTTGGTGTCTTCTAGTTCTCTTGCTGTCACATCCAGCTGTTCATAGACTTTTGCGTGCTGGTCGTTCATCTGACGCAAGAGCTCCACTTGCTTTGTGAGGTACTGCAAGACAGAATGGCTGTTACTCGTTTACACTCGAAACACAAAGATAGGACAACTCTTCTGCATTTTTAGTCATATTCATAGAGACCAAGTTTCAGAAATGCAGATTCCAAAGGTTGCTTTGAGTGTTCGCTGAAGAGGCACCAGCAGTAACTCAGCCGCCAGCTTGCCTTTGTCATGGAGGTCAGCCCAGGCTGATCAACCAGCCTGTTACCCAGAGCAGTGGGGTGAGGTTGTGCAAGCTCCTTTTGTCTGTCCTGGCTGCTGCCAGTTCCCAAGCCTTGGCTGAGTTTGTCTGTACTGCAGTCCTCCCTGACACAGCCCTCAGCCTGGGCTTCTACGCAGCCTTTAACTATGTCCCGAGTTCTTCTAGTGGGCTCCAACAAATTTTCTAATGGTGTTGACCCAACAATTTTCTTAGCATTAAAACTGAAATATTGGGAAGCACCATCCATAACTAAATTCCTTTTCATCTGACCTATGTTCTTGCAGTCTGAAGCAGCATTAGGTTCAGCAAAACAGAATTTAGGCTGTGGTCAAACTTAAGACAGTAAGTGGGCCACTATGTGCCAGGAAGCATAACCAAATTATTGAATTCAATCTTTAATTACTCACAAGGAGCTATTCCCAAATAAAGGTCTCCTGCCTTTTTTAAAAAAATAAAACTCCACAGGAAGTGTTCTCATTTTAATCCTCTTTAGTTTTACAATTAACAACACAGACCATTAAGTTTCTTGAATAATGTCAGAAATCTTGGAATTCTCAGTCTGAGAGCAGTTAACAATCACCTAAGGCTCTTAATACAAGTGTTTTACATTGTCCCACTCAGGATAGTACTGATTTAATTTGAAAAATCCACATGGGAGTTTGCATCAGACTTAAAAAAAACCCAACTAACCTTTTAAATCTCAAATACTTTGTACTTGCACAGAATTTACTTCTTGCAACATTCTACTTACTGAAAAGTAAACTTCAAGTAGTAACATCCAGCAGACTTCTAGGCAGCATTACTTGTCTTTACATAGGCCTGTTACATACTCAAAACTTCTAACATTCTACTTGACCTTTTACCTCATTAAAAGATTGATGGGTTTACGTTTTAGGCAATTTAAGAAGAGATAATAAGTTAATCTAGGACTAGTAACTGCTACATACAGACTTCTAGAAGATCAACATGATAGTGGTTGGCTAGATCCTTTTGTATCCTGTGCGCACATGACAGAGGATTTACACAAAAATAGTAGGGGGATTAGCAGCAGAATCTCAATGTGACCCGTTTCAGATTAACTTTCCCTATTGGTTATTCTTAGAAGGAGCTGGAGATCTTCAGATTTTCTTCAGCAACACAAGCATGGCTACAAACTGAGGCTTTGGCACCATAACTAGAAGTTACCACTTGTAACAATGGGCTTTTGCAGAAGTTTTAGATGACTGGAAGATGAGAAGCACCATTTTCTCCACTTTGTGTCTTTAGTATCTTTAGTCTTGGTATAACCAGGCCACCAAAACATAGTATAGATGTGGTAATAAATACTTCAGAAGTTCACATTTATTCTACCTCCCCTGCAACGGAGCACCTGACATGAAGCAGCAGTTGAGACCTCTTGCATTCCACCACATGATAAAGGGAAGTGCCAGTATTTCTGAAGTTGGAGTGCTGAGAACAGATTCAGACAGGAATGAAGTTGCCCTTTCAATCCAGGATTTTTTATATCTCCTATGATTAGTTAGTGGCACACGTGTCAGCACGGAGGTCAGATATAATGATCCAAGGCTGTAAAACGCTTAATATGTTAGCGTTTAATATATTAAATGTAATCTTAAGTGTCCAAAAACCTTTGACCCTTCATTTTCGGTGCAGATAAGGTAGTACCACATCTCAGAATGCTTTCTTAGCAAGTTCTAGACTTTACTACCTGTAAGATGTGAATTACTGTGAAAAAATCCCCAAAGATTTATCCTGATACACTGCACTGAAAAAGCTAGTCAAAATCAGAGCACAGCAGCTGCAGGAACAGCTGAAAGATCACCTTTAGGTTAGAGAGACAAGCTTTGAAAATGAGGAAAAATCAATCATAGAGGCTGGATACACCACTTGTACGTGTATCCTGTGCAGTGGGGTATCCAGCGTTCCCACAAAAGAGAGAAATGTAGGTATGAAAATAACCGAGTGAACTGCAGTAGTTTTTAGCTGGTGAGAGCACCTTGCATATGCTGCATTTATGCCCATCTGTTATAGCGAATTCCTGGAACAACCCCTTGTGCCAGGAAACTAATACATTCAGTTCCTCCATGTTGAGGTTTGCTTCCTTTTCTACCAGAAATCCAGAGGCAAGAAAGACTTTTTAGAGAATGAAATATTTTGAGGTGCTATTGCACTCTTAAGCTGCACTGGGAGAAGACAGGAAACTAAGACAGGTGGTGGAACTAAGATGACAGCATGTTCTTAACAGCAGACAGGGATACAGTCGACAGGATCATTGACTCCAGACGGTAAGTTGGGCAAGTAAAGGTGCAGGCACTCCTTGCATGTCACAAGCATCACAAAAACTATTCCCCCACCCTCTTCTCCTTGAGGGAGCTAATAGGACAGCCTAATGTACACCACTACTCATGCTGGGGGAGAGGAGGAAAGACAAGAAGTAGGTATCTGATAACACCTTCAAAAAGGAGTATTACACAAGTCTAGATTTAGGTTTTTTTGGCTGGCTAAGCAGAGCAAGACATTGAGAGAAGAAATTAGTCTGTCACTTTATCAGGTTGTCTGAACATAGAAGCACTTGACCCTACAAGGCACCAACTGTAGATCCCTGCTGGAGGGGCACTTCTGACCACTTCCTGGTGCTGAAGCTCGCTTATGTAGTCAGTGAACACTAACCCACCAAAAAAGCTTAAGCTAATGAACTGGCTTAAACCAACAGGATATTACATCCTTAATGGCACCAGGCTGTTTCTGTAAATGAGTGCAGCCTAGCAATAATGGGTTTCTATATTTCAAGATAGTGTTAAAATACAGCTGCTTATTAAGTAGCTACACTCAATGAGCAAGGTTAGTTATCTACCATAAAGTTATGCCCTGTTCGTTCAAATGGTGTGTTGTATCCATGTTAAACACTTCCTTAAACAGGCTTGTTCCTACAGGTGTTGAACCTTAAGTAGAACAGTATTTGTATAGCACCTTCAAGTGTTTGTCCTCTCTAGAACTTAAGAATTTTTTTTAATAACTCATTGTTATGAATGTTTAAGTCTCTGCATAAGTATAAATACATTTTTGTAATGCTGTGGCACTAATATAAATATCAGCCATTCCAACCATTCTATCGCAGAATGAATAGGGTAACAAAGATGACATTTCACACATGAAAGAACCAAAGTATGAGGTGTAAAACAGAAGTACCTTATAAAAAAAAAAACAAAAAACTGCACCCAGAAATTGTGCATCACCTAATAAAAATGCTGTGTTTGTGTTTACATGACTACTTTAAAGACACCTATATATCTGTAAGTATTAAGCTTAGGATTCCTTACCTGATAAAACATTTATCATTGTAGTGGTAAGTCTTAACTTGCAGCCAGACAAAATCCACACACTCTCCATAACTGCCTAAGCGCTGCTTGCACAAAGGAACTCAGATTTTGTAAAAATCTCATGTATTCCGGTCACCACCTGTTCCCTCTGACTCATACCAGAGCCAAAGCGAAATGCTGACGTTTCCAATATATCAGTCAGAAAAGTACTGAATATTTAATAATTTGACTATTAGAGACTGTGCACTGCCCTCTAATAGCTGGAAAAAAAATATTAATTATGCTGACAAATGCTAGGTCTGCAAGAACATGAGCAATATTAAAAAAAAATAAATTAAAAAAAATGCCAGAAATAGCCAGGTTTTCCCACCAAGTAACACAAAGATGAGTGGTTTTGAAAGGGTAGTTATGATTTCCACCACCCTCCCCCAGAAAATATAGAAGAATATATCCAACATATCCTGTATTTAGATACTATTTTCAGTGTTTAGTTTTGCCTTTTTTTTTTTTTTTTCAAATTGAAATAGACCTTAGCTTCCTTTACCACAGCTCAGTTTAGCAGATGTATATGTCCTCAGATTTTGCTTAAATATCTATCCTGGACTTACCACCATTTAAATTTCAGTGTGGTAACCACTAACATGTTCATATAATAATTTAAATTATTAATTTATTCATCATATAATTTCATGTCATTTTACCTGGCAAGATTAGCAATAAAATAACTGAACTTTTCTGGTCAAAAAGAAAAATGCCAGTCATTTGGCATCAAACAAGCCAAATCCAACATGAAGTTTCAGGGCACAAAGCTTCTGGTAATTGGACAAACGTTTCTAACTATGACCAAGCCTACACACGTTCCTAAATTCCCAAAGTAGCAGAAGTGGTTAAAGATTGTTCAGTATTTTTAAAGTGTCTATCAGATTTCAAGAAATTCAGATGTCAGTTTACGTGCTATTACGTTGCAGCTCTAGATGTTTTAACACTTGGATCCCTGAAGTATTTACCTCTATCTCCTGCAGTTGCTCTTGATTTGTTGCATACATTTGCTGTAAAGATTCTTCTAGTTCAGTGTTACGGTCCAGTAGTGTCTTCCCAAGCTCTGCAGCAAGGTGAAGATCTAAACAAAGACATCATGTTTGCACGTAAGTTATAGAGCCAACAGGATAATCAAAATTTGAAGCATTGCTGTTATAGAAGTGCTCTTAAGTTATTTCCAGTACCCAAAAAGAAAGTTAGCTTATACTCAAGTAGAATGTTCGTATACCCTCTATAATGCAAGTCTAAGTTAGTCCTGAAACCTCAAAGATACTCTTACTTCATGAAGCTTCCTTAATTCCTCCTTTGGTCCTTCAGACGCTTCCAGCCATCTTCACTTCCCACCATCTGCCTAATACTGCACCAGCATCTCTACCCCAGGTGTCTGTCAGCTACACTTCATGTTTACAGCACTCTTATTTTAGAAGAATAAGCGTAAAAGACCCTATAAATGTTCATCAGGCTAGATTCAGGCCAAAGCTGACAGCACTTTTACTTACTTCCCTGGTCTCTGCCATTACCCCTTCATCAAGGAGCTCAGGTCATACAGGATCACAGTGCTAAATGAAAGTTTCACATTTCTTTTTATGGTGAAACAATATACTAAAAAAATGAATAAATAAAATAAAACTAGCTGTTCTGCTTTTCAAGCTCATAAACCTAGGAGACAAGAATTGTTTTCTGTGCTCCATAAACATCATTTTAAATGTCAGTTGTTCTCAGGCACTTAATCTCAATTTCACTTCAGTCATCTGCAGTCACCTCCAGGGTGCAGAGACTGTAGTTGTTTCAAATTAAGAAATAAGTCATCTGAACACTCAGTTCCCTTCCAGAGGGAACCTTGATATTTGTTCAACATCATCAGTAGTGCCAGATATTCTATATTATTCTGTTTAAAGACACGTGTAATTAAAAAGCTAACATAATGCGACAAAGACCTGAATCTTGGTGTTATTGCTAAAATGGTAATTACTCTGTGTAGGGTGTTACATGTTAAGAATCCAATGGATTTCTGAAAATCTCTAATTTTCCACCTCATTCCCATCACCTGGACCATGACCAGATTGTCTCCTACACACGTGCAATACAATCTTGTTAGTTTTCATATAGCACTAGCATCACTAATGGGAAAGAGACAGAAGTCAAGGAAAACTTAAGATTCACTTCAAGAAGACAAATATACAAGAGCCATGTATTTGTAGCTAGATGAGAAAACACATTCCATTTTCATTGGATTAAGATGCCCTTGTTTTAACATGTTATCTTACCTCTTTCCTGCCCTTCTCCAATTATCTTATCAGCTACTCAGTGTAATAGAACACAGTTCCAAGACCGTTCTGGGCCAACCTTCAGTTTGGCGGCCTGTCCAAAACAATTACTCCATCTACATACATAAGCCAAAGCCCGAACGCAGACTTACAAGGACAAGTAAGAAGGAGCAATTGTCTGTCAAGTTGCGTACGGCAGGTTCTGGCAAACAACAGCCGCGGTGTTCTTTTACGCGGTCTTTACAGCCACGGTGCCTTGTTTCCTACCTTAGGGTCAGAGTCTTAAATAATTTTTTGCAGCGTTTATTCTAAGACAAATGACACTGCATGGGAGTCGTTCACTGTTTCAAACGATGGCTGTCTAGGAGCCACATGGCACACTGATCTTTACTTGGGGCTTTATCCTCACCTAGCTTTTTCATTGTAACACCACTTGTTTAGAAACACAGCCCGTACTAGAGCTGGGGCTTAAAGCATTTGGGTAAGGGAACCTTAAGGAGTCCTGATTAAGTTTTCCCTGTTTTTAAAGAGATTGCACAGTGTTTACCCATGGACAGAGCAACTCCCAGTCAAATTCCAAGCTGTTCTACCACATTACAGAATACTGTTGTCTTCAAATCCAGTGAATCTACTATCCTATTTAAAACGGAGTCCCAATCCACAAGTTCTCATATACACAAATCTTTACTAGGAGCCACAATCTTTAAAGCTAGTCAACAATACAGGCGTAATTCGAGGCAAAGACTAAACAGTCCATTCTTTTATTTTTAATAGAGTAGAATAAGAGCTTTAGAGAGGATTTAGGATTATGTTAAAGACATAATGCATAATGGAATTACTTGCTGCCATTTCCCTTCCCAAAGTGAAAGTTTGTTTTGATGTTTAAGTACATTTAGGAGTTGATAGTTTAATTCTCAAATGCCCGCTCATCTACTAAATCAAGTAGCGCACACCACATAGTACTTTAAATACAATGTGAGTAATAGAATTCCTGTCATTATCCTTACACAGTCATTCTGTTCATTAGAATGGCAGAAGCACAAATGAGTTACTAAGGGAGAAGCACGCTATTTTATAATTAAGGCAATTTGTTTCTGAGGAGGGGAGAAGGCAAGCAGGAGAGCTCAGGAACATGCAATAAAACCCTAACTCCTACCTCTAGAGAAAACAAGAACTGAAACAATTTCACTTCTTCTAAAATTAATAATTTGTGCCCGTTTTTCTACATTGCTAAGTACCTATAAACCCTATAAAGAACAAATTTTAAGAGCGAGATGTGCAATGTATTCTCCAGATACAGAAGGAAAACAGTTAATTTACATTTTTGTGAGAGTTACTGTACAGGACTAGAAGTACCCTGCATTTTCTGTTGTAAATTTACGTAAAGTAACAGCTAGGTTCTGCCACAGACATGCGTTTTTCCTTTCCACCGTGAAGATGTAAGCAGAGAGGTTTTTAATAATGCAAACTGCATACATGCAGATCTTCAGATCTTCATTTTAGTAAATCTGATCTGTTGTACTGATGTTGAACAGCTCCACGAGAAATCTCTAAACCAAAACATGACTTCAATGATGGGTCTTCTCCGATGCTAAGCAGCCCTCACTTACCAACACTTCTCTACAGTCACTTCTGACAGTGTGATTATAATTGAGAAAAAAAGATAAGAACAGTACCAAAATCCTTCTCTTCTACTTTTTCATAACCCACCTAACAAAATGATTCAGAGAACTTTCAGTCTAAAAAAGAATCCTGTTCTTTTCAACAAGACATACGTAAACGTCAGCCAAGGCTTCCTGTAACTATAAAATTAAACCCTTAATTTTTTTTTTTTTACTTAGCTTTGTATTTCCTACCCGATATTCAGATTACCCTCTGTTCTGTGAAAGTGAGTAACAGCAAGATGTAAAAAGAGCAGTCATACAGAAGAATTCTTTTTCAAAGGTCAGCACATTGCAGCGTAAAGTGGATGTCGCAGAAGGAAGGACGGCTGTTCCCATCCTCAGAAGAATTCCATGAGCATTCTGTTTTCCTGAACAGCAAGCCAGAAAAGCCCACCTCCATTGTCAAGGCAAAAGCTTTTGGTGCATACAAAGACTGTCAAAGTTCTTCCAAAACGCTCCCCTAATTTTAAGTTTCAAAGACTGACTGAGGAGGACTACAAGCTTATTTCAGGGTGCTTCCTAATGTTTTACAACCTAGCTTTTTCCTCATAAACCTCAGTTTTTAAATGTGCACTGATTGTTTGGGTTGTAAAAAGTTCAGAGACCTTGATAAGCAATGTTACTACTCTGTTTACATACACCAGTCTTAGAAGAAAGGAGACTCCAGGAATAAACTGTAACGGAACATTTGAAAAATACTCCTGTAAGGAACAAGTTCTTTGCTTTTCAACTTGCTCATCAGTTTATTTTCCTCCTTTCCCTTTTGGCAAGATTATCAATCACTTCCGTTTAGGCTTGTAGGGATAATCCCCAGAAAAAGATTGTTCAAATGTTGCGAGAGCATTATCAACTCTCAAAATGCACCAACCTCTAGAATGAAATACTGCTTCTTAAAAAACTCAAAAGCTCACAGCAGAGAGATGAATTGTGATTTTTTTCACTCATTTAAATTAAAAAACGAAATTAAAAGAAACATCAGCAAGGCGAGAAGTCAGTTACTGTACATTGTGAAGGCTCTTTGTAGGTCTTTTCCTCCATAAACACTGACATAGTAAAGACACTGCTAAATCACGTCTTCAAATCTTCAACTCTCTTCCCTTTGACAGCAATCTACAATTTCAGAATCTTATTTAAATTGATTGGGTTATAACCTAGAGCCATGAAAACATCTATTTCGAGCAAAGAGTACCTAAATACAGCTGTCAAACAGCTATTTCATAGTCAAAGCCTACAATTAGAAGGACCTGTTTGTCACAAAAAAGGTTTCTGCTGCCAGCTGCCTGATCTCAGTGTGAAAACTGCTTTGCTAGGAAGCTCCTTCAAAAGTATCTTTCTTCATGGTTCATACAGTACAGCAGCACCCAACAATCCCAAGAATTAACGTACTTCATTATAAAAGCCAACAGCATAAGGCTGGAGGTTTGCAGGAAGTCCCCTCACAGCTTTGAACTGGCCTTTTAAAACAAACTCAGTTCTACTTTTTGTTATTAATCCTAAGTAAATACCAGTCATAAATGCCACTAAGCTCTTAAGAAAATTGTACGTTTTTTCCGTGTAGTGTCTGTAGAAGATTTTTTGTCCAATTTATACTTGTGTATTTCTGTGACTCCTTCCTCATTTGTGAAATGAAAATAACATTTACCTCTTGCAGTATCAGACCTATTGACAGGAGACAAGCGCTAGGTATGTAAAACTCTGATGCGTAGAGGAGTTACTTGTGTATTTCAAGGAGAAACTTACAGAGTTTTTGCTAACAGACCTGCAACTAATCGAGCATAAAAGTCTACGTTTATAACTTCACCGACTGGAAGCCCTTACAAAAAGGCTCAACAGGGCACAATACAGCACTAGACCCGCCCTGCTGCTTCCAGCACCCACTATTTCCAGCGTCTACCCTGAAGAGCTCCTTGCCGTCCTGTCAAGGTGCAACTTCTCAGAGAGCAGCTTCCCTCCCTCCCTCCCTCCTTCCCGGGCGGAGAGGGACGCGGGCACAATCCAACCCGGCACCAGCAGCCTCTTCCGTCAGACAAAGACGGCCGCGATCTTTTATCGGTAACCGCGTCCCTCTGCCTACGCGCCCAAGGCGGCGGGAAGCGTGGCCGTGCGGGGAGCCCTGGCTCTGGGACGCGACGGTCGCGGGGCGGCACAAA
>VWZK01009822.1:196269-220048 GCA_013396935.1 Baryphthengus martii | reverse complement strand
GGCTGCGGCGACCACGCGAACGAGTCCCCTCGCGGCGAGCGACGGCGGGGCAGGGCGAGCCGAGCCGGCGGCCGCTCCTCTCCTTTAAAAGCCGCCTCCGGCCATTGCCGAGCGTTTCCGGACTTTGCCGAACCTCTCCCCCTTCTGGTCGGGCTGCGCGGAGCTGCCGGCGGCAACGTGGCAAGCTACAGCCACCCGCCCACCGTCTCCCCGCGATTCAAACACAACACCCTCACCTCCTCTGCGGGGAGCCAATGGGAAGCCGCCCGCCGGACAGATCGAAAGGAGTCCGCACCAATCACAAGGCGAATTGATATCAAGCCGCCAATAAAAACAAGGAGAAGGTTGGTCTGGGCTAACGATGTCCCGCCCTAGCGTCCCGCTGCGCAGCCTCCCGTGTGAGGAGGTGGGTTAGTGCCTGTGGAAGGGGGCGGTGGTTGCCGGGGTTCTGAAGGGTTCGTGGCGGGGAGCGGTTGCCGGGTGTTCCGGTGGGTCTGCGGCTGAGCAGAGCTGGCACAGCCCGGGGTGGGGCAGCGCGACGAGGCGTAGGGAAGGCTGTAGCTCCTGGTCGCCCCGTGCCGAGAGTCCCCGGGAGCGCTGAGGGAAGAGCGTGTGCGGAGGGGCTCGGCCCCAGGGCCGCGGCTCCTCACCGGCGTCGCGCCCAGGTGCGGGACGAGTTCCCGCTGCCTCCCGGGCGAGCCTTGGGGCCGGAGCGCGGAAGGGGAGGGGAGAGCGCGGAGCCTGCAGCCGTGGCAGCTGCTGTCGGGTCTGAAAAGGGCCGTCTCCATCCCCGTGCCTCGCTCGAGTGGTCACTGCGCGCCCTCGCCTCTCGGTTACAGAGAAAAGGGAGGCTGTCCCGTATTTGAGGAACTGTTGAGAGGAAACTAGCTTGATTTTCCTAGTTGTAGCGGACGAGCACCTCCAAACTTCTAGTCCTGCAAGTTTCCAGAGCCCCTGGCCTCCCAGGAGTGACAGCTTCCCAGTGCCTGTCCTTCCTACTCCCAAGTGCTTTCTGTTTGCATCTCCCGTCGCCTCCCGCATCCTTAAGGTCACCCCGCAGGACCGGGAGAGCGTTTATTCTTAGTTCTGTCTTAATGTGGTTCAAGTCATGGAATAAAGATGAGGAAGATCACTTGGGTCCAACCAGTTTGTCAGGACTGAGCATTGCGCTGCAGTTTGGGACCCAGTTGCACAGCCCAGCATGAGGTCAGCTAGCGTGCTTCAGCCAGCATTTATTATTGCTTCGGAATCCACTTTTCTGCTTTGGACTCATGCTCTAGTTTCAGTGACTGTCATCCCGCTCTGGGAGAAACACAAGGAATGTCGTACTGTGTCTCACTGGTTTAAACCGTCTGTTTTTTTGGCTCATCTCTTAACAGGGTTCTAACTGCTAGAAGTTTCTGAAACTGATTTGCCTTCTGTGAGTTATAAAATGTCAACAGCTGTGCTTTAACCTATTCAATATGAAGGCTGGACTATTAAGCAGAGGGAGGGGATACTCGAGCATGATTTCATTATAGTACAATTAAAGAGCACATCTTTTGGGAAAGGAAGTGTGGTACCTCAACTTGTAATTGTACCTATTTCATAAACAAGGTACGGGGCTAAATGTACCAATTAGGGTAAAGAGTTGTGTCAGATCCTGCGTATTATAATTAGTCACGGCACTAGAGGTCTGTTTGCACATTGTTAGAAGGTTTTGTTGAAGACATTTCAATTTTCTTCAGTTTTTCTAAAGCTGAGGGCACCTTTTTTATTTGTGTGTAGGAAGCAACTGAGTCAAAGATTATTTGAGAAATGACTTATTTTGCTGGTAATGATAGTGTGAAGCACATTTGTTCTTGGTGCTCATGCAATCTGAAGGAGGGTTGCCCAATTCCCCATTTGAAGACGCATACAGGGGGTTTCAGGGAGAGAGAGAAATTAAATGTGTACATTTCCAAAAGCCCTAGTATCTACTACATGAATCACTTCATTAGGTATATTTGTGAAGGCTTGAAAGTGCACTTTAAAAAAAAACAACAAAAAAAAAGTTACATTTGTCAGTAATATGCTTACTGCAATGACTTACAGTTGGTAATGTCAAACTTTTTAAAAATGAATGTTTCAAAGGTACATCTCTTCAATAACTATTCTTCATTTAGGTTTCTCACTAAAAGTTTGTGGAAACCAAACTTGTTAGAAAAAGGCAAAATTTTGTCACCTGAACGTGGAATTGTCTCTACAGCTGTAGCTCTGGGAAAAATAAGCTTTATAATATATAACACAATCATCCTCAAGTATCTAAAAATTCAGTCATGTTCCTACAAAAATAAATTTGCTTTAGAAATACTTAGTTCCAGTTGGTTGTCAGCTTTGTGGTTTTTTTTTCTTAACAGTGACATGAAGTTATCTACTCTTTGCATCGTGTTTCATACTGAGCATCTTTATTTGCTCTTCAAAAGTTAATTTTCAACGTTGGAGGGTGGGAAAACTGCTGTTCCATCAGAACGGAATAGACACTTCTCCAGCCCCTACCTGATTTGTGGCTTCTGCCTGGCACTTGCCCGGCGATTCGGAAGTTACCACGTGCCCTGGCAGCAGCCTGGCTTTGACCACTTGGTAAACCACAGGAAGGCTGGAAACGGCCTCAGGTTTAATTTCCTGTTTCTTTCACCATCATTTTTATGAGGAGTTCAGGGAGCTGTTTACAGATCTGCTTATCAAGCTGCACAAGCAGATATTCAAACTAAGTATTCTGATGGATATTTGAATATTGTGTTTAGGATAAAATTGTTCATATGCAGAGGAGCAAAGTGTGGACTATTGGCAAAAAGCAGGCTGTAAAGTTCTGGAGTTAGTTTGCATAATAAGGATGAAATTTGAACCTGAAGATCTCCAGATTAATGGCAGACAGCTTCCTTCAGATAGCTGTAATGATGAATAAAGCCTCAGTTAAAAACAGATACTTGAGAGAAGCATTTGGGTTTTTTTTATTTGGCTTATAGAATCAAACAGACAGGACTACCTTTAGGTAGTCATTGCTCTGCTTTAAAAGGTAGAAGTTCCCTGAAACTATTTTCATGGCATAGTTTATATCAAACATGCTTCAGTTAATTGTTAGAGAGATGAAAAAAAGTCACCATCTTAACAAAAAAATGTTGGCTGAGGATCTGTTTGATATATTAAATCACTCTCTATTCTTGGGCTGAATCTCTGTTATTTGAACATAGTTAAAATGCTGTACATGTGTTACTAGATTTTATTTACATGCAGTCTCTTATGCAGTGAAAATGTTTGAACTATTGAAAGGCATTTTGATTGTTTTATGCGTTCTATCCCTATCTCATTAGTTTATTAGTTTAAAATATTGCTTCTATGCCTTGTTAACAATTAACCTTTAAAGTAGAAGGACAAAATGTGGTGTTTGTCTGAAAGAAATATTCATCTAAGTGCGCGCTGCATTTGGCATTCATAGCAATGGAATACATAAGGGTATGAATTGAGTCACTTCATTCCTACACAGTCCATAATTTTAAAAATATGTAGCTACCAAGAAAGATGTAAAATGTATGCAATTATTTTGAACTCTACAAAAAGATCAGTGTTTGCAGTAGCAGATTTTTATACTGAGTCTGTGAACCAGTTAAGAAACGATTCTTCTAAATTCTTGTCTACCTGTTCTATTGATTTTTAAGCACTGATTATATTTAGAAATGTCATTGACTTCTTGATATTTTGCATCTATTCAGTTTTGTGCTCAGTGCCTTCTAACTCAGTAAAACACGTTTCTCATTTATTAAAAAAAACCCCTAAGAATGGGGAAATTTTCCTCTTAAGAATCCAGTTCTACACCTCTGAAACAAGCAAACCTCTCGTAATTTTAATTTGGAAAATTATTCTATCAACTGTTGTAATTCTTTTTTGTAACTCGAGGAAGAAGAGACTTGTACTCGTGGAAGATGAAGTTTGTTTTGGGAATTCATCCTAATGCACTGGCATATTCCATGACTACATTAGGTGCTGGAATGATGAACAGTATCTTTAATTTCTACTACGTTAAGCTTTTCCTAAACCGATACAAAATTTCAGAAGTAGCATTTCATCAAGCACAGGTATTGTACAATGGAATATTTTGATTACCGTCTTGTGCTGTGTGTCTGTGTTGCCATAACAAATTGATTTGTTTTACTTATGAATTAATTTTGAATGTGTTGCAAATAGTCACACGGTAAATTAATTTTAAATTTGGTTAATCAATAAGCAATTGAAGGTACACATAAAGCACATCTTTTAGTCTTTAGATTAAAAACCTCCAGAATTTAATTGCTGGAAAGATTTTTACCTTTGATAGCTTCAAAGAATGTTGCACCTCAGCTCCATAGGTATGTTTGACATCAGTGCTTTCCTATGGACTCTTTAAGTACTTAAATACTGTTGTTATTCTGAAAGTCATTATCCATGGGATAAGAATTACAACTCCTGTTGTAAATGGTCTCCTCAAAGTAATGGGTCAGTTAATGTTTTGAACTATTTGCTGCAAGAGTAGAATCTGGGCTTTGCAAGATGAAAGCCTAGAGATTTATGCTTTTGAAAGAATGAAGTCTTAGAGACAGGGGTTTATTTCACATGGAGTTGGTGACCTGCCTACTTACTTATCTTGTTTTTCAGAATGACTATAAACCTCTAAATACCTTTCAAAATGTAGTCTGGAGTCAGTTTTGACCTGAGAAGTGTTCATCTTTCTTTATACTTTGAATAGAGATTTCTTTTAAATAAATACGATGTATATTACTTGTGTGTTGGTGTAACTCCTGCAGAAAAATCACACTAATGATAAATTCTGTTGTGTTTCTTATTTGTTTGTCACAGGTTGTATTTATGATATGGAATGCCATTAATGATCCTCTTTTCGGGTATATTCAAGATAACTCCAAATTCACGTGCTGCTCAAGACGCCAGTTTTCAATTTTATATGGAGCTCCGTTCTATGCGTTAGCCTTTTTGCTTCCTTGGTTTCCTTGGAAACATTACGAAGAAGGTGACTGGCTAAGTGGACTTCACCTCATTGTTGCCTTATGTGCGTTTGACGGTTTGCTTACGTTTGTGCTTCTAGCGCAGTGCGCGCTCTTTGCGGAAATCTCCACGAGACATGAAAGTAGGCTTCAGCTTATTAAGTATAACCAAGTGGCAACGTTAATTGGATCAACGAGTATTCTCTTTTGTGGTCTCATATCAGATAATATGGAAAAATTTGCCTGTTTTCAGGCTTTCGTTGTTTTGATTGCAGCTTTAGCAACAGCTTGTATGTGTTACACAGGCAAATACAGTACTAGTCAATATGAGCAAAGAGAAGTTTGTACAGAGAAGACTAATCTGGGAAATGGGGATGGAGCTCTCTCCTGGTCCTCTGTAATTTCATTGACCAAGCAGATTATGACAGAGAAAAACTTTTTGTTTTTTGTAACAATGAACTTCTTCCAAGTCTTCCACCTAGCCTTCTGCAACAATTTTATGATGATCTTTGCGGATAATCTGATTCCTAAGGATGTCCTTTCTTCCTCAGTAAGAAGTATCATGTATGGAGCAGGCTTTATTTGCCCTCAGGTAGGCAGTTATACTTTATTTCAAAATATGAAAACATGGTGTTTTACTAGTTTTCATTAGTTTAAGGTATCCATTTACATTATTTGTTGAAAAAATGCTGTATCTGGCATAAGCCATTGGCCATGCCGAGAAACAAATCTGGCTCACCAGTGCTCTAAAAGTAGAAAGCACCTCTTTGTGCAGGGTAACCATCTGTAAGGGTAGGGTGGTGAGAATGGACAAGCAAGCAGGCTGGGAGAGTGGCTGTTCACAAGAATGTGAGATTTGAATATGCAAGGAGTGAATGGTTTGTGTCCTACAGGATTTATAATTCCTAAGTACAAAGGAATGAAAAACACGGTCAAGATAAAAAGTTTCTAAAAGCATCATCTACAGAATTGTGAATTCTTTTCTCTTTGGTTCTGTTTTGTAAATCTCTTATTCAGGAAGTTTCTGAGATAAACTGCACAAAACACCAGGAAAATTGCTAGGTATTAGAAGTGGTGTCAAAATATGTGGAACCTCAGTCATGGGAACCAAACATAGCTGTAAATAGCTGCTTTTGGAGAATCATACATTCCTGTTTATTTTGTTATGTGCTGTCTTGGTCAGCTACATTTACTGAGTACAGAGAGAGAGGGAGTTTCAAGATGCAGATGAGGGATGGGGGGAGGAATAATGAGCTGGAAAAGAGAACCCGAATGAGTAATATGTGAGAACATGAAAAGCAGCAATAATATGTCCTGCAGAACATATACATACTTGTCTGCAGTGAATAAAAAAATCCTCTTGTTCATTCCCTTCTAACTTATTTCACTGGAGCTTCTAAAACTTTCACTGTGTTTACTTGTTGGATGATGAAATTCAGGAAACTCAAAATCTTAGTATCTTGACTTTTATCATAGCTGCTGGTTGTGTTCAGAACTTCTGAAAATGAGGCTGTTATGTTCATTAAATTGTAATGGTTTTTAGTAAGTAATATGTAAAAAATTACAGGAAAGAGCAACTGGAATTCACAGCTCAGTTTCAGTCACTGTTTTGGCTTTGCATATATAACACACAAATCCTAAACATACTTTCTCTGTTCCATAACTCCTAAATATCTATCATTTCAACTTTTATCCTTACCATAGGTTTAATAGTTGTTTTTTTCCCCTGTAACTCAGTTAGCTGATGAACTTTGGAAATAAATCAGAAACTACAGAAGTTAGGAAAGCTTAAATAATTTTACACTCAATATATAGCAATCACTTTTGTTGATAAAATCAGTGTGACAGTGTGAACCGAATAATCTTTCAGAAAATGCATCTCTCTCTGCTCCCCAGAGATTCTTTGTCTAGAAGGTCAATGAACCATAGAGAGTTTGCTGTGACCTTATTTTTCTCAGGTTTTGTCCCTTTGAGCTCAAGATATAATAAGAGAATTCTCTGGTGGCAGTGTCCTGAACTTCACTTACTGGAAAGGCATCCAGCCCACCTCAAATAAAGCCCTTTCTTAAGAACTGTGTTACAGTGGCCTGTACTAAACTAGAATTCAGCTTCTGGTTTAGGTTCCTTTTAGTAGTGGGTATGAAGAGTAAAACCTGCTTACAAGGGAAACCTTGTTACTGAAACATAGATGAACAGAATTAAATTTGCATCATTAAGTTAGTATTTTTTAGAAATATGCAGTTTTAGAAACATGCAGGTGATAAGGGATTTTTTTTTTTTTTAATCACACATACTCCTGAGACAGGGTTATTTCTCAGTTACAGGGAGACAAGGTCATGGTTTTTTCAATAACAGGCATTACATAATCCCTGACCATTTCTAGTGTAAACACTTTTCTGCAAAATGCTTGAAAACAGCCAGGAGGAGGAGCATGTTTAAGTTTCCTACAACCAGATTTTTTTCCTTATAGCAGCTTTCCACATTTGTTTTACCTCCCTGATCATTGGTTTAACTAGAAAACTTGAGCTTCTTTAAATAGCAAATCTTTGTCTGACTGTAGCATCCTGGTTTTACTCGTTATGTTAAAGCATTTAAATGTGGGAACACATGTACAAAGAGAATTCTTTCCTGTTTTTCATCTGAATATTACACTGTTCATCTCTAACACAGAAGGAATGAGAAAAGGTGTCTCTTTACAGAGTTTGTGAGTATTTTTAGTGACAGTGGTGAGCACCACATACGTGTAGGTGGTGACGTAGGCTCATGTAGTAAGACCATAATGCATTACAAAATGTCCTATTAAAGTGGGAAGTGAGGAACAGTATAGAAGAGCTTACCCTTTGTTCATCCTATAGTCAGCACTTAACACCATTTTTGTGAGTTTGGCTGTCAGTAGCCTCTGGCATGGGTTACTGCTTGCTAAGATTGATGGAATTAAAACACACCCCTGCACGTTGTCCTTGGGCATCTGCCTCTTTCTACTTGCTAGTAAAGTCTATAACTTGTTTAGATCATCTGTCTTGGTGCGCTTGCTTTACCAACTTAAACATCATGCTTAATTTCTGTCAATGTCAGTGAAAATAGTAATTACTGAAAACAATTTTGATCAGCAGTTAAAATTCAAATGGTAAGATGCTTGGTTTACGGTGGACATAATGCAAAGTTAACTATGTGAGGGCTATCAAACATAAAGATCATAAGCATTAAACAATATTTTGGCAACGTGGGAAACAGTATTTTCCTCAGGATGTAGTTGTTCTCAGCTGGGTAGTTTTGAGTGAGACTGTTCTTACCTGGTAGAGGTAGCAGAGAATAAGCCAGTAGATAGTTCTCTTTGTTCAACTCCTTTTTTTTTTTTTTTTTTTAATTTGTCTTGAACTTCTTAGAAAGGCTTGGGTTGTTTGTTTTTTTTTTTCTTTAATGGGTAGTAATAATTTATGTCTGGTCTGTGCTTTATAGCTCTCCTAATGCTGAGATATTGTACTATGTCTTTTCATCATATATGTGTATATATTATCTTTTCAGTGCCTTGTTCTTCTCAGTCACGCTTCGTTGAAGAAGTTTGGTTATTACCGAATCATCTTGTTTTCCTTTTACTTTGAAGGAGTAGCTGCTGCTGTCATGTTTGTTCTAGGGCCAGAACACTATTATCTGTTTGCATTTTATCTCACAACAAACATGTAAGTAAATACTCTTCCCTATTCACAGATATGGCTTAAGTAATTCTAAGAGTGGACACTTGCTTTTAATAGCATGAAGATTTTGCCACTGCATTTATGGTTTTCTTTCTCTTCTGTTTCACTTGTTAGTAAAGTTGAAACTTCAGTTACTGCTTCTTTCATCTTTCATTTTATCCTGCTTCAATTCAAGGTCTCAGTAGAGAAACTTTTCAGAGACTGTTTCTAGGAAAGCTCAGGCCTCATTTTGTATTGCATGAACACTCCTGTATTGCACTGTAAAACAAGTATCAGTAAGTCAGGTATCTGTTAAGTAACCAATACAGAATCCCTTTTTCACTGGTACTGGGTTAATATGATACCAAGAAGTTGTATTTTCACAGTAGTAGTATATTATGATACATGGAAAACCGTATTTAAAAATAAAGATCTGTTTGTATCAGAATATTGTTATAGCAGTTCAGTTTTATTTCTTCATTTTCTGTTTCACTGCTTGTTTTCTACATATTCTTTCCTACTGTCCTTCTCTTCATCTCCCGCCCTCCCTTCCTTGTTTTCATTCTTATTTTCAGTATTTCAGTCATGGGCTACTGTAACACTGAATTGTGTGAACAATAAATTGAATTTCATTACCTGCACACTTTAAATGATGAAGATATATTTTGATTTCCCCAGGAAAAATTTCTAAGGTACCTAAAGACTGCATGTTTAAAGTGCTGATTGTTCAAAGCCTCTTGTACATAAAAGCTAATCACTCCCAAAATTTAATAAGACATAGAAATTGTAATATTTGAGTTTACTATTTCATTTAGCAGTTTAAGAGTTGGCTTTGTGTGTGTGTTTTTTAATGCATATATATAATGTAAATACATACATAGGAATGCATAGAAAATCTTTTTACTATTCTAATTCTCCTACTTTGAAGTTTGCCTTCCATGTAGTCTTTCCAGAAATGCTCGTGTCCCTTTCAGATTTCAAGAGGAAATTTTCAGTTTCTCTTCCTTCCAAGATGTTTCTTTTCTCCATGTCACTTTAAAGGACATTTACTGATATTCTCAAGGAAATATTTATGACTTGTTGCACCGATGACCAAGAAAAAAAGCAAAAATACCCCACCTTTTAGATCTGCATATCAATTTCTAATTCTCAGTTAAGAACAGCTATAATAACACTTTCAGAACTCCTGTTCAAGCAGATAAATCACCATATTTTAAAGAACATCTCAGCTTTGTCTTTGCAGAAGTATCAGTGTTGGGGGGGGGTGTGTTAGAATGCCAGTTACAATGTCATTATGAAAGTGTAGATATAAAGCTATGAACATCTTAACTATTTTGTCTTTCTTTAGGGTAATTGTACAAGCTTCGTTTAGTTTGTTCAATTTGCCTTTGGCAGATATTGTTGATGCAGATTTAATAAAGCACAAGCGGAGGTATGTCGGTCGCTTTTTCTTTAAATACGGTATCTCTTTGCCATGTTACTCTTGCGTAAATTAGATTATGTCAAAGACATAAAGACAGTAAATGATCTTGGATCCTTGATACAGAAGTACTTTTTGTAAGAACAATTAAGCAGAAGTAAAGATAAGAACCGTTTCCTGGGGTTACTTCAGTAGAGTAGTTTAAACAGATTATTAGGTAATTTCTAGTTTTAAGTATACTACAGTATAAGCCAAGTCCCTCCATTTTTTTGTGGTTTTATTTTTGTTTTGTAACCATGTACATCTGTTTTTATTTACAGAATTGTCTGAATAAGGCCTTTCTAACATGGAAAAGGCAAAGAAAGGGTAGAAAGTTTTGCCTGGGCTACTTAAAAGTACAAATTTCAAAGTCTAACTGGTTGCTGTAATCTCTCTGAAATAAAAATTGATAAAACCTGCTGTGACATAGCATATTGCAGCTCATGCATCGTTTGGATTTTTGTCAAAGTGCAGATAACTCCCTGTTGGTTCCGTCAGTGTTTATAAAGTGCAGATTCAATCCTGGTCACTGTATTAAAGGACTTGCCCCTCAAAAGTGAGAACTGTTGATTTCATGAAGAAAAAAATGCCTCTTTTTCTGGCCTCAGGCATGTAAAGTCTTAAGTTGTAATGAATTCTCCCTGCACTGTTCAGTCTAACTTAACTTCTCAATGTGCACAAAGCTGAACTTGAGTAGAAGTCATTTCAGAATTGGAGCCAAGCTGTATGTATGTGTACCTCAGAGGCTTAGCGCTTTTCATTTCCAAAGAAATTTACGTTTCGTTATGATAGCTGATCTGTTTGCTAGGAGGTGTGAACTGTAGAAAGCTAAGGGTCATGATAGACAGCATCTGCATTTTAACAGGGTTTATAAAGTCACAATTTTAATTAAATATACTAATAAGTTTGCATTTTGCTTTTTTTTTTTTCCTCCTTAAATATTTTAGGTCACCCCTTTCCTCTATGGTTTTTGGTACCAATGCTTTATTTACCAAGCCTGCCCAATCGCTGGCTCCAATGCTTGTGGTTAAAATACTAAATCAATTTGGATATGAAAACCTGAATAATGAAGTTGCTCAACCTGATCCAAGGTGAGTTCAAAAGGGATACTTTAAATCATAAAAATGAGTATAAAATAATCCTGTCATCTAAAAAACAAATTAATCTGCAATTAGTTTGCATCAACTGAACTTAAAAAAATGAGTGCTTAAAAATATATTCCAGATGTTTTTTACCTGTGTAGAAATAGAAATGTTTTTTAAAGCATACATTTTTTTATTAAACACATCAGAACATCTACCTAATTTTGAAAAACACAGGATACATTTTAGTAGTTAATCATCTCATGTTTTTTTTTCATCTTTGCAATAGAACACATTTGAGATCAGCTAATACTCTTAATAAGATACACGTTGTCCTGGCTTCTGTGTTTTATCTTGTAAACCTACTTCCTTACATATCTAATCCTAACAGGGTTGCATTTAAGATACTGCTTTCTCTCAAACAAAAAAGTATAATCACCGGAGGGAGGAAATTTACCTCAAGTAGGAGTATAATTTTGCCTGCAATACTACTTACCATTGTAATGCTAATGGTTTCATTGCAGTCCCTGGAGACCTTAATAAATGGCATAAAGCTGTGGTTGCTGGTTAGCACCCTGGAAATGCCTGGGCTTTCATCAAACAAATTAATAAGGAATCCGTACACTGAAAGGGTCACAGGCTGTTTATTTAGGACCAACAAGAGGAAGTGGCAACATAAGGAATAACTGAAATCCGTCCTGATTAGGATTTCCTTGAGAGAAGAACATGAATATCCTGAGAACTACATAGATCTCCTAAATTTTGAGTTAAAACCTTAAAAAAAATACATAGAAGACAATTGTATATGAACTTTCATGCAGACAGGTCTTGGAGGAGAAAGGACTGTTTGTGTCACCTAAGGCTAGGAGAATGTTTTGTATTTGATGAATTTTCTAAAAAAATGTATGAGGAAAAGCATAACATAAAAGGACAACAGGTGGTCTTCAGAAAAGCATCCTGACACAAGCAAAGAAGGCTGAAGTTTGAAGCTATATGTGAAACCAGTTCATTTTATTTTAATGCATTCTGTAGATAGACAGCCAGTAAGATGATGTGAAGAGGACATGAACCTCATTATAATGTCAAATAAGATGAGTGATTTTTGCAGCAGAGTAGTAGGTTGAACTGGATGTGGATATGAGAAGGCTGAATATATTCATCTTGATGATTCAGAGAAATTCATATTTGAAACAAAAGCTGCAGTTCCAATCCCTTTCAATCAGAGGAATGATCCCTTTGTGGATGGATTTTAAATCGCAGTAGTTATAAATCTTTTTTCCCCAGTAAGTAGCCTCTGGTCTATAGCAACAATAAATTTATTGTATATGGAGTTGAAATACTCTGAATGCTCAATCTCTAAAACCTATATTTTCACTTGAGTCATGCTGACATTTTATTTACTTCACGAGGGCAAGGAACAGCATAGAGGTACAAAGCTGAGATCAGTTAATCAAAGAACACCTGAAATATACTATATATAGATAATCTTATATATGTGAGTATGTATCTATTACATATATATATAAAATATATAGTCTTGCTCACCCCTTCTAAAATAATTTCTTACATAAGAAGCAGCCTACACGTGTTTGGTGTCTATGTGTGTGTGTGAATGAGCACGTCCTTTGCTTTGCAAATGGACTATGGTGTGGACGTACAGTCCACAAAGACCAGACTACTCCAGATTGTTTCTAGGGAGTCAGTTTGCCCACGGCAATGTAGTCAGACCACTGATTGAGCTAAAATTACTTATACGTACTAGAAAATACATATATCAGCTGATCTCAGATTTCAGGCAGACCGGTAAAATACACTTGCCTCAGGACAAAGTTCTTTGGAGACAAACAACAACTGAATACAGGAGATTGCTTAAAATATGCTCAAACTGTTTTGAAAAAAAAAATTTCACACATGAATTATATACAATGAAGTGTTATGGCCCATGCCAATACAATCTCTACTGTGTCCTTACTGCCAGCTTTGAAGAAGGAGGATCTATGAAGTAAGAAAGCGTTTAATTTATTAGGTGTACTGGTAGTGAATTGTGAAGATCATAGAATGGCTTGAGTTGGAAGGGACCTTAAAGATCATCTTGTTCCAATCCCCCTGCCATGGGCAGGGACACCTCCCACTAGACAAGGTTGCTCAGAGCCTCATCCAAGATAGCACAGAGGTCCCTTATTTTGTACTAACAAAATGTGTGGGCCCTGAATAAAGATATCTTAAGAGATCCCAGTAATGTTGTTTACTGGGAGAAGAGAAAAGATGTATTCCAAAACCATAAACAAGCTGCTGAATTCGAATTTTTTTTTTTTTTTCCTTGGACTAAAAGTTAAACCATAGCAACAATGATGGAGCAGCTAATCCTGGAAACCATTTTCAGGCACATTAATGACAAAATCATCACTAGTAGTCAGCATGGCTCCAAGGGGAAGTCATGCTTGACCAACTTGAGAAACTTCTACAGTGGAATGACCAGCCAAGTAGACAAGGGAAGAGCAGTCAATGTTGTCTACCTGGATTTCAGTAAGGCCTCTGACACTGTCTCTCATACAATCTTCGTAGACAAGTCTTTGATGTGTGGGCTGGATGAGTAGACAGTGAGATAGGTTGAAAACTGGCTGAATGGCCAGGCCCAGAAGGCAGTGATCACTGGTATGAAGTCTAGTTGGAGACTAGTAACTTGTAGGGTACCCTAGGGGTCTATAACTGGATCTAGTCCTGTTTAACATCTTCATAATGATCTGGATGATGGGACAGGATGTACCCTCAGGGAATTTGGTGATGACACAAAATTGGGAGGTGTGGCTGATACATCAGAGGGTAATGCTGCTATCCAGAGGGATCTGAACAGGCTGGAGACCTCATGGTTCAACAAGGAGAAGTGCAAAGTCCTGCACCTGGGGAGGAACAGCCTCATGCACCAGTATATGCTGGGGGCCACCCAGCTGGAAAGGAGCTTGCCAGAAAAGGACCTGGGGGTCCCACTGGACACCAAACTGAACATGAGCCAGCAGTGTGCTCCTGTGGCAAAAAAAAAAAAAGGCAAATGGTATCTTGGGCTGCGTTAGATAAAGTATTGCCAGCAGGTCAAAGGAGGTGATTTTTCACCTCTGCTCAGCACTGGTAAGGCCACACCTGGAGTACTGAGTCCAGTTCTGTACAAAGACAAACATGGACATACTGCAGAGAACCCAGCAAAGCACAACAAAGCTTATAAAGGGACAGGAGCATCTCTCCTATGAGGGAAGACTGAGAGGACTGGGACTGTTCAGTCTGGCAATGAGAAGGCTCAGGGGGGATCTCCTTAATGTACATAAATGCATTAAGAAAGGGTAGAAAGAGGATGGATTTAGGCTCTTTCCAGTGATGCCCAGGGCCAGAGGCAATAGGCATAAACAGGAGGTTCCCTCTGGACATCAGGAAGCATTGTTTTTTGTTTTTTTTTTTACTTTGAGGGTGACTGAGCAGGGGAACAGGTAGCTCAGGGAGGCTGTGGACTTTGCATCCTTAGAAATACTCGAAAGCCGTCCAGATACAGTCTTGAGCAGCTGGCTCTATGTGGCCCTGCTTGAGTGGGGATTTGGAGCAGATGACCTCCAGAGGTTCCTTCCAACCTCAACCATTCTGTGAACAAAAGTTCGAGTATTTAACGATAGTGACAATATGTGTATCTTACAGTTACAGACAGGCAGTTGCTTTTTATATGCAGATACTGTAAGTCACACTACTTTTCTTCCACAGTTATTTCACAGATCCTCTTACAAAGCAAAAGAATCTTAAGATGAATCTTACTATCTATGTTTAGTCTGGTGTGGTTTTTTTGGTTTTGTATGTTAATGTTCTGTGGAATTAATGAAGAAAAGTACTAGCTGACCATCAACGGTCTCCTCCTTCAGCAATGTCCTGTTGTCTCCTGTATCTTTCCTCCCAGCTTCAGAAGTTGGAACATTGCTTTTTGTACTCTTAGCAACTTTCTAGGCTTTTGCTGTACTAAAGCACGTTTTTCAGCAATGAGTTTACAAGTGAAAATTATGGAAATAAGCTTTTCTTGTTCGCACTCATTTTTAATGAGGAAATAAAATTACTGTATTTCTTGGTATATTGCTTGCTCAAGGCCACATGGAATGCTGGAGCTCAGACTTTATGGATTACTTCACCTTGCACAGGGGAAGGGTGTGTCTTACTCTCCCCTACTTAATTTGTTATTTTATACATTTGATAGCATTTAATTAATAGCATACTGCCTTCAGAAGTGGGCCTCATAAATATTCTGTCCTTGGTGCTCATCTTGTGCTGTATCAAAACAAATCTATCTATCAAAAGCTATCTGCTGGGACAAATAATTATCTTCTAATTCTTAAGCCTCCAGCTTAAGTCTGTGTGATGACACTACCTCACCTGCACCTCATCATCATTCCACTGATTCTATTTTGGTTCTTCAGCTCTGTGATACTATGACTCCTTGACAATCCTCTTTGATCAGGATATTTCATTATTTCTTCATCAGAGAACCAAAACTCCATTGAGTACCAACCAACTCTTAAGTTTTTTGGTTTTTAAGCTTTGACTGTTTTTTTTGCCATCGTGCTGCTAAGCAATTCACACAAACCTGTTCTCTGCCTCAGTAAAGACCACATTCCCCAGCAGCTTATTAGGGCAACTGGCATGTTGGGAGTGAAATTCCTATCTCAAAAGACCTTTTGAGCCAGTGATTTATCGTCCTCTCGGTGGTTTCTGTTACATTTGTAGTCTGCAGGGCACCCAAGCTGGTAAACCAGTGAAGAGGCTTGGGTGGTTTTTTTGTTTGGGCTGAGTTTTTTAGTTTGTTTTGTGTTCGTTGGGTTTTTTCCCCTATGAAAAAGATACGTAGTTTAAAGCCTCCCTCTTCTGGAGTGCCTCTGCAACTACAGCTGCCTTCTCTTGAAAGTGTGCTTTTCTAATGCGTTCTTCAGAATGAAGTTACTCGACAGCAACTCTTCATTATTTATTGGAGGCACTTTAAACTGTTTATGCTTTCATGTTGAATTACCGGACTATATCGTATGCTATTCGGGGTGATATTAGGGCCGTTTAGTGAAAGATTGTATGTTTTATTCCTGTGTGTCCAAAAACTGTAGACATGGAAATTTCTGAAGGTACTGTTTCAGCTGTTGTTATGATGGAAATCTGAGCTCTGCTCTTGATTTATCCCAGTCCCTTAATGAAATATTTCCCCTTCTTGTTCTGTGTGCTATAGATTTTTTTTTTTTTTATATAATTCCTACAGTAACTTGAGGTTTTACAATACTACAGGTAATATTTTCTTAAACTAATAGTGTTCCAGTGAAACCAAATCAAGATTGCACCAGTGTGGGTGATTTGGCAGATATTTTTTCTTTTTTTTTTTTTTTTTTTTTGTCCTTCCTGAAGTCCATGTATAAAGATGGAATAATTTTACTAGTGAAAACTGCAGTTCTCTTCAGTGTGCAGAGCTGACCCCTACAGCTGTTAACTGTCTTAGCCCCGTTTTCATCTTTAGGTAGGTAAGTAATTTGTCTGTGGCCTCCCTGCTGACCCTGCTCACAGAGTGAACTATTGGCAGTTGTGACAAGGGGGTGCATGATGGGGACTGAAAATGCCCTTGAATACAGGCCAGCAAACAACACCCAAATGGTAAAATATTGTCTCTGCCAATAAACATCGGCTGTGGACCAGTGACCTGCTAGTGCACACTTCCAGTCTTAAATGCAATTGCCCAAGTGACTAAGTAGTTCACTTGTAAGCCTGTGTTTTTTTTTGTTCCCTCAGGTATCATGAGCATGTACATGGCTTGAGATAAAGTGTGGCCCTTGTATGAGTGTGTGTATGTACTAGAAAAATAAAACTGGGCTCTGTTGGAAGCTGCAAGCGTTTTTTTTTCTGTTAAATGCAGTGAGACAGGAGTTGATTCTTTTATGAGTCAGAGAAACCCTTAGGTTTTCTTCAAAAGCCTGTTCAAGCTAATGAGAGGGTTTTTTCACAGATGTTAGGGGGTTTTTTGGATCATGTCCATAGCTGTTCTGCAAGTTTCCTATCTCATCCTTGAATGCTAAGGAAAAAAAAACGAAACCCAAAAAAATATAAACAGCCTCATGGAGAGAAAGTTCATTTAGGGGCTGTTTCTCAGCTTGAGTTGATGTTCCTGATATTTAAGTAATTAGAATCCAATAATTAACAGAGTGCCAGTAGATAATGATTCTAGCTACTAGAGGAATGCCTAAATGTATGCTTTGAGCTGTCAGAAACCATACTGTTCATGAACGGGAGCTCATTTAGCTCTTGTATTTTCTATTTTTGGTTCATATTTGTTGATTCTTTTATCTCCTATTCCTTAGAGAAGATTTTGATAAGGAAGTACCATACATCCATGACAATAAATGAGTGTTAATTTCACAGTGTTCGTTTTGTAGTTTATCTTGGTTTAGAACAAAATGAAGTAAGACTTGGTATTTCATACAATACACTGTACCTGGGTGTTGTGGATTAATCATGACTTCCGCCGAGCACTCAGCAACTCTACCACCACACTGTGGATAGCTAGTAGCACAGATAACATAAATAATTTCATATTAAAACGTTTGCTTCCATTTTCTGCTTTGCTTTTCTTTTACAGATTTTTCAGTTTTACTAAACCTTTTCGGAGGCTCTGTTCTATAATTGGATTATATTGCTTAAATTGATTTCTCTATTACATGATGCAGATGTGCACTAAAGTAGTGAACAGGATTTCTTAGGTCGCCTACAGTGTATTAACCCTTTGTGTGCTAATGATCTAATTTCCTCCCAGCTATTGTGAAAGGAGCAAACAACATAAAATGCGTATTTGTATGTAGCATTAGAAAACATAATTGAAATCTGTTTGATATCTGAGATATTTAGACTTCTTTTATTTAGATTTGGTTGTACACGATAGTATGTGTAAGTGTATCTGATGGGAATGCTTTCAAAATAATTTGTTGTGAATTGACTATGAAAATTAATCTTCTCCATCATCCTGAAAGCTATGTTTTCATCTTCTTCATCAGTTTGTTTTTAGGTCTTCATGATGCCATGTTCTATTTGATCTGTCTGGTTCCACTTTGCATTGCAGTCATACAGATCCTGACTTGGACTCCCTTTTCCATCCAGAATAGTCATGTGACAGCTGTATGCTAAATATCTAACGCTTGGTCAGTAAATCTTCTGCTAAACTGTACCGCAAAAGAGTTAGCATGTTTTAAATGTGAAAAAAAAAAAAAAGCAAAACTGCATTAAATGGTCAATTAGACCAAACATAATTTGAGCCATTTTAATAGCATTGCAATTCTTCTGTTAAGAAGAGTTCTTAAGTTAACTTCTGATTTATCTAATTAAGTTAGTTGAATTTCTGATTAATTCTAACTAAAACCTTTTCAGTTAAGCTTTTAAATGGATCCTGTAATTTTTATAAAATAAAGAGGATTTTTATAACATTTCAGAAACATTGATTCTTTATTTCACGTGTTGTAATGCTAAGATACATTAGCATGTTTACAATACTCCTGTTTAATAAATATTCTTTTTCCTCTGATACATCCAGTGTGTACTTGTGTAATGATCGATAGCTTAAGTACAGCACAGTCACTTCCTTTTAGTTCTTTGGTTTGCCTGGGCAAACATAATTTTAGAAGCACCTTTCTCACAGAGTGCCAGTTACTTGAAAGTACAAGAAAATGCGTCGTATGTATCTCAGTTTTAAAATGCTAAGCCAGCTCATTTCTAAGGCTCTACATTTATCGTGATAGGTCACTTGGAAAAGAGTGAAAAGAGTTGCCCTGCTTTTTGTTGGACACTAGTGTAAGTTAATGAAGAGATTTGAGATTTGAAATACCAGTGTTGAAAAAAATAGTCTTTTATGTCTCAGTTTTTACATTTGCAGACTAGAAACGTGGCTTCCTTGCCTTTTTTGAAGTACAAAGTGCTTTCAAAGTGATGAGTGAAAAAGGGGGATAGCATTGTTAAATATTTAGAAATCCAAACGAACCCTTTGATAGGAATATGAAGATTTATGTTAAAATGTAAGAAGCCAGAAGTGTGACGAAGTTTTAAGTTGCTTCATCTGTTTTTATCTCCGTCTTGTCAGAGATGCCATTATTCATTTGCATTGTACGCGCTAATAGCATTATGTACATATACCAGTGTCACTTGTATTTACATATCCAAAGATTATTTACACAAATACCAGAGCAGATATGGACTGTGTGTTTAGATTCTGAATTTTAAAAGATTTACTGCATTGTATGTATGAATTTTGTGTTTGAAAGGCAGAAGAAGCAAAAGCTGAAGGACAAAAATCTGAAGGAATTTAACGTAATCTTTGATTCATTAGATGGAACTGTCTTCTCCCTTGACAGTTCCTTTAAAATGGTAATAAATGACTTAATTTTTTCTTTACTGTTTCTGTAGTTTCTAAATTTCCTATATTCTTCCTGTCCTCTTAGAATATATATTTTAATAGGTGAAAATGTTATTGTTCCACAAATAGGGTTTCTTAGACGACTGTTTATTACTGTTCTAATATTAAGTTGTTGGAACACAGAGTACAATTGGAAGAGTACTGCGCTATACAACAGGAAAACTAGTAAGTAGTTTTAAGAGTCAAAATGATACCAGGAATTCTTTGAAATTATCAGAAAATTCTTTGAAATTATCAGAATTATATTTTTCTTGAAAATGTTTGATAAAGATACCATTTTATTTGATGAAACAAGAAAGGAGTAAAGGGTGATACAACCGAAGGCACATTTTGAATAGCCGCTAGAAACTGCCACATCTTTAGAATAAAGACAGGAAAAGTAAATAGCCAAAGATTCCTAAGCCAGACAGCCTTAAAATAGGAGAGATTAACTGTGAAGAAAAAAACTAGTTTAGAAAACAGATCTGAGAACTACAATACAAATGATTTAATATATAAAATATTAATGATTTTGCAAATTTATTATTTCTTATTCTCCCATTTGTCCTATTTCTCTTGCTATAAGGGCAGGAAAAAAATGTCTTTCATTGCACTGATAATCAATCCAAAGGCGGACTGGAAAACTGCTTTAAATTCAGGTGGTAGTCTTTATTACCAGAGTAGAAGGTTGGCAGAATGTTATGATTGACATGGCTTAGCCTTCAATTTGTCTGTCGCCCACGAAACTTTGTTATCCTCTGTTAAACCTGCATGATGGGTTTTGGCCACGAATCAAGTAAAGGATGATCAAAGGCAAAAGTTCAGTGTCTTGCAACAGCTGGTTCGTCTGCTTTCTCTCCTTATTAGCTTATAGTATCTGAGCTTCAAGTCCTGCTGCTGGAAAAATGCCCCAATTTAATCTTGATAATTTAAGAGTGTCTAAAATAGTCTCATAACTGATAAAGAGGATTTAAGTGTGTATAATATAAAATGTGAAGTGCTGTGATAACTTTAGAGAATGAGAAAATTGATGCTTGGATCTCATTCTAAAGTTTCCCTATATATTCTGAGAATTTGGGTGTTAATACACTGAACTAATTTTATTTATTGCAAATCAATAGGTAAAAGTGTCTACTAGATTTAAAGGATGCTTCTAATAGACACTAAAGAATGTTAGTCTAATATAGTAATAATACAATATACGGTTAGTGATAGAGTGAAAACATTGAATAAATGACAACAAAGCGTATTTTATTTTAAGTAGAAAAAACAGATTTATGTTTTGTGGAGCTTGCAGGCCTGCCTCTCTTCTCGTCTTGTACAAAATGACCTTCCCAGTCTCTTGCTGTGCTGATTTCGGAGCTCCTCAGTAATTCATGACCGTACCAGGTTGACATGGCTAGTAGGGTGTTTACATTTGAATGCGGTTGAACAGCCTAATGGGAGCTGTCAGGAAAGACAAGCAGGAAGGGGAAGGGAGAGTTAAGATAAGCCACATCTCCACAAATCCTTCTGAACTCTTTTGCACAGAATTAAGCCAGCTCAGGAAAAAGCTCAGTAGTATATGCAGGGGAAGGAATTCTAGATGATTGTGTAAAGGAACATACAGCTGAGACTGAGGGAGCTGTCTTCAAGGGCTGGACAGAGCCACAGCTGGGCTTCCTGCGTTACCCTTGGAGGAGAGGGTTTCAGACCAGTATCTGTCTGTTTTTCTTAAGACCTCTTTCTGTTAATCACTTTCTTACTATTGTTTAAATAATAGAAGAGGAAGTTGCTTTATTGCTGTACTGGATCAGGAAAATTGCAGATTTACATCTTGGAATATGTGAGGCTGTGCAGCCAGCGCTGTCACTGTAAGTCCTGCTCCAGAAAAGCAGGCTCTTTATGATCACCAGAGAGCAAATGTGCGCTGTGTTAGAAACTTCAGGAATGTTTTGGACCTTCTGGGCTCTTAAGTATTCGATCAATTATAGACATTTTCCATCATGAGAAAGAAGAAACATTTTCTAAATAGCTGAGGAGAAAGTAGGAAAAAAGTGACTCCTTTTTTTTTTTTTTTTTTTGGATTCCTCTCCCAGCACATTAATTGCTTTGAATGATGCATGCACACACTTAAGCAACAAACAGTTCTCTGAGATTGCCCAACAACTGGTTACAATTCCACCAGCCTATATGCAAATAACAATACATCAAAATTATTACCTAAATATGCATGAATAGTGTGTTCTTTATAGCCTGTCAAGAGAAAAATATGCTTAGTATACAACTAGTGTAGCAGAATATTAATGACAAAGGTACCACTGGGTAGGTACTTTGAGAAATCTCATTAAAACATACCCAGGTTGTATACTAATAATGGAAAGACAAAAGCTAGCGTATTTCTTATGCTATGTGATAAAATTAAGGTATGTTTTCCTGTGAACAACATATAGCTATAACTGAAGCAATTTTATTTATTGGTTTACACATTGTGAGCAGATGTCTGTTTAAAAAGCAGCAAATTTAGCTTTTGTCATTTTGGATTTTGATTATGAAGTTGTTTTATTTCTGCAGGAAAAAATAAGGTAACCTGTCTTCTCAAACAAGGACATCCATACAAGATAGAGTCCTAATCCCAAATCATATAAAAGGAAATACACCAAAAAGGCATCTTAGCCCATCTAGCTATTGGAGGAAAAAAAAAATAATCTTCATGTGGAAAACTGTCTAAAGCTTTCATGTCAAAAACTTTCCTCAAGGAGGTTAAACATCAGTGAAAATGAACAGAACAGAAAAATCCTCTGGCAATATTCTGTTGTTGCTTTGTTTTTGCTGATTTCCCAAGATGAGCAAGGTTGGATGTGGTAAGTGCTTGATCAGAGGATCTTCCAGGTAGAAGCCAGGATCCCACAGTGGTCTGACTTCCAGTGTCATCCTTACCAGGAAATTAAAGGGCTAGACTCCAGCCTTTCAAATCTGATCAGAAGGAAAGATACAATTGCTTGTGGTTTGTGGTTGTTAAGAAACATTTTCCTGAGATTAGAGATGATGACACATCAACTGATGCCACACTCAGCTGGAATTTGATTAATGAGGTAGGCTTTGTCTAGATTTTATTTGTTTCAACGGTATATAGTATTTCTCACTTTCTGTGCTATTGTCACAAATAACCTATGTTTCTTAGAGCATAAGTGACAACAATGCTGCCTAACCCAAACCCACAGTAACTACAGCTTTTTTTCTAGCAAAGGCACATGCAACTGTATGAAATGCCAAAAGATGTTTATCGAGCTGACCTGTGCCAGATTAAAATGTTCAAGTAAGCAGTCTGTTCCAGGCTAGCCTTCCTCTCTAGGGTGGTAGTTGCATTAAGGATACACTTTTATCACTAGTCTCTACTCCACCCCACTGCACCCCAAACACAGAAACAGGACACAGGAGTCCCACTGTGATGTTCCTGTTTTCTTGCCTACACAAGGACTTCTTCCTCTGTGTGTACATCCTGCAAGTCCAGGAAAAAAAATCCCGGATCAAGGGCCATAGGTACTCCCATGCAGTGACTCATGCTCCAGCCACAGAGCCCAGGCTGGAATTTTCGTAAAGGCTTTGTAAGACAAAACGTTGCAGAAATTTCTTGTGAACAGTAAGGTTTACTCTGAGCCATTGTGAAATAGTCATTTCCAAGAACAATTGGGATGTCCAAGGACTTCTAAGCTGAATGTTTTATTTCAAGCAGTTGCCTTTCATCTGCAGGTACAAGTCCTTTTTTGAAGAGCAAACCCTGTAACGACCCAGTTTATCTTTAAAGGGTTGTGAGTTTAGGTTTTTTAGGAATCTCATCACCTTCATGTTTATTGACTTCAAATTTCTGTGTACAGGAAAACCTGAAGATAATGGAAACCAAACAGAGCTTTGCATGAAGCACCACCTCCACTTTCAGCATTTACTGAATCGGCCAAGAATCTCTCAAATTGACGAACTCTTCCTAAAACTTTGAACCTTAAAGGTACCAATTCCAGGGAGGTTCTCTGGGCCGACATTAACCTGAAATGCCAGAGAGGATCAGGGGCGGGAACTCGCCTGAGCCAGCGCGGCCCCGGCCCTCAGCCGTTCGCGCGCTGCCCGCCTAGAGCGCTCTGCGCGCGCGCAGCCCGGGT
>VWZK01009822.1:113125-189513 GCA_013396935.1 Baryphthengus martii | reverse complement strand
TTCAAATCTGAATGTGACAAATAAGGTTCAGCCTTTATCTTTCCCTCTCTCCCCCCCCTTTTTTTTTTATGCAATCATTTTCTTGAGCTGCACCCCATGGGCTCTTCCTTACCTAATCAAATTCCTCCTGAAGTCTTAACCACTGTAACTGCATGTGGCTATGTGTTTGATCTCTGACAAGTACAAGGCACGTTGAACTGGATTTAAATTTATCTGAGCAGTGACCTTGTCTGCTATTATGTGTAGCTGGTTGCTGCCAGAGCACATTCTAAATTACTTCATTGTCCCTTCTGTTAAAGTCTGTACTAAATTGATCATTTCTCATTTTTACATTTCAGGCTGCTGGGAAGGGGCTCAATGTTTGTGTTTTCCCCAGAACAATTTCAAAGACTGCTTAAAATAAATCCAGAATGGAAATCCCACAGACTTCTCGATTTAGGGGCTGGGGATGGAGAAGTCACTAAAGTCATGAGTCCTCACTTTGAAGAAATCTATGCCACTGAATTATCTGAAACTATGATCTGGCAGCTTCAGAAGAAGAAATACAGGTATTGTACTGAATACTTCCTACATCCTTTATATCAGACATCACAGCAAAGTTATCTATTTGTAATATTTAATGAATGTTCAGTGTTTTCAGTCAATTTCTCTATTGATGGATTGTTATGGAGAAGGTTAACCTGTACAAAAGCAGGAAAACAAACACATCTGATGTTCCCTCTTACCAGTGCTTTTGTTATGCAGGTGCTTCCTGTTACCAGTTAAGACAGAATAGGCAACAACCTATTTGTTCAAGAAGTCTCAACCGAAGAAGTATTTTTTATTCATAGCTTACATAAATTGCTTTGATGAAGGGAGTCAGGAAGATGAAATTCAGATGAGCAGTCTAACTAAGCAGTCCGCAATTACAAGAGGAAGACACAGGTATTGCAGAGAAAGCAAACGAAATCCTGGTAGTAGGGATATGTCAGTAATCTTTGTCTGTCTAATCCCACGGTATAGACAACTGTTGTAAAGATTCTTTTATTTTTGCTATGCTTAGCTCCTACTGTTAAAAATGAATATTTAGTAACAAAAATCTCAGCTGTTTTAAAACTTCATTCATGCACTCATCACAGGTCCTGGAGCTTCTTGCAGGCAGCAGATCCAGTTGTGTTGAGTAATGGTTAGTATCTCAGGCACTATACTTCCAGACTTCAACCCAAAGAATGAAGGAACTGTAGATTTCTTTTCTCCACCTGTCTTTGAGTGGAAATATAGCAGCTACTTTGTAATGTGACTTTGCACACTAGTGAATCAGAGTGGATAGAATGCAGTAAGCCATTAATCATATTTCAGCTTTGAAGTTCTTGGAAAAGTATCTTCAGTTTTATTCTAAGACAACATTTTTTTTTTTTTAATACGTGGGGTTTTAGCTGGGTTTTGTCTCCTTTACTGCTTGATGATTTTAAGGCAATATAGAGGTTTGTATGGCTGGATATATAGCCATGCCCATTATTGATTCAGTTTTCTTTTCCAAAACACGGTAAGGATCATGTCTGTCTCTTCTCATTGCCTAGGTGGCTGACCTTACCTGTAATATCAACACACCCATAGGGAGTTTTTATCTGCAGTGATTCTCTGAATTCAGCTCGTGTTTGTTTAACAGACTGTATCGCTTTCTCTTTCCCTTTGTAGGGTGCTTGGTATAAATGAATGGCAAAACATAGGATTTCAGTATGATGTTATCAGCTGTTTGAATTTGCTGGATCGCTGTGATCAACCACTGACTGTATTAAAAGATATTAGAAGTGTACTGGAGCCAACTAGAGGCAGAGTCATTCTAGCATTAGTTCTGCCATTTCACCCTTATGTGGAAAATGGTAAGTACACAGATTAATAGCTATTTAGGCAGGTAAAGAAAAAGTTTGTAGATTATAGTATCCCAAATTAAATGTTTAATAAATAATTGGCATGTTTGTATTTGATTTTTACAAATAATTTGCACGGTGCATGTTCAGAAGCATGAAGTCACAGGTAAATAGGCCACATGATGTAAGCTGCTTGCTTAATTCCCCAACATATGTTGTTGGCACCACGAAAAAGCTTAAATATTGAAGTCACATATCCTGTTCTGCAGGTTGCCACATTTGAGCTGTGTTGGAGCAACATGTCAACATTGGTCTCTGATTAGGGCCCTCTGCTGCTGTTGTATAGGTAACCCCAGCTGAGCAAAACCATCGGAACTGGCTGTAATGCTGAATGGAGCAGTTCAGGTCAAACTGTTTCAAGTGTTCCTGGTGAACTGCACCTAAAAATTCATAGGGAAATAATACTAGCTTCCCACCATGAGCCCTCAAAGTAACATATAGACCCTCACTAATACAAAGTATCAACCACTATTTATATTATATCAGTAACTGGAATAAAAAGTAAAATTCAGTGCCAAAACTCCATTATTTCCCCTACTTGCATTTTAAAGAAATACATGAGAGAGATTGAAATGATTCTGTTCTTATGACTAAACCTGAAAAGAGACTAGAAACCTTTTAACGTGCCTATGATTGTGGATTCAGGTTGAAGCTGTCTAAAGGTGGTTTGAATTCCAGAAGGCTGGTGTTCATCGGCCGTCCTTTGGACACTGGCTCTCTTTGAGTATTAGGATTTGTCTCTGGCAAGGTGCATAGGCCCAGAAAATACAGAACTAATGACCTTACCGTTCTGCCAATCACAAATGCATCAAACTGAATCAGTTTTCCTCTTTTTACACAACAATGGTATTTTAGTGGGAGGAGACAGGGGAAAGTTTTAAGTATTAAAAATTATGCCATCAGATGAGGAATTGCTTAAAATACAGTATTTGAGCATATAATTTTGTAACTATTCTGAAAAGTACTGTGTCTTAAATGAGATGAGAGGGGCCAGCTTACACAACTGTACGGTATTTCAAACATATTTGGTTACAATTTACTATTCCTATAATGTGGAAGAATATAGCTTCCTCTTAAAAATTCTTTAACATTCTGAATAACAGGAGTGTCTTTCTAGTCTTTCATTGGCATGTTAGAAGCAGAAATTGGGAAGTGATTTGGGTGGGGTTTTTTGTTTGTGTGCCCTCAAAACTACGTGCCATTGTGTTTTGCAATCACTGTTGCACCCAGCATCTCCTTTTCTGCACGTTGTTGGGTAACCACGTGATGGGCCACATGCAACTTCCTGGCTCAACAGGAGGTAGATAAATTAAGGATGAAACTATTCTAAGTCCACTTACATCCTTCATCGTTAATCTCCTACAGCGTACTGGGAGGAGAATAGAGTGCTAGATTTATAAATCCCAAGGGACTGGAAACCTATTCTGTAACTGTTGAACTTGGTCATTCCTACTTGTTGAAAGTTGAAATCTGTTGTAAGGTGTCTTGTAAACCAAACATTTTATTCCTGGTGGTGACTTGTAGCAGATTAGTCACTTTGCTTAAAGCAGTTTTGTTTCCTTAATATGTTCTGAAATGTAGGAGTGTTCTCAGTTTGTCTGTTTAGCACTATCGTGGACAGGGACCCATGTAAACTTCTTTACACAAAGCAAGTTAACACACACAAAAGTTACTATAATTCCACTGAAGTTTTCCCACTTAATATTTATTTAACTGCAGTCTGAAGAAACAGAGAATGAACTGCCAGACTGTCTTCATCATGTGCAAAATGATTTTAGAATTTCAGTATTTACATTCAGCTGGTCTACAAGATGATGCATTTTTACAAGCGTTAGATCTGTACATATGCTTTATGTTTAACAAAACAAGTGTACTTGGAACATTGAAAAAAGGAGAACTCTTCATGGCTCAAGTAACTTCTTGTAGCAGTTAATTAAAAACAGTTTGGACCCGCCTACAGAAACTTTTGAATTTTAGAGGGGGGAACAAATGGAGAAGAGATTAGGCCGGTAAAGTGTTTGATCGGTGTATAGCTCGCTTTCTAGAAATGGAGAAATTATTTTAATCAAAATGAGATATTTGGATTATTACACATAATGTAGTGGGAGAGTAACTGTGGAAACTGTCTATGTGACTAACGTAAAACTTGCTTTAAGAGAACAAAGCAAGGTGGAGGAGGAAGTAAAATACATTTCTGTGCTTACTGTTTCTGGAATTACAGTGACACCTAGAGTCCAAAGTAGCTTTAGCCAAATTCTTTCTGGGCCTTTTGAGTTTTGTTTTCAACATACAGAACAACAAATAATACATTTATCCCACGTGTCTAAATTTGGCCAGTAGGTTGGATGAATCATAAGGTGTTAGAGCAGTCACGTAAAAACATGTATTGTTATAACTTTACATTTTTAATAGGTTTCCCATAGGGTCATGTAAAAATCCTTTGTATTTCCTAACATAGACATCATATTTATATAAAAGCATTATTAGATAAAATATAGCTAGATTGGTTTGAGTTTCTCTAAAATAAGAATGTCAGAGACACCATACTTCAGAAGTAGTAAACGCTAGCAGGCTGGGATTGTGAATTTTTTGTTGTTGAATGCATTAATGTCCGTGTGATTGATTGACAGAGATAAGAAAACAAAGGTGTGTTCTCCATCATCCTGAGGTGCTTGGTACTGCACTGAGCTGGCAACACAGTAATGTGTTAGATGGACTCTTGCTTTGTCTCAGTTGTCAGTTCTCGTCTCCCTGAAGTGAGAAATGCAGTTTCATTTGTTAAACAAAGCCTTGCTTTATTGCAATGATGATAAAAGATGCAGCTGTTCTTTAGTAGGAAGGATGCCTGACACTAAGAGATCTCTTGTAAAAGTACTGATTTTATAGATTGGCCGGGTAGTAATGGATTTAAAAAAAAAAAAAGGTACTTTGAAAACCAGAAAAGGCATACTGCCTTGACTCGACAGTATGCTTCTGTATTCATGTTTCTGTCTGTATTGAATGGGCATGTAAAGGCAAAACGTAGTGCTTCAGGTAATCCTGACTTTGGACGTCAGGGCAGGAAGATGGAGACTGTCTGTCTAGCAAGCGAGTGTTAATATTGCAGGAGCAACCTTGTCACTGTGACCACTACTTTCCTTTTCTAAATAGGCTAGGAAGAAGCTCCCATCCCAAATGGGCTTTACCATGATAGTAGATGCATTTGTAATACCTAGTTTTCCTGCTTGCCTGTCTGCAGCATGGAGAGGGCTTGCTCTAAACTGCTAAGGCTCAGTAACTGCTGACCTGTATATCTGGTACGTTGATAACTATCACATAAAGGTGACTAAAATCAGAATTTCACCTATGAAACAAGTTTATTTTCTACTGTTGTCAATTATCACACATCTTTCACAAATGCTCAGTTCATGTAAAAATAATACAAGTAAATTTATAGAAAAATTAAAAAAAACCCACAAACATGGAATTAAATTTAAACTGAAAAAGGAAACTTCTAGGAAGCATTAACAGTTACTGTATGAAAGATGAAATCTTTTCCCACAGTTCTTGTTCTTGTAGAATGGAAAGTGGAAGTAATATGTAACATAGACAATGCACTTGTTTTTGGTCACTTGTTTAGAAAACACACTTGAAGAACAAAGCCTTGCTAGATTTTTCCCCTCCTTTTAAAGCAAAGGAAGTCTGTGAAGAAGCTCAGCTTCTTCATTTGCCCCTTTGCTTGCGTACGAAGTATTGAACAAATCTGAAGTGCTGCACGGCTCATCTGTTCTGATAGAGAGTGTCATCTTCCAACTCAGCCTAGGGGGAAAATGTAGAAGTATTTTGTTACTGATGTGAACTTTGTTTGTGTTTTATAAAGGCAGAATTTCCTTTCTGAGGCAAGCTCCATCCCTTTACCGTCTTAGAAAAACTCCTCTCTCCTCACTCACCCTGTTGCTTTTGTCGATGCGGCATCTTTTCCTTTTGGCTTTCACTAGTGTCAGGGAGCACAGAGGCAGTGAAATATCCCCCCTGTTTTCACTGTATTCATATCTGACACTCAAACCAAGAACCAGGTCATGACAGCAGGGACTTGGAAGTCTTTAAAGGGGTCATTACAGATAAAACCAATTGAAGCTATATGGAAATACATTGAGTGAAGATGGATAGAGGGGAATTGTTTGACTTTGTTCTTTCTTTTGGTTTCTCATTGCATCTCTCTCTGAAGTGGTGTCGTCTGTGCTCAGCAGAGGAAAAAAATTATACTGTTTCTCGAGACAAGCAACATTTTTGAAGCGGGATCTTGAAGCCATTTTGTTTGCTTGCAGATACATGTGACTTCTAAAGTTTGGTTTTGTAACTTACACAATATCTGGTCATATAAGACTTACTGGCAAAACTTTGGAATGATGAAGTAAATTGTATGGCTTTACCCGGTGATGTTGAATACTTAGTTTAGCCTCTGTAAGTTGAAGGAGGGGGAAACCCCTGTAAGAATGTTGTAGAGCTTTTATAATAGTTTAGTTACATTTCTGTCACCTGGACTAAGAGAGTAAGAGGAGCTACAATAGAAATATTTTTCAAAAATGAACTCTTAATAGCTTTATGCATTTTACCAAATGGTCCAGAACCACTTGTTGAGACATTTTCTTAGCAAAATACAAATTTATGGAAACTTCAGTTTTAAATGTACATACATTGATACATTCTGTAAGGTATATGCTGACATATATGTATAAAATTGTACGTGTATGGTCATTTAGGATGCTTTATAATGTCTTCGACTATTCTGTGGAAGACTTTTTTTAGACATTTACCAACTTCAAAAAACAAGTCTATTTCTGGAGGAAATGGAAATGGTATATTCTTAAAAAAACTGTCAATTCCTCTTTTTCCCCATACGTTACAGTGCTGGTAGATAGATACTTACAGGCTGTTGCCAATGTTCAGCATAATTCTGCTTTTGAAGTTCTTGGGCAATTGCTTGAAAAATTTTTCGTCCGCTAGTGATTTTCTGCAAATTGTACAATATTTTACATCAGTGCTACATTGGAAATTGAGGGAAACATCTTTTTCTACCCTTTATAATTCTGATGTTTTTTTTTTTCCCCTGTATATGTCTTTGAGAGTGTTACTAAATAGTATTTTAAGAACCTACAGTTTGGCAGGCAGAAAGGTTTTAAATTTCATTAATACTACATCTGTTAACATATATACTTTCTTTAATGGATATTTAAAGGTATTGCTTCTGGTTTTTATTCAAGAATACATGGTGATAGAGGTTCTTAATGGACTTGTTTTAAATACATTAGAGCTTACCTGAATGCAGCATGAAAATAAGCAAAAAAATCAATAGCAAAGCTTGTTCTTTTCAGAAGTTTGAACAAAATTTACTTAAAACCTAAAGGAAGCTGTGTACCTGAGATGGCCTTTACACAGATTCACTTCATCCTGTATCCAATTAGTTAAAAATAAATTAACTAATTGGTTAAAATTAGTTACATGTAAAATCATTAACCAGTTTTGTACAAATTTGAAGTGCAGCCTCAACAGCTCTGAATGTGTCTCTAACCAAATAATCAATTAATCACAAAACTGATGCCTAATACACTTTCAAAAGGCAGGAAAGAAAGAAATAAGCAAACAAACTGATAACATACACAGTTCTCTGTTCTTCGGTCTTCATTCCCACTTTTCTTTAGCAGCTTTGGTTTTAACTGAAGGGAGGAATAATAAAATAAAAAATGATTTAAATGTAAGATAAGCAGCCAACCGCTGAGGCAGCAGAATAGTTAAAAATGTTGTCATTTACAGCATCGAACAGTTTGTGGATAAAAGCCATTCGTTAGATCAGCTCATGCCGTTGTAAAAATCAGAGAAGTTTTCAAGCATGCAAGGCTTTTTTCAGCTTCTGGCAGTAGATCTTGCTTTGAGTACAGTGAGACCTGCCTGAAGCACTGCCCAGTTCTCAAAAATAAGCCAATGGCCTCACAGATACTAGTTTTTCCCCTGAAGAAAACTTGATTAATTTTCCCCACTATGCCGCTTGACCCAGTTTACAGAAAAAAAACAAGAATCAAAAAACTGCCCTGTCTTTATGCTTAGAGAGGGATCACTACAGCAAAGAACCATTTTACTGTATCCTGCCACTTAGGATGTGAAGTCCTCATTCTCATATCAAGGTCTAATTACTATGTAAAGATTCCAGTTGCTATTTTGGGTGTTTATTTTTAACTAAACACATGTTTTGTTCTAGATTAAAAGAATTAATTGAGAATCCAGTAGTTAAGTAATTTTTAACCAGGTTTCCTATAAGCATAAAACTTCTTCTGTGTCTCTGATATATTTAAATGTTACTAAGGTCTGTGTATGTATGAGGTATGAATAGAATCTCATTACACAAGTCAAGTCAGTCTGCAGTAACTTTACTGCACCTCTCAAATACCTTGACATTACATTTAAATTATTTTACTTTTACTGGAAACTAATCCAGAAAGTTGATGACTTAAGATGGTAACTTCCAGTTTTGCTTTTTCATTGTGCCTTGATAGATAATCTTCAACTTGCTGATTAATACTCTCAGGATAACTAATTTCAGAATACCTTTTCTTTGAGACTCTTTATTGAGAAAAAGAAACTGTGGTGGCTAATGAGAGTACAGGTATGTGCCACAACAGGAGTCTGCAGGTGTGTGCAGCATATGAACTTCAAACAACCACCTCTTTAAAACTTAATCATAAGCTATGGAATCTGGGAATGTCTTTTCATTCTCCTTATGGGGATGTTAAAACTGTTTAGATTTATAAAACAAACAAAATCAGAAAAATCACTCGGAGCCTACCTTGTAGACTACAAAGAATGTGAATACAGTAGTGCTGTATAGAAACAGTAAGGATGAGGTGATGATCATGAAGATGAAGATGACTGTTCCATTGCTGTGCTGCTTCTCTCCTTTATTAAAAGTGAGTGTTAGAATAAAGGACAGTTCTTCTGATTTGCATCATTTTCTTAAGATTTTGCATTCCAGCCCCCTTCCTCTGAGGAATTAAAAAAACTCAAACCCATCAATATTTTTTGATTCATTTTCAGCCCAAATTCCTTAGTGAGATCACTTTTCTGTTGTTTTCCCTGAATGTTTTCAAGGCCAAGGAAAACTTGTTATTTTTGCTTATGAACCCTTCCTTTACAGGTAGACAGAACAGAATCCAGTTTTCTGCTCTCATAAAGCAGTATCTGAATAAAGCTTACAGGCTTTTGTTCAGAAATGCAATTGAATAGAGGAAGGAAGGAATGCAGGTCAAGTAATAATCCAGCTATGTTGTTGATTTTAAAAAATATTTTAGGCATGTAAAAGTGAAATGTAGTAAATTAAGTCTCATCACTTTCTTAACTAGAAGACAAATGATATAAAGGTTCAGAACTAAAACTTTTTTCTCAATTTATCACAGTGAATCCCCGCTTCTGAGCCCCTGTAGTCTGTTGCACGTATTTCTACTAAATGGCAGTTTCTCTACTTCTCATTTTTCTGTTGATACTTCCTTTCTGGTAGCCACTAAAGTCTTTGTGTAGGAGGATGTAGGGTATAGTTAGATAACATGAGTACTAAACTTCTTTCTTTTGTAGAATTCTGGAGTCATTTGCATCATATGACAGAACAGTCTTAATTAGCAAGCAAGGTTAAGATACGAATTTTTAGAATCCTTCTGTGGTTTTACTATTAATACTTTAATATAGTCATACTACTTCTAACACTTTTGTTGTTTTTTCCATCTTAAATGCCATTCTTGAAAGTGTAAATAGAGATCAAGGAAAGATAAATTTGTTTTTTGAAATGCTTCATTAAGAAGGAAAGATCAACTGACCTGTTTTCGTTAGTACTGTTCCATCTCCTGTTTGTTTAGAATGGGGTGAACTTGAATCTGAAAATGCTATTCCACAGATATAGACAGCATTGTCATCTACTGTCAGATCATTGATCTGAAGTGAATTGTTATTTTCTGATAAATGTACTTTGTACTTCTGGTGATCTGTGCATTCAGGAGTACACAAATCCTCGTGTTTGTTAGCTAAAAAGCGAAACCATAGAACTTGAGGTTGGGACTGGGAGCATCCAAGGGCAGAAAAAGCACACGTTAGGAACACGGTGTGCATGGAGTAGTCAGCTTCCTGAAATCGGGGTTGTGTTACAATGACTTTGCAGCTATCGGTAGCACCTGTTGAGAATAAACAAGTGATGTGAGGGACAGTTAAAAAACGAGACACAGGCTAAAAAGAAAATAAGCTGTTACTTGTTCATTTGAGAAAAGGTGTGAGGAAAGGACGAAAACGAACTGTGTTTCAATCTTGAAATTTTTAAGGTTGTTTCCAGCAAGCTTTTCTTTGAGGTAATTCCTACAGCTCTGCCCATGTGTTCATTTAACAGTTTTACCTGCGTGGTAATGTGCTTAACTTTCTGGTTTTCTGAAAAACTATGGAGAAGATTCCTGTGTCTAAAATAATGTCAATGTCTCCTTTGGCCCTGGAGAAGTGCCTGATGGCAGGCAGTGAAAATGTCATAAATAGAGACATTTATAATTTATCCATTTCATAACATTGATTAGAATTCATAGTAGTTCCTAGACATTCTTCCACTTCGTCACATATATTGACTCTGGGTTTCTAAGGATAGTAATATTGCTTGTTAGTTGTGACATTTAAAAATTTGTGCAGAGAAAACAGGAAGGTTAATCAGAGAAGAGAATTCTAATTAAGGAACTGAAATGTAAGTTTTAATGTGACTGTCTGGGAGATTTTTTTAAGTCCTTACCGAAATCCATAATTTAAATACTGGTTTAAGATATTTAATTTTATTTAAAGAACTTGCTTAGTTATTTAAACAATGGAATTGAGATTATTGCAGTGGAAATGAAAATAGTACCTTAACAGTATCCTTTTCTACTTCCTAGAAAGTAACAAATAGAAAAAAAAAATAAATAAACTGAACTCTCTTAATCTGTTGCTAATATACAATTTATAAGCCTGTCCCTAGTGGACAATCAGCATTGTCCCTTCACCATTTTTCTCACTGAGTGTTTTATGGATCAAATCCAAGTGGATTCAGTGTCTGCGACTTCTACAGGAATAAAATGAAAGTTTGATCTGTGTCACATCAACATCAGAGCCATTGCATAGCAGCTACAGCAATCTGAAGATTGTAGAAATGCAAGATGTCAGTGGACTTGCACCCTGTGGAGTGAAAGGCAGTAGCTTGTGCTTCTGTTGTTGATCCTCTTCGTCTTTTCCCCCTTACTCCTGGGCTCTGGGTGACCTTGCAGGGCACAACTCCATGGCTTCAGTTCACGTAGATGCTGCCTGCTGAACTTCTCAAACAAGCAGAGCTGCACTGAAGTCGTGCTGCTGGAGCAGTCTTTGCAGGGGAGTGCAGTAGATTTTGACTCAGAAATCGTAAATTACAGGAGTATTTCAGGCTTTTGGAGGGGAAAAAACCATTTGCTAACAGTCATTTAATTTGGAAGTTGTATGAAGGTAACAGAAATTAGCTTGATTCTCAGCAAAACTTCTCATTGCTCTTGTTTTGTAGCTGTTACAAATCATAAGCATAACATTTTCAATCTTGTTTAACTACTACTACATGGAAAAATATAAGAAGCTTAAAAAAAGTCTTACCAGCACCAGACAGAATCCAGTCAAATGCCAGCATTAGCACATTTTTTAATCTGTTGAGAGGAGCCATTTCTTTTGTCTCTCTGGAAATGATTCTGCTTGAAGGAAGAGGAACTTAGGAAATCTTTGGAGTTGCAGAACACTCTGAATCACAAGATTTAGAACTTCCCTTTTAGAAGGGTGTTTACTATTGCATTTAGCAAACTGGTTAAAGGTACAGACCAAATCAGAAACCATCTGCTATTTGTGGATGACGTTTTGTGGAAAATGAGTGAAAAGTTATAAATTTTGAACTTTTGAGAGTTGTACCTATAATCTTTCAGATTATTTCACTGGATACAACAAATGCCAACGTGTTTTCCACCATGTTGCAAGTGTTTGTCTTCTTACTTTAACATGACCCTGAGCAGTCTTTACCATAGCAGCTAGGAGGTGTCTGCTGGAGGAACACACAATCTGTAGCCATCCATTATGATGTGGTGGTCTACTGATGGAAGCCTCACAGCAAATCGTAATATTCAATTTGCTTGCTGTATTTACTGTATTAGCTGAAGCCATCTTTGGCCAGACAGTGGTCATAAAGAATTTTATAATTTTATAATGCTGGAAAAGATCTTCATTAAATAGTCTATCCGTGTCTGCTGAACACTGGTGAAAGTTACTTTTTAGCCAGTCTTGGAACTGCTAGTTAAAAACATAACAAAAGATAACCTTAAGAAGGAGCTGCTTCTGAACAATAGGCAAAAAGTTGAACTGATCTTGCAACAGCTCTACAAATGGCTTGTCAACCGTCCTGTTTGGAGCAGAATGGAATATAATCTGTGTAATATACTATCTGTAATAAAATCTAGCACATAATAAAGTTTTCTTTATAATCTAAACAAAACTGTTTTGTTTTTTCAGTAGGTGGCAAGTGGGAAAAGCCCTCAGAAGTTTTGGAAATCAAAGGGCACACTTGGGAAGAGCAGGTGAATAGCCTGCCAGAAGTTTTCAGTAAAGCTGGTTTTGCCATAGAGGCTTTCACCAGACTGCCATACCTATGTGAAGGTGATATGTATAATGACTACTATGTACTAGATGATGCCGTCTTCGTCCTGAAGCCAGTGTAAGAGTGTATGAAGTAAATCTCCAGAATCTAACGCAAGAAGCAGCCTCTGAAAGAGGAGTTTGATTTATGATTACTTAAAGGGAGGGAATTCAGGGTTGCTGTGCTAAATAAATACCATGTAAGAAAATGAAAGGCCAAAATACTAATGTATTTCTTTGTAGTGCGATTAGGAAAAAAAAGGTTGTTTTTTAAAACAGATTCTTCAGTTGAGAATTTCTTTTTTTTACCACGTCTTAATCCAACAGCGCATTCTGCCATCCAGCAGCAATGGGGGATATTTTTTTATACTTACCTGCAACAGGGATCAGATCCAAACAAAAGCAATAGTCCGAATAATGCCTCTGATAAAATGTGAACTGTTAAAGAGATCAAGTGAAATCTGGCAATAAAGTTACCCATTCAGTTCAAGCCTTGTTGAATATAAAACTGTTGAAATGGATATTCTTCCGTGCTGAGTTACTTTCTCTCTTACTGTCATTCTTCACATGTTTTTAATCATGCTAATAAACTTTTTTTGAGATGACTTTTGGCATTAACTTTTGTGTTCATTTTTGTAATCATAGCCACACTTGTCCGCAACAGCTGCTTTTTGTGTTGAAAATCAGGCTCCCGGTAGCAGCACAACTTTGTGGTTATTTAGACAGCATTTAAGTATTCTTTAAAGAGATAACAGTCCACAAAATTACATCACTTTTGTTTGGGTTTCCTTCATGTTCCTCTCAAAGCCTCATGAATCCTCATTGCTTTTGCATATGCCGTTTTCCAGCTAAAGGGGTTATGGCAGTACTTGTTAAAACTGCACTTCCATTTGATCAGTTTAATAACAAACGTTCTAAGCAAGTTGTTCCCCAGAATTTTCAGGTTAGAAAACTTGCAAACAGTTTCTTGCAAATACTGTGAGTCAGACTGTCTCTGAGGATCAGGCCATAGGGGCCTGATTTTGACGATTTTGCTAGTTTGGGACATTTTCTTCAGGAACTTTAAATGCTATTTATCCTAACATGTCTTGTTTTAAAAACCTTTATTTAATATTGTTGATTTCTGGCAGTTGGGGTATAACCTTCCTTTAAAACAGCAAGAGGCATCGTAAGTAGTACAGAACTGGCAGGCATATGCCTGGCATTTCTTGGGATGTAAGTGTTGTGAGAGAGCAGAGAAACATCAGCTTGTATGTCAGCTGGTAAGTGGAGTAAGAACCATCTTACCTTTTGCTTTTGAAGCCTAAAAAAAAATTGTATATTGTGCTTTGGTTTGGTTTTGGTTTGGTTTTTTTGAATGATGGTGATCTTATAACAGGTAGGATGCTTCAGCATGTGTTTTCAGGTTTACCTTGGACTTCCTTTGATGGTGAGTGATCTCTTCTTGCTCATTGAATGACTTTTTATTCTCCATCATCTTTGTGAAATGGTAAGTACTCTGTGGTATGGGGTGAGGGGTTTGACTGGTGCGTGTTTTTGATAGTAATTCAGGTGCAGTATTATTCTCTTTTCAGCACATGCCGTTGAATTTTGGCACAGAGTACAGATTTGTCTGTTGGAAAAATCAGCTACGTATGCTTTGGAGTGAGTCAGTTCATTTTTGTTTTGTTACCTTCATTTGTATTCATCTCCTAGTGGGAAAATATGTTTCTTAATACGTAATTAATTTAGCTTCATGTAGCAAGTATGCATTAAGACAAACTTCTTCCAAGGTACTTAGAAGTGTTTTAATCCCACAGGTTAAAATCACACAAGAGACAGCATTTCACATCTCCTATCTTTTAGTCCGATCATTTAGGACTTTGGTTTGTAATAATTTTGAGAGGTTTGGGGACAGAAGTTGTGATGTAAGTAACAGGGTGTTTTTTTCTTATATTTCCTGGTTTGTTCTATTTAGACACGTGTTCCTACACTTCGGATGGGGAATAAGAACACTTACTAAAATGTGATTAATAGCAGGGAAAAGCTATGAACAGAGTAAGCTTAAATTCTAAGGTACCATGTTCAGCAGAGTCAAAAACCTGCTTAGTCTAGTTGAATGTACAGAGTAGCCCCGAGGGCCTGTACCTACACCTGCACTTATAAAATCAGAGTTCTTAGCGAAGGAATGAGCACAGCGTGGCTCATTCTGTCAGGGAAGGGACTTCTTTCTCTTTCCAGACTCTAAGAGTGCATTTGTGTGCAGTTACTATCTGCTTCCACAGCCAGTGCAAAGGAACTTCAGTCCAGTAGTTCATTAAATTGCCTGAAATACTTCAGGATGTTTATTGCAAGTCCAGTGTCCAAATTCATTACTCCGGGGTCGGGGTACCTGCCTGGTGCCTCCAGGGTTCCTGCTGTGCTGTGGGTGGTGGTGTGCAAGTTACACGTCAGCGTTCTCACTGATGTGCAGTGTTTTGAGCATCTAAACTCTCTGTTCTGTCAAGGTGGCACTGGATGTGTTGCATCGTAGGAAGAAGATGCTGTGCAAGGGCACGATTTAGTCAGAAACTTTGAATGCAAAGTCAGAACACCCTCACCTCATAGAAACCACAGCCCCCTTTGGCTGGCTGATCCCAGGTACAGTCAGTTCATATTCTGCTCCGAGGAGCCCAGGGCCGGCTGCCCGAGCTCAGGTGGAAGGTGAGCGGGAGCAGAGCGCTGGGCAGCACCAGCCTGGCCCTGTGTATCTCCCCCACGCAGTTTCTTGAGCTCTCCTTGTCGCCGGAGGGGAAGCATCCTCTTCTGCCTGCTGTGGGAGTCCCTCACCCTTCCAGCAGAGACTTTCCCCTCCCCTCTGGCTGAAGGCTGGGTGCTGCTGGGCAGACACCTGAGGCTGCGAGGCGGTGCTGGCCCCAGTCCCTGCCCCCTGCTCTGGGGTCCCTTGGCGGGAGCCGCCCAGCTCATTGCACTGCGAGTGCGGGGGAGGAGGCGCTCACAGCAGAGACAGGTAAAGTGCCGTGGGGTCCTGGCTCTCCCCAAAAACCCGCTGTCGTCTCTTTCTTCTCTGCCCTTCTCTTACTTCCCTCTCTCCAGCCTGAACGTCTTGAGGGTTCCCTCATTGTATGTAGGGCTTTTCTTTAGAGGTGCTGAGAGCCTGGCTGCAAGGGGGTGGATGGGTGCTGGCGGTACAAGGGCTTATCAGCCAGATTTCTGATTATGAGGTTAGCTTTCTGGCTATCAAACTTCAGATAAGGCAGCGGCTACATCAGAGTGAGTGATAAAATGTCTAGGATTTCTTTACATGGAAGAGCGGCTGTTTAGGGAGCAAGAGGAGAAGGCAATCTGGGATCTCCTCATAACTGGAGAGTCCTGCAAGGGTGACATCTCAGAGATCTGATCACAGTATTTTCTGCTGTGGTGCAAGGAGTGATCTCTGGGGAAATGCTGAATGGGATCTGCAGGAGATCCCCACAAGGTGATAAGGGATTGTCTGAAAGCTGCAGTGAGCTGCTGAGAACTGTCTAGTTTCAGTCACTAAAGGAACTATTTTCTCCCACAGGTTGTCTTATCAAGCAGGGCTATTTCAGCAGACTTTTTCTGCACTGGCTAACTGTTCACTTAAGTTAGTCAGGATTTCCTTAGCATTTAATCTCCTTGTGTATTATTTTAGCATGCTTTAATTAAAGTACACTCCCTAATTAAAGTGAATGAGTTGGAATAAACAAATCAGGATTGACATTGGTAGCATCAAACCTTACTGCAAAATTAATAGGGCGAAGGCAGAAACAAACACAAGAAAGTTCATTGTCTAGGAAACCAGATATGTCTGAATGAGAGACATGTACTGTGGCACTCCCAAAAGAATAGCTGAAAAGGGTTTCAGTGTGCACAAGAACAGGACAGAAGCAATCGCTTCTTAAAGTCTGATGTTAAATTTTTCGTCATTTGTCGGTTTGAGTCACTCCTGTTACATGACTAGAGCTTAGTATTTGTGATAGACTGAAGTATTGCTAGGTCCTGTTGAAAGATGTTTCTATAAAAGAGTACCTTGCTGATACATGAAATTAAAAGAATCTGGTAAAGGCATTTGTATTTATCAGATGTTCAGATCTGTAACTCAAGCCATGGCAGAGAACTTTTTTTTTTAAAAAAAAAAAAAAAAGAGAAGAGAATGTATCAAAATTTAGCAACAAAAAAGAAACGCAGAAATTCAGCATGGCTGCCAATAAATACTTGAAATGAAGGAAAAGGAGAAAAAGCCAAACAAGTCACCTCAGGATCAGAGCATAGTTGGCCAGTGAGGCCCTCTGTGTCATTTGTTAAAATCAGGGACTAATCCTAGCATAAGAAGCCGCAATCTATAGAGCATCTAATATCTCAGATTAATTAATTGTTTTACCTGTGAGGATGGTGACTCTCACAGCTGGACAGAAGGCCAGGATGGGGGTGCAGAGGCAGAAAATCCTCTCTGCAGTAAACTTGGTGCAATGTGGGTTAAAGCAGCTTATGGTCCTCAGCGCTGCAGAAACACCTGAGTGAGAGTATGAGTGAGAACTCCTGGCTCTCTGCTTCCTTTCCATCCCATTGCATTATTGCAACATGTATCCTTGTCCCTCAGGAACTAGAACAAAAGCAACACATTCATTTCGTATAGGGCAACTGTGAGACTGTCCGTCTTTTCTAATGACAATCAGTGACACTGGTGAAAAGCTCTGAGTTGCCCATTACTGCCCTTCCAGCTAATTTATCTTTCAGTGATCTTTATGCCACGTAGCACAGGGCACCAGGGTTACCAAGAGCTACTAAAACACATATTTCCTTAGAAACTATGTCCTAGCTGATGGTGAAAAAACTGGTGGTGCACTTCTCCTGAGTATGAAGGCTAGAGCTTGGATATGTTTAAATGAAGTGGCATTGTCTAGAACTCTATTTCCCAAATGTGTCTCTTTCCCTCTGCTTCAGAAGGGCATAAGGACGTATGTATTCCCCTTTGTTGCAGTGACGGCAGCAGGGTGGGGGTGCGTTCCTTCCCCCTCCCTGCCTGGAGCACCCTGCACTGACACGGGACAAGTGAGAGGGCCAGGCCCTTCCACCATTTGAGTTCAGAGATCTGCAGATGGAGAGGCCCAGACTTGGCCCGCAGTAATCGTGCAAGTGTCTTACTGAGCTAGAAAAAGCTTAGGAACTTCTTTACTGTTTACTTTTTCACTCCCTCCATTTCTTTTCTATTTTGTCGGAGTTTAAAAGGATTTGTTTGTTTGCTTCAACAAAACTGCATTTAAGTCGTATTTAGGTGGAATGTGGCTTAGTGAATAAATGGTGCTATTAGAAAAAAACCTAAAAGAGCTGCTTGGTAAAAGGGAAATCAATCTGGTTGCACATGCACCCTTGGTCGACTTGTATTTGCATAAAATATATCTCTATCCTGGCAAAACATCTAAATTAAAAACTTGGGAGCAAGCACTTTTAGATCATTCTGCTCTTTATCTGTGCTCCGTAGCTTAGGCCATCTCTGATTTATACCTATGAAAGTTTTGTGTGAATATTGCCTTTTGACTCTGCTCTTTTTATTTTCCTTTTCAATCCAAATATCTTCTGATTCTAATAGACACTAGAAGAAATGTCCAGACTTTTGAAGATATATTTCTTATTGATATCAATGAATCATGCTGAGATTACACACAGTCAGAACTCTGAAGGTAAGACCAGAGCTCCTGTATGAGGGATGTATTTTGTGTGGATGGAAAAAGCTATGTGTAGTAAAATAGATGCCATACTGTTTAGTAACTAGGACTGTGTTCTCTGCTCTTTTGTTTTCATGGCACTAGGTCAGCAAAGAATTTAACCAAGACTGCTTAGTATTTAATCGCGTTTTATTTTTACTGTTCTTCTGTAAATACATTTAATCAAACCCGCATTAAATGCTTATAAATAAATTATATGTATGCGTATATGTAGTTGTGGTCACTGCATACAGTACATGCATCTTTGTATAACGCAGTTGAATGGTAAAACATTAAATCAGCTTTTAGTAACGAGATAATCTTTTACAGATTTGCCTCCATTATTACAGAAAGCTGTGGTTAGTATTTTTATTTTATCTCTATACTAAAATTTTTTATTATAATCTAAAAATAATAATTTATGACATGTGTTTATAATTTTTTCTTTAGGAGGAAGTAATAGCTGGGAAATACCTGAATGGTAATGTAAAGAATTATTCCCACTTATGCTTCTAAGTGGAATTAAAACTCACTATCGCACCATAACTTTTTATATTCCATTTTTCATGTGCAGCGCTCCTTGATATACTTAATTTTCAAAGGTAATGTATTCCTGTCACCATCTTGATCTTTCGGTAGTATCTTGCACTTCAGATATGATCTGTTTCATATCCACAGAAACTGGAACATTATGAATACAATGAAATTGGCATGTGTGATTACTTTGATTTCCATCTCCTGTGAGGAGTATTTCTTCTTAACAAGAAAAAAGCTGTTTTCCACGATAAAGCAAAAAACATGCATAGAATGAGGCTGAGAATAAATACCTACTACAGTTTTCAAAAGTTCTGATAGTTAACTTTGTTCTATGTTTCAGAATGGCTCCGTAGGGAAACTAGGTACAGTTCCAACTTTCTATCCACCTCTCTCTTTCAGTCCTGCTCCACGCCACTTCCTCCAGCTCTTGGTGACTTTTGAATTATTTGCTAATTTTGTCTGAATTTGAAAAAGCAGTATAAGCCTCAAAGGCAATTCCACTCCTAAGTATTTTGGGAAAATCAATGGTTGTGTAAAGAAGACACAGTGAAATTAATGACTCTGCTGAGGGAAAGGCAGCAAACATTAGTCAGTGTGCTTTCTTACGACAAGGAGATCAGAAAAGGCACAATGGGGTTCCAGGAAACACACCTATAGCTCCGGACTAGCCACACCACAGCTTGTCCCATGCCTGGAGATGGTACTAATGGCAACACTTTGGGTGGTTGTGGAGTTAGATGAAAAATAACCCATAACTAATTCATTCCATTCTTCATTGCACCATGTGTTTTCATTGCATTAAATGGGTCACCTCTTAGTCTGATTAGGCCAGAAAGCTGAAAACTTGTGTCGTTACACTGTTAGTAGCAGTGTTTGGTGTTTTTAATCTTGTTTGGTCTTGTAATTTTCTATTTAAGCCTTTATATTATTTTACTGGCATTTTTGATCTTGTTTTCTGTTACAGTTCTAATGTTTGGACAGCAGATACGCTTACAAAAGTCATGGCATATTTTCATGCCCAGGAAGTTATGTTTACTCTTAGCAGCCTACAGGTTTGTGCCATTTCAAATGCATGAGATTTTTTATTTTAAAAGGAATTAAAAAAGCAACCTATGTCTATAGCCAAAACTAAGCTGCCAATAGAGATAACAGATCTATAGTGCAGCAGATAAGTAGGAAATAGGAATAGGTTTTTTGGTTGTCTTTTTCCCCTGAGATTTCAGGAGTATTATTATTTCTGCCTTGTACAAAGAAGATATTTTTGTTTTTCCTCTGGTGGAAGGCAGAAATTAGGAGTTTTCAGGCTCAGTGATTATTTCTGAATGGAATGTGTACACATGCTGTTTCTTCACAAAATGGCAAGTTTCTCCCAGATTTTGACTGTGGCTGTAGTTTACACTGCTTCTGGTGGATTGAGAGGCTCCAGAGCATCCTTCAAAACGTATCTGTCTTTTAAGGCTCTTCTGAACTCTGTTAGTGTAAATTAGCAGTGTGGAAATGATATAGGAAAAAGTCATTGTCTTTTATCCCTGATCATTGTGATTTAGTTATGAGCTAGTTCAAGTGGAACTGTAGCCTGCTAACCAAATCCCGGCTCCCTCCCTCCTCCCTACATGTGCACAGACTCTGAAAAAGGAGTGTCAAATGTGTGATCTCTGAGCCTCAGGCATTCCCAAAAGTCCATAGCACTTGAGCCTTTTCCTGAACTCCATTTCACTGTCACAGCTCATCCAAACTTACGTGAGACTAGTGTTGCCTCTTCCCATTAAATTTATTAACAGTTTGAGGCTCCAAGCAAGCCTGGGTGCCCTAGACAACAAGGGCCTAACTATGTTAATATTTGTTGGTGGCAATGCAAGCTAAGCAAAGACAACAAAGAACAGTTTCAACTCAGATTCCAAGCCAATTCTGAAATAATTCTGTCAGGAATTAGAAGAGATTTTACTCCAGTCTGGTGCTAATGAGCCTTACAGTGCTTTCTGTTCCAATATTATAATTCCCCTTAGATTTTCAAAACAGGCATGAGATTGTTAACTGGTAATGCAGTTTGATCACAGGGAGAATATTTCTGACTTACAACCTGGTACAGACTTTTCCTCCCATCTAATTGCACATTTCCTTCCTTTTTTTAAGTAACAATAATATGCACACGGTACCTGACTTTTTTTCAAGCTCTTTAAAAGTTTCATTTTCACTACTCTACTGTGTGAAGCAGAAAAGCATTATTACTCTTGTTTTATGAAGTGAGAAACTAAGACATTTTTGTTAAATGGCTCACTGGAGAGGGCTCACTTGTGAAGCTGAGAATAGGGTTTAAAAATGACTGTCTTTCAAAAATACATTTCGATTACTTTTGGTTACACTTTGTGTTGAGTATATTTTTTCTAGTCATTGACAATGTAGACAATACAGGTGCTAAGCACTTAGTTCTTCTTAAGAGGAGATTTTCAGAGAGTAAAAGATGCCCCTAGTTCCAATAGTATGAGTTTTATTTATATTATGCATATTTTTCTATACTTCAGATGTCCATAAAAAGTTACCTGAAGAACCTTTTATACCAGCCCAGGCAACTGCTATCCGAATTTCAACAGCTTGATCAGCAGCAGTTCCAAACTGCAATGAAGTATCTCTTCAACAGCAGGGAGGACCATCTTGTGAGTCATTTGCAATTGTGTAAAAAGAAAAGCTGCTTTCAGTGTTTTAGATGAATGGGAAAGGGCCAGCCTAGGGGTCTCACAGTTCACGTCATGCAGTTACTTACTTGGCTTGGATTAGATCCCAGGAGCCCCTCTCCTTTGGTTGGACTTCATTTAATTTTTGTTGTCGTCTAAAAGTTTGGTGCCAAGTCTGGCATCTGGATTTTCTCTGTAACCACTGGAGAACAATGCATCTCCAGAGAAGGATTTACTTTCTTGTGCAAGTATCTAAGGTAGATAGGACCAGTTGTTCTCAGGGAGTATCTGCTTCTCTTCAGTGGCTAGAAAGAGAGCCAAGCTGACTAAAGAAGGTGGAATCAGTTATCGTGTCAATTAGTTGTGGTAAGAGTGCAAGCAAATTGCTAGGCAATTTGGAGGAGAGGCTGCATAACATCACTTGCTTGCCTCCGAGGTGTGTTCCCTCTGTGACCTGTCTTAAAAGTCTCGCTCAGATTCTGTGAGTGCCACCCAGGGAGGACTGCCCCTGTAGAGGGAATCTTCACTGCAGGGGTGGGATCGTAGCTTGATGGATGAGAGCACCTGGTATCTTCCCTGCCAGGAGGAAAGGCTTCCGGCATGGGTATTGCTGAAGGGGTGGAGATTAATCAAGGAGAAAGGGAGTGTTTCCTCAGATGCATGAGGTGACTGCGCAGAGCAAACACTGTATAATCCACTACTCAAACAATGGCGGTGCAGCTCCTGCTGCCAAAGCACACAGGAGAGATGTGCAGCATGCGCTGGGAGCCAGAGCAGGAGAGCATGAGCCTTTTCAATAAACTGTAAATTTTGTCTTCTCACATGGCATGCCCAGTTCTTCCAGGACTGTGTGAATACTCACCAGGCCCAGGACTATTATCTCTGAACAGGCTGTCCTATACACGTCGATCTGTGAGACAGAGCAACCTAATAATCCATCCCCAGCCAGGGTGAATTTATTCCCTGGGTTTGGTTCCTTGATGTTGCCCCTTCTTCTGGAGGGGGTGTTTGTAGTAACAGCTACAAGAAATGCTGCATGGGAAAAGGTCTGTTCTAGAGATACCTGCATATTAAATTATGTACTAAATAATACCCATTCAATTCTGATATCCTCTCATTTTCCAAGCAACTAACACTATAACCAGCCATTTGGATTATTTTTCTGATTTTCACTTTGATTTTGTCAAAAGATTCAAGCTGGTCTCTGGTCAATGTCAGAAAGGAATTATTAGAAATAATGCAGCCAGACAGTATTTTGCAGCTATTTTTCATGAGAACAGCACCATATTTTTTTTTTGTAGTGTGCTTTCTGTCAGGCCTCAAAATGAGCAATATATTGGATTAATCAAAGAGACATTCTTTTAACTCTTCGTTGCTTGCAGGAAATGGGAAATATTATTCTTGATTGGGACAAGACTAGGAAGAGAATTTTTCAAAGCCCGGGAGTAAACAGGACCTTGTTCCTCATAACACTGGATAAATGCTTTCTGGCTCTGAGTGCTTTGGACTGTGTGGATATCCTAAGCCAGGTTTTACGTATGTCAGCGGTGAACTATCTCCAACCTGATGTCATTGGGAGCCTCCCAAACATTCTGCTGGAGGATGCTTTCAGAAACTTGTAAGCCACTTATTTTCCAGATACAATTAATACAATGCAGTATTTGCTGACTATATATACTTTTAAAAAGAGGTTACTATGCAGACTCAGTCTATTTTCCAGATACAGCTTTCTGCTTATGTGTTGCTGTTTCTAAAAACATTTGTCCATGTGTGTCACTTGAAAAAAAAAATAGTTAACTCTTTAGTGAACTAACATGTCCTTGTATCACTTAGATCAACAGTATTCAAGGACCTCTATGACAAAACCTCAGCAAATACACAGAGAGCTCTGTATGACTGGATGAAGCAGATTCTACAAAAATCTGGTAACATGAGTGGTATGTCATGTACAGAGTATTTTCTTCTTTTTGATCATAAGAGAAAAAAGTCAGCAAAAGGCCTATTCATTGTACTGAATTGTTTCCCAAATTTAACTCAGGTCTGTTTAAGAGTTGCTGTCTTAAATATCTTTGCTCCAAAATACAGTAAACATAATGTGTTTTTCACAGCAAATAGTTTTCCAAAGATTCTTCTTCATTTCAAGCTCTTCATTTCTTCTGCACAGAGCTATACACAAAGTCTCTGTACTCAAGTCCTTTTTTCTAAGACTGAAATAAGATACAATTGCCAGGTAGTCTGCACAGGCATGTTGTTCGCTTCTGTGCTCCTATTCAGACTTGAAAAATAGATCTGTCTTGGGATACATTAGCCAATGCACCTTTCAAAAATGCAAAAGAAATGCAGGATGTCATGAAAGTTCTACTGCACGTGGCTCCTGCTCGTTCAGAAAAGGGACAAGATAAAACCAAAGTTAGTTAATTCTGATTTAATGTATTTTATAACATCTGTTTGCCTTGTTAATGTGTCTTAAACAGATGTCCACAGCTAGGAAAGTGCAGAAGAGGCTCCACATGGGGGCTATAAAGTGGCAGTGGCACTGACGTATCAAAGCCAGTGCTTGGGTTTCACTAAATGTCCCAGCAGTGCTGTTCTGGGAGCATTTTAGACTTTTAGATGTGTATATTCTTCCTCTGTCCCTAGAAATGAAAGACAAAATGCTCACTTGCTTCAGTGAAGCTAAATTTGGCTCCTGGGACTTCTGCCATTTCAAAATATCAGAGTAACCCATTATATCGTAGAGAGGAAGTCCATGATGCTGCTATGAGGTGGTGTTACTGGGGAAGCAAAGATGCAGAATTTGCCTGATGATACTCAGCAGTCCTGCGAAAATCCCACAGCATCAGACATCTTGGGTTGTGTCTGAAACATCAGTGAATCCTCAGTTGGTAAAAGATCACCCAGCTCAGAAGGGACTGAGAATTACCGTGCCACGCTTACCTCCTGGTTGTTGCGTCAAATGCAAAGCACTGCAGACCTGGTGAATCCTCTCCTGAAGGCAGCGGGTGTGCACTGATTGCCAGCTACTTCTGGTAGTGATTGCTGCAGAACCCATCAGCCCTGAGCAGGCACAGTTGGACTGCTACCAACGTTTCGGTTGGCAAGTCTAAAGCTCACTCAAGTGCATCTGCACAGAGTGTGGGACAACAGCAGAGTCCTGCAACAGTCTGATTTATTCACTTTAACTTTATATGGAGGTAGCACTGGGACCACCTGGGATAAGGATCAGCAGAAGCAGCATCTTCCTCACTGAAGCTCGGCAGAAAAGAATCTTGAAAGAAACCTGGTATTTCTGGTGCTTATAGGGCCACTTTCTGAGCATTTTTGCAGGGTTTGGTGACAGAGGGCTCACCGTCCTGCAGAAATGCACAGGGCTTTGCCATCCTACTGCATCTCCCCACGGTGTCGGGCAGCTCCTGCAGCTGCATCACTGAGCAAACAGATGACATGTGCCTTCTATGTCTTAGAGTCAAACCTTCTAAGATATTCCTTTGTCACTCAGCCAATTACCGTATTTGAGATATTAAAACGGCTGAGGTATTCAGAGATGACGCAGGCTGTTAGCCCTTGCCAAAACAGGAGGCTGTAACTTTTGAATTTTGTACCTTATTTAAAAATAACAGGATAGTTTGGGGGGGATCACGGCTACCATGGTTGATAACTGCAAGGTTTTTTTCTGCTAAAGGCCACAGTCAACATCTTTAGATTGTGCTGGTATTTGATTTAACTTTTCTGTCATATCTTTTGACTCTCTTAATGTTCCTGGTAACGGAGGTAATATCACTCAAAAAAACAGAGGTTTGACAAGTCTACTGGGAGCATCGTCTTGTCTCAGCTAAGGAGCTTAGATCTGTGTTTTCAAAAGAAATCACTTCTTAAATGGAGTTTTTCAGTTTCTGATACTTATAGGCTGTTTTTTTTTCAGATACTGTAAATTCTTCTAAGTGCACCGCTGATTTTATTTTAACAGATTTGTGAGTGTCAGCATTGCTGAGGAATACGTTCAGAGGTATCGCAAGTTGAGCCATCTAAATTATGATACCCTGGAGAAAACACTGTCTTTGTGACTCAGAGTACCCACCGAGTCCATAAATATTTTTTTCCTGAGGATATCTGATTCATGATTTAATTTTTAATCCTTGGGAGAATGTTACTAAATGAATGACATTTTTTAACTGTTACGCAGTACTTTATAATTTTTGCCAACCTATTTCGATATGGGTATATGAACGATTTTTCATTTTCTCCATTATTGCTATTGCTGAAGTAAGTGGTATCATCAATAATAATATATAAGGTGTATAAAGTGTGACAAAGTATGAGTTTCTAGTGTTCTTAAATATTGTATTTGATTAGGGAAACTGAATTTAAAAAATGCTGTTCCATATTTAATATTATTGGTTTAATTTGTCTTGTCCCATACTTTATCCATTTTCTATTTCAACAACATAAAACATTAATAATTTTTATATGAGAACATCTGAAACATCTGAAACACTATTTCAGTTTCATTAAAAGATGTATGGGCTCATAAAAATGTGCTGCTAAAATCTATCTAATGGAGGGAACCTGACTCTCTCTACTAAAGATTTTTCTGATTTGCAGACTTTTTTATTATTATTATTTACCGATATCAATACAATAGGTACAATATATTTGAAAAATAATGACTTTTTTAACATTGTAGTGAGTATTTATTTGTACAAAACAGAGTTCAATGAATCCACTTCTTGGGTCAGTGCGGAAAACTTATGGATTTTGGGAAGATACATGGTCCATCTCCCGTTAGAAGAAATTCTGAAAATTAGACTCAATGAAGTAAGTAAGAAACCATGGTTGGGTATATTATTGTCAAGCGATGTCAGCCACGAACAATGTGAACACAAGTGCAAACTTAAACATGAAAAAGAAGTTTATATATTTTAATTACTTAAATATAAAGTAAATACAAATCCATTATCAACCAAATAATCTTGTCTTTTGAAAATTTGAAAGTGCCTGTCATTACTATGTAATTATTTTTCTGTATCAGATTTCTGACTTGCACAGAAAGATAGGGACTAGGGATAGAAGCCCCTCTGACAGTTTGACAGAGAATTGCTCCCTCAGTTTTACCTTCAAAAATACTGTATTATCCAAGTCTATCTTCTTTCTTTCTCTATAACATGAATGGAGTCAATTGATTCAGAGTGTCAAACGTGTATTTTATTGGATGCAATTGTTTCATAATCCTGACACATGATTTTGTTTGTACTGGTCAGATAAGACTATTCATTAGCTATGACAACGCAACAAAGCAGTTGGACACAGTGTATGATATCACACCAGAGCTTGCACAAGCTTTCTTGGAAAGAATAAACTCATCAGGATTTGATATGAGAAACACTTCCACTATCTACAGGCAAGACTGCTTTTCTTTTTCTTTTATTTCAGTGTATGGAGAGGATGAATAAGAAAGGCGAAGAGAGGAGCAATAGGTAACTGATGAAATTGTTGATGTGCCATAGCTTTTTCCTTCCAGCAGGAAAATCTAGGCTGAAATCCAACCCCATTCAGCAACAATGAACAATTGCTACTTTATGAATTTTTGGAGGCATGCCTAATTAGCTAATGCTTTGTCACTGCTCCACCATGAGGAGTTGTCTGTAGTATTAGCAGGAGGACTACAGTTTAGTATCTGGTGATCCAGTCAAAGCTCCATTGCGTTGTCAGTACAGCAATAAAATAAATTGGGATAGTGCGACATGAGTTGCCTTGGCTGTTTGAATCACAGAAGATGGAGGTGTATTGTGTAAATCATAGTACAGTTAATATTGAAGGAGAAAATCTTAACTCGTGCCAGGCAGGACTGCAAGTGGTTTTTAATTGGCATCAGTGTCCCCAAAGAAGTCACAAAGTGAAGAGCTACAAAGCCTGTCCTGCTGTCCCCTTTATGTCCTGCAGGGCAGTGTTGAGCCACGTTTGAACACATGTGACTGTGTTACATGTGTCAGCAGTAAACTGCATTTTCAGGGCTGTCAAATCAGCACTGAACTTACTTTAACAATAATAAAAAAACAGAATAAACTGCTCTTACTCATAAATATGCAGTGAGTGTGATCTACCTGCGAGAAAGTGCTGTACTCTCCACATTTACATTTACACAGCAGTATAAATGGATGTATTTAGTCCCAAGGCACCACTGTCTGAAGTTATTTGTAGTCTCCTTGGAGGATACCTTGGAGTTTTAAACTAATGGAGAATATACTTTATGGCTTCTGAGCTCCTGTCATTATTGCAATGTAACTCACTGACTTCCATGAAGCACTGCTGATTGTTGGAGATGTGAGAGAAGAATTGTGCCCACACTCTAAATTTCAATGTCAGAAATCTTAAAAATTATTTTACCACTCATGAGAGGTGCCACATTCTCACAGATGAAAGAAATGTCATGCTCCATACCCTTAATATATTCCATTTTTACAACACACTTACTTTATATTACTCATTTTAACCATACTGATGATTTAAATGCACTTTTAAGAAGTAGTATTATTCATTGCTGCCAGTCCCAAAGGAGATGAAGAGCTCTTGGTGGCTATGCAATAATGCATCAGAAGGTAATTATTTGTTATAAAAATGCAGTTATAGATGTTTCTTTGATTTGTACGTCAGTTTGATGATGTCCCATGAATTCAGATGGGCTGCTGAAGCACTTATATCACTAAGCAGGTTGTTGTTGAAGGACTAGAGGAACTAGAAGCTAAGCCTTTCTGCACTGCAGAATTTTACTGAGTTTGTGCTAATGCTGCAGCATTGTCTGCTGTTAATTTAGTTCATTTCGGACATTATTGCCTGGACTCTGCCTGTGCCTACATCATTGAATTGCCAAAAACCAGAGACTGTAGCAGGAAAACTGGGCTTTGTATGTTCTTGCCTTGTGTAAATTACGAAAGCAAAGTTTAGTTGTTTACAGTGACAGGCTTCCTACAAGCAAATTCGTCACCATCACTAGGAAGTTTAAAGTCCAACGAGAATGATGCATAATTCAGTCCTCCTTTTCAGGGCGACAGAAAAAAAGCACGAGCCTTAAGTCAGAAGGCCACCTACAGGTGGTGTGACTGCTGCTCTCCACCAAGAATGGTTGTGGTTGCACTTTCCAGAAGTTAATGGAAATGCTGACTTTAATATTACAGCACGGGTACTGTGAAGAAAAACGAGCTCCACATCTGGTTCACAACACTGCTTTGCAAACTTCTGTGTTGGCACAACTGAGCCTCAGCGTGTTTTCTCCTGGCTGGTGTTGAATTGGACAGGTCTCCATCCATTGGCCAGTCGTGTGTTTGGTGTGAAATACATCAAGCTTTGTTTAAACCTGAAATGATAAAGAGACTGTGTAATGGTCTAGCTGCTGCTCTGACACGTGAATGAGTTACATTGCATGTGAAATCCAAGCAGGGTTTAGAGTTCAAAACATCCAATCAATCCAGATAAGAATTCTGCAAGCCACTTCTAGAGACTTATTTATCCCTCCATTCTTTTCACAGCAGAGATTATACAGCAAACTCTGCCATGGGGAGTGGAGTCATTAGCTGGGAAAATCCAGCCACGGACAAGTGGAATCAAGAAAGTTAAATTTTTGACAGCACAAGCAATCTGGATAGACTCCAGCTGAATACAGAGAATGGTGCATATGTTTCATACCCCAATTTCAGGCCCTGTGGCGTTTTAAAGATTGCAGTTTCAGGCACTAGTGACGGACAGAAATGAGTCAAGTTTTGAGCACAAGTAGGGTATACCATACTATATTTCAGTTTCCTGAGAATGACACCTTTTATGCCAGAGGTTAGCTAATGTATTTTCTTTTATATAGGCTAGGTTTATTGGTTTGCTTTTACGATGACATGGAACAGATGGATGCTGCTGTGGCACGGGCTTTACTTCATCAAATGATTAAATGCAATCAATTGAGAGGTTTCCAGGCTGAGGTTCAGAAGGTGAGAGTGCAGTGCTCATTCTTCTTGCCTATCCTAATCCTGAAAACAGAGGAGGAAGGATTTTCTTCTTGAATTTGGAAAGAAAATAGTGCAAAATGACTGGGATCTAAGAAATTAGTGGAAATAACTCTTGGTTATATAATGCAAAGAATCAAAGCCCTTTTTCTTTTTTATTTTTTTTCCCAACGGCGCTCATTCTTTTCTCATTCTGTTTTCTCCCTTTCCGTATTCCTTTGACAACTCTGGTTCTATTTTTGAATTTTTAAGAATAGTGTGGTCACTAAGTGGTTGCCAGAGCCTGTTGCAGAAACTCCAAGTAAAGTTTTGTGTGATAATGAAAACTGGTTCTTGGCAGGTTTTTATTTCGCTTCTGCTTTATTTACTTTAGCTCAAATCTCAACTCCTGAACATTGCCATGCAAAACCAGACATTGAATGATATCCTTGGATCTCTGTCAGATGCTGTGATTGGACTAACTTCAAGTCAGCTGGAATCTTTGTCACCTGAAGCAGTGCATAATGCTATTGCAACATTAAACCAAGTCTCTGGGTGGGCAAAAAGCCAAGTTATGATTTTAGCCAGTAAATACCTCTCTTATGAAAAGGTATGTCTGATAACAGCTTCCCTACCTTCTGTTTTTAAAAGTGAAATGCCTTTTTTTCAACAATAACTGTAGATTTTGAAAAGTTTAGTACAAGACTTCTTTTTAGTACGGTTAGTGGTCTGAAAATTTTTTTTAAGTCAAATAAAATCATCCAAGATTGTATGTCCCAAAGTAATTCTCTAGTAACAGAGAGAATGACTATTTGCATTTGGCAGTTGTATATATTACATTGTCTGTATCACTGCCCTGAGCAGAATTTACATGATCAGAGATCCTAGGCTATATATTCAAATATATTGTAACGGAAGAAATCAGAGTCCTCTCCAAAGTTCTTTTTTTTTTTTTTTTAAAAAAAAAGAGCCTCTGAGAAAATTGTTACCTTTGTTCCCTGGACAGTTTTTGTCTGAATTGAAAGATACCTGTAGAAAGTGCATCTCCAGGCAAGAAATGTATTAAGTATTCAACAATAATAGTTTAGATTTATTTATTAGCTTTTATTTTTAAATATATCTACTGCTTACAAGCCAGAAAACTTTGTTTGTTTGTGCTGTTATCTCTGCAGGTTTTATCGTTTTATAATGTTAGTCAAATGGGCGCGTTGGTATCTGGTATTAGCACCCAGTCATTCTACGGTATGAACCCAAAGGAGCTTTCTCAGATTATTCGAGGCACAACATCCCAATACTTACCTGACTTATCACCTGCACAACAACAAGGGATCCTCAGGAAGGTGATTATAAACTCGAGTATGTAGCAGGTTGTCTCTGTACAGGAACACAATAACCAGATATGCAGAGCATGATTTAAAACGTTGTCACTGAGATGTGTGGTTTAGCTCAGTGGTTAATATTTCCAGTGTTTATTCTGAACACCAAGTATACTTTGAAGGCTGTCTCTTGCTTAGTCCTGCGGCATTTTTAATACTGACATGTTTTTCCTTTATCCTCTTAGAGGAATATTACACAGAATAGAAAGAAGGGCAAATCCTGTAAATCTAAGCATCAGTTCTGAAATGCCATGTATTTATCTGTTCCTCTCTTTAGATAGCTGCATCTGGAGATCTTTCTTCATCGGTCAAAGATATACAAGGAGCTTTCTTTAAAGAAATGTCTCTTTCTGATTTGTGGAAGCAGTCTGGATATAATTCTTCAGTGATGAAAGGAAAAGAACTAAGAAGCAGCCAGGTAAAAATTATTATGCGGTTTTCATTCCGCTGCTGGGAAAATAGGAAAAGTGGTGTAATACATATGCTTTCAAGGAACATAGGTAAAATCAATGAACTTCTCCAAATATATCTTGACATAAACAACCAGGCATCACTTAGAGCCTTGGCAACATGATGAGACAACGTTACAGAAAGGGAAGCATCAAGATGCTGAAAAAATGTTTGAAAGCCTTCAAGATTATGCCATGTAAATTTTCTCTTTCTGGTACCAGATACAGAGTCCTTTGGCTCTGTCCAGAGATGCAGGGTTGGACCAGATGACCTCCAGAGGTCTCGTCAAACCTAAATTATTCTGTGATTGTGTGCCATGGTCATATTTAACATCATCCTATAGTGCCAGTCAGTGATGTCTTGTGAAGAAGTAGTTCAGTGCTGGATGCCAAACCTTTTGGTTGGCCAAACCGGACCATAGAAATGCCTTTAGAGTACATAAAAGAGTTAAGCATACAAAAACCTTGCAATAATAATTACTGCATCTTGCAACTGAATTACCTAAGCTTAACTTTAAATATGGTGGGTTTTATTTCAGGCTTTGTATCTGTATGAATTACTGTCTAAGAAAAACTATCCTGTTGACCTTCTAAGGTACGGATCTCTTGAAATGAGGTTTAAGTCTAGTTTTGTGATGAGAGCGACTTTGAGGTAAACATAAACACTGTGTGATTCTTTTGTACTGTCTTATATTTATACATTCCTTGGTACCACAGGATAATTCACCTTCCAAAATCAGTACCAAAGAGTTGTGGAAGTTTTGGTGTTTGAAGGCTCAGTCCATAGTTTTCAATTTGATAACAATTTTACTTTCAATTACAAGAAATGGGAAAAGGAGGGGTTAGTCAAGAAACTATCTTGGTTGTGGGGAGTAAGGACTAAGTCCTGCTGAAATAGTCAAAAGATTGAACTTTGCTTTTCCTATCAGCACGGGACAGCTTGTGAAAGGAGCAACTTGTCAACTCATTGAAAATATGGGCAAAGACATTTTTTTAAACAATTTTAAATTCTTTGAAAACAACCTTCAGCTGCTTTCTCCATATCAGGTAAAACCAAAAGAAGACTTTGTGTACATAAACGTGCTAACCAATATCCAAACTGTATGTAATCTAGGAATTGGTTAATTCTATTTTCTTTTTTTTTTTCAAAATCTTACGTGTTTGAACTTGTCTGTTAACTTATTTCATTTGAGTGTTTTATGTGTGGATTTATCTGTTATCATATTTCATGTTGACAATTTTATTTGCCACTTACAAATTGGAAGAAATTTCTACAGTCCTTCTGACTTGCTAATTCATGAGTAATGTGTTTGTAAATACACTTAAGTTTTGAAAACATACAAATGCTTTCATGTACAGGATGCTTCATCTCTGATGTCTACAAAAAGAAAACTCTAAGTCACTTTAAAAAAAAACAAACAACAAAGAAAAGTGCTCTCTGAATATAATATGCGGAGTGTTATATATACCCATTTATAAGTTGTAATAAACAAACAATATTTTCATTCCTTCTCAAAATTTCCAGAAGTCTAAGAGCTTAACTTTTTGTTGCTTTTAGGTTAATTGTTTGGCTTGGAAGTTTTGGGAAGTTTCCAATGCATCTATTCCTCCCTTCCTTTTATCGGTGCTTCCGTAAGTTGCGTCTTACTACATCTTCAGTTACTCCATTTATAGCAGTACATTCAGAGTAATCCTTCTGAGCACACTGTCTTGTGGTATAGCCCTTTTTTGTCACAGTTGTGGATTCCTTTGCATCTGTGAAATCAGTTCCCCTTGAAGCACTCTATATGAAGACTGAGTCACCATGCCGTGGTGTGGCCGCAATGAAAATGGATGTAATGCTGCTGCTTATATTGTTGCTGATATCAGCGAAAACAAAAGGGTTAATTCACTGAACTTCCTTGAGCATAATTGTTCAGAATCATAGAACTGTCTTAAATATAATTTATGCTGGATTTTTTTTTCATTTGTTTCCCCTGCCCTATGTTGTGAGATGTAGTTTCTTTATTTGTTTGGCTGTTTTTTTGAGCGTGGACGAAGCCATTGGGTACTGCCCAAACGTATTGCTCTGTATGATTAAAAACATTTCAGTGTATTTAAAGACACTTTTGTAAGTTAGAAAAATGTTGCATTATGTAAATAGCCAAGTAATATCCAGTGACAGCTTTTTTTTACTCAGGAAAAAAAAAAAAAATTGTACCTTGATAGAAACTCCTGAATTGTACAACCTGTTAATTTCTCTTTTTCTTTATTTCTTTTTTCCCACATGCTTAAAGGGATAAAAGGGAATGAGCACTATTCTTTTCCTGGAATATTTTTAATCAAAAAAAGTAAGAAAAGGATTCTGTTTGGAAAAAGCACCATGCTTTTTAAAACAATAAAATAGTAACAGAAAGACTGTAATATAAGGCTTTCTACAAACTTTAGCACCAAGTTATTTGGCCAACAATTTGCATGTTGCTTTTTCAGGGCCATCAGAAGTTACTGGTTTAATTGCAACTTTTCTGGCCTGACCTGTTTATGATTTTTCAAGTCCAGACTTGTCTCTGAATTTTTCTGTTATCACAGATTTTATGTGCATGGTTATGAGTGTATGAAGGTCAGGTTTATATTCTGAGACTGTTTGAATTCTTTTTGCAGGGTTGAATACCTGGAGTATGTTTCAGACCCTTTGTGTGTACCTTTCATTGAAAGTCTAGGGAAGACTGATATGGATCTTTTGAATCCAAGCCTTCACAAAAAGAACGCCGTCCTGCAAAAAGTACAGGAGTGCTTGGTAGGTACGGCTTGGAAGGGTCAGCAGTGGAGGGGGAGCTGCAAAAAAAAGCAATCTGTAATTAGCTACTGACAATTCCAAGCTAAGTGAGAGTGGTTGATTAGTTTTCCCTGCCTTTATTGTCATGTGGTGCGACACAGAGTTATCTTGCTTTCTTTACAGATTCACAGAATGGTAGGGGTTGGAAGGGACCTCTACTTGTACTCTGCATGCACACGCTCATGGTCTCATCTATTCAAAGAGCAACCGGAGACATAGGCTCTCCTGCTCTGTGTTTGTGCGGTGAAACCATAGCTGATGGGCTCTGGGAGCCCAAAAGGCAGTAACACTGCACGCTAAAGTCTTCAGCGTCACAAACAAGCAATTTAGACTATCACCTAGCTCAGAGAAGCTCTTAGTGCCAAGGACCCAAGCGACCTGCTTTGAGTGGGAGTGTGAACCAGGCGACCTCCAGAGATCCCTTCCAAGCTCAGCCATTCTGAGGTTCTGTTTCTACACATTACTGCACTGCATTTCATACCATAAGTTCACCATCCATATAAGTTCTTAATTTACCCATCTGTATTTTTATGGGGTTTTTTTAACTTTTCCTTAAAAGTTTTTTAAGGAAACTTTCCATAGTTTCCTTAAGACTTTTCCTTGACTCCATGCATGGTACAAAGCGTTCTCATGACATGTCATTGCCAGGACAGGACAGCTTGGAGCTGACCCAGTTGCACCTGCAGCTGTTCCCCATTGCTCCAAGTGATGCTAGTCCTGTAGAGCTGTGGGTAGCACAGGAAGCTCCATGGGAGAGAGAGTGGTACCGGGTGGATTTTGTGACTTCTGCTGTCTGGAAGCTGCAGCAGTCACCTCTTTTTAAGGAAAAGTAGTTTGTGATGTATATATACATACTAAGCAGCTGTATAATCCCCAGTGTTTTGACAGCTACTTGAGAAACCACTCGCAGCTAAGCCTTCTGACAAGAAGAACTTGTAGCCCCTTTGCCACAAGGACCATGAGGGGTCTACTGCCAGGCAGATCTGCACCACCTCTGCAGGTGTTCAGTGGTCACCTGGATATAGAGATTGTGGCAGGAGATTGAGTTTTACTTATTTTTTATTTGTGCTTCAATATGGAATAAAGCATACATTGAAAGCTCTGATAAGTGCTTATTAAATACCACCAGTTGCATTGGTAAAAGCAAAAAGTATAAAGCTGCTTTGGCAGAATCCTTAGGTTAAGTTGCCAGCGCAAACTGTTGTGTCTTTGTTCCTTAAATGGTCACAGAGATTAAATGTGTTGTGATGCAGTTGAGCGATACAGGGCAAGAGGCGAGACCAGCACTGCCAACAAGGTGAATGCTTCTTGTTTCAGAACGGCTCCGTTGCTGATGAATATGATGTTGACCTACTTGGAAATCTAATCTGCCACTTACCTCCAGCTTTTCTACATGGCAGAATGTCCCTGAGGGCAATGGCAACAGCTCTTCATCGGTTCAAACTCTGCCAACAGCTCAGCCACGAGCAGAAGACTGAAATTAAATACAAACTCCTCGAGTTATACGGGTAAGGTATTAGATACCGCCTCGCTTATGCTGATGGTTAAGCCGTGCAAATAACAACCGGTTGCTTTGGCCAGGTAGAACTGCAATGAAAACAACACAAAGAAAGTTCTGTCACTGGCTGAGCTTCTGTCCACTAGAACATTTCTGTCCTTGTGTGTAACATGATAACTGTGGAACAAAATACAACCCCAGGAACACCTTGCATGACTTAAGCCCCATAGGAAAAGGAAAGAAAGTGTAATGTTAGAGGAGGGGCTGGCAAACAGACTCTCTGGCATGGCCAGAGAAAGGGCGTTACAGGCTAAGTATGGCGCAGGAATGCAGAGAGGGGAAAAATGGACGTGCAAGGGCCAGTGTGCTGCTGTGAGAAGAGAAGGGAAGAAGACCACAAGCACCTGTGGCAGTGGGAGGGAGCTAGAGACGAAGCAGAGGCATATAAAGTTCAACCAAATGAAGCAACAAAGTAGACAGTGTTTAGATGTCATTAATTACTTAGATTAGGAGGCTGTTTGTTTGAAACCACGCGACTGTATAAGTCATGCAAACAACAAAGCCGTCCTCTATCTGGCAAGAATATACTGTTTCTTTCTTGCATTGTCTCTAAGAAGTATCTTGTATTTGAAATGAGAGACTGAATGCATAGTTCCTAACCATCCCTTCAGCCCTAAAGCCTGTCACTTGATCCACCTAATCATTGTAGTTGCTCATTCAGCTTCCTCCTAGTCAGCATTTTTCTGGTAATGGAATAGCTGTATTTTCCATCAGATCCCATCCCTGCATTAATCTTGATACAGATCCAGTTTACTGAATCACGACACACTGTGATAAATAACATTTTACTTTTATTTTTATTTTGTTTTGTTTTATTTTGTCTTATTTTATTTTGAAAATACTTGTCTAGTCAAATGCCCTCATAGTGAAGCAACAAACCAAATACAGTTTTCTGTGAGAACATGCACTAGTAACAGATTTGTTACTATCATCTTCAGGCTCTTTCAGGCTGAAAATTATTTATCCAAGTGCTTTCTTAAGTCAACCACCCACAGGGTTGGCTAACATTTGTCAGTTTTGTATCAAAGAAACAGACCAAACCTGCATAGTGCTAAGCTACATATGCTTTGAAGCATCCAGCACCTCTCAGAACTGAAGCTGAACTTAATTTTTAATATCTGAATTTCCTACAGATAATTTAGTATGTTATTTCAAGAGTTATGGTGCCTATCATAGGGTTGATTTCTCATACAGAAATGGCAGAGGTATCATTAGATGTGGCTCTCCAAGGTGTCAGATCTGTCTTCCGTAACTCTTGACACTGCAGATGAATGAAATAGCAGGCAATAAAAACACAGAGCTAATAAGATAAGGATTTAAATCTTTTGTTCCATCACCTGTGTTTCATGTTTCTGCCCTTTAGTCTTAAAAAGGCAGTATTCTCAGCAGCCTGGTGCCACACCGAGTTACTTTCCTGAGCTGCTGAGTGAACTCAATCTTTTCAGAATGAGGGGGGAAAGTGTCCACTTCTAAGCGTGCATGGACCTGTTTTTCAGAAATGTTGAGCACCCACAGCTCCTGCAGACATCAGGGAACAGGGAACAGTTACCCAACACCAATGAAAACCAGCCCTTGTACGCCTACAAATAGTTAAATATTAGAATAGAAGAGCTTTTTTATTAATTTATAAGCAAGTACTGGCAAATATTACGTGCTTGAAGTATTAGCCACATTGGTCCTTAGGATAAGATTCTTGGAACAGAGGCAGTTTCAATTTTGGTTATGAGGTTTCTGCTTCTCTTTTGATGCCATTTTGCAGCCTGCTATTACAGTATGAACCTCACAGAAAATTGTAATTTTTTTTTCATAAAAGAACTATTTCTCCTCGCTTGAATGCTGTAATTCTGTGAACACTTTGACTATTGAGGCAGAGAGAGAGCTCTATTACCACAATATTTGAAGGCTTTCTCTGAATGTATAGAGAATTCCACTGATGCCCTATGTATCACAGAGAGATGAGAAAATGCGATAATAATAATCATGAATCATCACATTGCCACAGAAGTGTCTGTGTTTCCTATATGATATAGCGTAAGAAAAACTCTGAAGTTTTGGAATCATAGAATACCAGGTTGGAAGGGACCTCTAGGATCATCTGGTCCAACCTCTCTTGGGGAAAGCACAGTCTAAATGAGGTGGCCCAGCACCCTGCCCAGTTGAATCTGAGATGTGCCCAGTGTTGGGGATTGCCCACTTCCCAGGGAGATTATTCAAATGGCTGTTTGTCCTTCCTCGTTGTGAAATTTTTTTCCCTTCTGTCTAATCAGAATCTCCCCAGGAGTAACTTGTACTCATTACCTATCATCTTTTCCATGTGACGCCTTGTAAAAAGGGAGTCTCCATTTTCTTTGTAGCCACAGTATAGTTTTGCTTGCAAACGTTCCTCATTAATATAATTTTCCAAAATATTTCTTCAGCTCCCCAAACAACTGGACGGCTGAAACAACTTTAGATGTTGGACCATTCATAGCTCTGCTGTCAAAAGGGGAATTAAATGTTCTTGCTGAAAAGGTATGTTTTTATTGTAATTTTTACGGTTTTTTAAATATGTTAGAATTTGGATTTGTAAATGTCATAATATTGTATGTAACCCGAATGCTAAACTAGGTAGATAATTGTCTTGACAAGGAACCGTGTATTAATGTTTCTTGACTCCAAAATTTCTGAGATTTCTTCTTGAAACTAATGGCAGCATAAGCAATTATTTGCATGTATACAATGATAATTGTACGTTGTTATGTAGAAAAAAAAAAGGTGGGTTTATGACTCAGAGTAAGACATTTTTAGTACTTTACACCTTGCAGTGTTGTTTCCTCCATTCCCCTGCCTTCCAACCATAAAAAGTTATGTTTCTTATCCTGTTAATAATCGGGTCGTACTGATCAAATTAGCATTTACCCATGTAGCCCTTTGCCCCAGGGCCAGTGTAACACACATCATAATAACAGCTTCAGCATCGCACTTTGTAGTTGCTGTGTCCTCTTTAGTTCTTATAATTTTTATGTGTAGAAATAAACTATACTGGAATGAGGAATTTGTTGTTCAAAATAAATATGCGAGCACAGTCAGGAACTTTTCCTCAGGAGATAACGCTTATAAATGACCCAATATAACAGGACTCTTCAACTGAAAGAAAGGTGTCTAGCAGGGTGGAGGAGAAAGGGCAAAAAAGCCTAAAACCAGTGAACAGGTTGAAGTTATTCCTCATCATTTAATCGAGTCCCTATCCTCAATTCTTATACTTATCTGGCAAATTTAAGATAAACAAAATAAAGTACTTTTTGTACTGCACATGCTAAAAATGGTGGAACTCATTGCTACAGGAGAGTCTAGACACAGACTCCTATTGGGCAATGCTCAGGCGTTGCCAGAAGCTGAGATGGCATCACTCAGAATTTGCTTTATTTCTAATTCTTTCCCCCTCAAATTTATGCTGTTGACCTCTCAACAGCAGCCAATTTACTCTCCTCTTCTGAAATATTTGCACAAATAGGAAGGAGACTGAGCTGTTACTAACTTCTCCTTTGCTGAGTTCTGCAGGAGTCTCTCTGCAAATTAACTTGTTTTAAAAGGGTAAAGGAATCCTTATTTATTCTTTCTTTCCTTTTGAAGTTCCCCAATATCATTTTACAAATAGCAAAGACAATTGGACCGATTTCTTCAGCTGAAGAGCTTCTATCAACTGTATTTGAATCTATCTCCAATGCCACTGCCAGCACCGAATCATCTCTCACCAGACCTGGTCAGTATTTCACTGGATAGCTGTGCAAAGTGCCAGATTTACAATGGTGCCATTTGGGGCTGTGATGGTGCAGTTCAAACAAACTTTTTGTTTCACCTTGTCATCAAATCTGAGAAGCCAGACAATAAAAAGTAAACCATCAAGTAACTTAAAGAGGTTCAGATTTAAGATTTCAGATTTGGTAGCAAAACCAGTGAGTCTTCATCCTGTTGCCTGTAGTTGTCTGATGCATTGAACAATTGCCGAAACATTTCATTCCGTTACAGGATTGCATGGTTAAGCATCTCCTGGAATGTTCATGAATGCACAAAGAAAAAATTATTTTAATTAGAGGGTTTTGTTTATTTTTACTTTCCTTTGTAATCTAAGTGAAAATCCTTGAATTAAAAACCTGTGAAGGTGACAAGTTACTGTTGTACCAAAAGATTGCACATAGTTTATCCTTTGCCAGGTACGAGCATATGTTGACTCAGTTGTTCATAAATCTGACACTGGTGGCACTGTTTCCAAATGGACAAAGTTTTTTTTTTTGTAATCTAGAAGGTATTTTAATTAGCAACCAAAATAATCTATTAGAATCTCTGGTGACAAATAAATCATTTTCTTTGTATAAGGTACATACTTTGGCTATATGCTGTTATGACAATACCTGTATTCTTTCTCTTACCTGAAATTCACCCAGGCAGAATTTTTAAGCTATGCCATCCATGCCGTGAAAACAACCCTGCTGTGGGGGAGGCTTTCAAAAAGCACTGTTGGCAATTAAGACCCCACCAATTAAAAGGACTTTGGTACTGTCTGCCTTTATGGTTTTGCAAAGCTCCCCACTGGTTCTCTGCCTAACAGAATACAGGTCCAAGCCCTAAGCCACCATGGAAATCCATCTGCTTGTATAACAGCAACTCTGAATGATGACTGTCTCTGGGAATTAATTTGCTCGTGATAATGCTGTATTCATATACAGAGAGAGACAGAGGGTGTTCTACAGAGTTGTATTTTTGCCTAGCCTGAAAAAAACCCATGACCTCTGTTGATCAGAGCAGTCATTACACAATTATCGTTCTCCAAAAAAGCAGAATTGAGCTGGTGGAATAGCCAAATATTAGTCCATCACTATGCTTAAAATTCACTCTTCCTTGATCAAGTAAACCAGATCATAACTACATTTCTTTAGATATGGGCCACGGGACTAAAGGTTCAACATCAGATATTTCAATATGCTTGTGTCCTTTGTGTGCATTTTTAGGCCTCTGGATCACAGCATGAATCCCAAAGACTTCTCTAATCAGACTATCTCATGTCCAGTGCAGTTGCAGAGCTCTCATCTGCATTTAAAGGACCAAAAGAAACCTGCCAGTGAAGCTAATGATCTTTGTCAAAGGATAACTTGACTCCAAGGCTATGGAGGAGCTTCGTTCTTCACTTGGGGTGCATGAGCTTAGCTGGGAGGGGAGTCTGGGAGATGAGAAATTGAAGGATTGTTTGTGCTAGTCTAAGAAGTACTTCTGTAGTCCAGGAAGGGTATTGAAGTTCTGTTACCAATCAATCAACTCCACACAACTCACACAGTGGTTTCAGTACGGAATAAAGAGTTATGGCTGATTTGTATATCACTAGAAAATTGGGTATTATAAAAATAGCTCTAGAAAAACAATGATACTCTTCTTGCTGCTCACCTGCTATTTTACATTTCTCACAGTCCACTTGTGAGCTAATTTTAATAACAGAAACAATAACCAGTGACAGAGTTCTTACGTCTGTGTCTACATCAAGATAAAAACAAAGGTAGTACTGAAAGCAAAATGGAACGCATGAGGGGATACTCAGGAATCATGTCCAAGTTGCTACCAGAAAGCAGTGACAGTGCTGGTATAAGCATTCAAGCTGCTTACCTCAAGCACTGACATATTGCAATGTATATATAATATGTTCTTCATCAAACTAAATGTGATTATATAGCAAAAGGGAAAGTGAAGGAGCCTCAGACACAGGAAGCAAAGTCAAAAGTCTAATTAGTATTTCCCTCTGTAATCGCACCAATGTGTCTGGTGTGATACAAATAATAAAATCAATGTTTTCTCCAAGAATACAAAATATTAGGTTTTCACGACTTGGGGAAGGGAACGGCATTGTGTCTGGACGGGCAGTATTTACATGATAAAAGCTGACCTTTTGCAGCAGGGGAAAGTTAAACAATGCAGCTTCACAAGAGGGCGGTGAAAAGGGGGAGCAGAACATCAGCTGGTACAGTGGAAGCTAAACATTTTCGTTTGCTCAACAGATTCAATCTTTTCAGTGTTCTACTCACTACTGCAGCTTCCTTTGATGCAAATAAATCCCTCCTTTGCCTCCTTTCAAAGTACAAATCTACTTTGTACATCCTTGCTTTAATTTATTTATCTGGGGGAGCTTAGCTCAGGCACAGCATCTGTGAAATTCTTGCTTTTTACTGGCAAGGCTCATATCTGAAGTTATGTAGGGATCGTTTTGTTTAGATAATTATTTAATAAGGTTTTCCTAAATTAGTGACAGGAGAGAGAGCAGTAAGCAACCACATGAGGATTCTAATTTCTGCTTTCCACCAATATGAAAGGTAGATTATGCCAAAAAGACTAGGATTTGTTAAAACACACAGTGGAAACTGTCTCATTTGATCGTGCATCGGGCCAGAACCCGACCGTAAATACCATTTTTAAATGGAGTTTGTCTGTCCAAACAGTTCTGTTGTAAGTGAACAGCCCTCTCTAGATCTTGACATTTTAACAACATGCTTGACATAAAGAACAAGCACCGCACTTCTCTGACACATCCAGCTTCTGTCTTCACCTTGTTTAAATGTCAGGCAAGTCTTACAAGACATACATCTTTGTCAGGGTATTTCAGAGTAAAAGAACCTCTCATGTCTGCTACTTCCCCATTGAGCTGGATTCACATGTGCTGTTTGAACGTGAAGTTTATTCAGCTGCAACACTTCTTTGTGAACAATGACATAGCTGCACAGAGACTTCCACCAAGGTCATCCCAAAAATTTACTTTTCACTCTTACTCAGGCAAGGCTTGCAGCAAATCGTGGGTTTACCTCACAGTAAGACCTTGCCTGGGTTTTGATGCCTTTAGGGAATTAGACTTCAAAGAAACTTGAATGATATTGGTTACTTTCATTGCACGCATCCAGATTTTAGTTTTATTGTGGCATCCTATATTGTAACTGTTCTGAAATATACCTCTGGTCTTTTCCAACATGCACTACCTATGGAGGACAAAGAATATAGGATTTCTTGCAAGTTTGGCAAATTCTAGTTTTATATCCAGGATGTTAACAATGTAAATATTTAAAGAAATTCTTTCATTGGGAGATAATTTAATTTATCAATATCACATCATTTGCAATTTATTCATAGTCGCTCACTCTCTTAAATCTCTGTATTGCTTTGATTTCTTTTTTTCAGTCTCCTTGAAGAAAATTTGCTATTCGACTTTTTTTTTTTTTTTTTTTTCCCAGATTGCCTGGGAACCAGAGCTCCTTCTTCAGCTGAAATTATTAAATTAGCAGAAGCAAATGTCTTTTGGTCAGTTCAGGAACTGAAATGCATGGACACAGGGACTTTTGACAAAAATGTGGACCTTCTTGGGACTGTCTCGGGTTTTAATAGCTCCCAGCTTATTGCCTTGAAGGAAAAAGCCAAGCAGGTAACTGCCCTGTCTATGAAGGAAAATTAAATCCATAATTTGATTTGCTGTTATTGAACTATGCAGTTCTAAAATAACTGTGCTATGGCTATGTCACTATTGCTGCAAGAATATCTATTATTTATTGGAAAAATAATGTGATACGGTGATAGAAGATTATTGCCCTTGCTTTAGATAGAGTCAACAGGCAAGTAATTCTGAGCTATTGGCAGATGGAAAACTTAAGTGCTTTTACTTTTGAATTGCTTTTCAGTTGCTTGCTTCTCACTTTTCTTTCATAAAAGAAAAATCAGCAAGCAGCACTGCTATAGGCTGTTGATTGGCCTGCTGAGAGTTAAGCTCAGAGTGTTAAACTGTCTACATCAATGTTAAATATACTTTACAGTGGTGTAAAACCGGACAGACTGAAAGAGACTGTTATTAGCTGAATAAAAGCTTGTTCTTCTACCTTCTTGTCACAGGCAAGGACAAAACCATCAGTAGGAAATTTTAGGGAGAAAAAAACCATATGCATTTAGTCTGTCTTTACTGGGATGTTACTGGTGAGTGCACATTACAGAAACACTGCAGAGAGAAGACCTCTGTCTTTACTGGGCTGTAGATCCCCAGGAACAGGGCTGTAGTCTCAGCTCTTGTCACCACTCCTGCAGCACTGCTGGCACCTCTTTCTTCCAGAGTGCAGCAATGCAGCTCCTCTTTAGCTCGTCAAAGTGGGCTCTGCCCTAGGCTTAGCCCGTACCCAATGCTCACACTGCAGCAGCAGTGCAGGAGGCCAGAACTGAACCTTCTCCCTGTCTAGCACTGCAGCACAGGATCTGTGCCAGAGTACTCAGGGCAGAGTGCTGTGCTGGGTGCGGTTCAGCACGCTGTGTCTGGGCAAAAGCTGCAGCAAGGTGTCTGGGCTCCTAGCAATGCTACCATGGCCAGCTGTGGGCTGGGAAGGAAGTCAGATGTTTCTCCATCACTATTGTTTGTTGGTGATGCACTCCTCCCTGGGGGTGACCTCCTCTTGCTGCTTTGTGGTCACCTGCACTGCCAGAGAACAGGTGGTGTCCCAAACATACTTTTTTTTCAGCAAGGAAAAGGCTTAGAGTGTAGTAAAACAAGTTGTTTTGGTTGCAGAAAATCCAGAGGTGAAGCCTATCTTCAGCTTCCTGTTACCAGCATCTGCTAGAGGTTATCTGCTCCCTGCTTCCATCTCTGCCTGACTAGCTACCCTGTAATCTTGTTCTGTCAAAATGATCCAATGTTTTAAAAGTTCTTTTTAGGCTCCATCAGATCATTCTGACAGAATGAGGTTAGGAAGCATCTACAAGTAGAGTTGGCTGCAAGTAGTACAAGTGCAGATGGATGGGTATCTGGGGGCTGTGACCCCTGGAGGAAGGCAGCAGCAGGGGACAGGGTGGGCCTGGGCAGCCTTTCCTTAAACCAGCAGCTGCAGACAAAGCAGTGGAGCTGACCATGACTTTTGGGCACACAGGGCCAACAGCGCTGCTTTTAGCAGTGGATCTCAGCTTTTTAAAACCCCTAAAGTGCAGGTGCTCAAAAAGAAGAGGCACTAACAAGATTTCCAAAAGCAGATGGTGACTCTCTGCAATTCTGTCTCCGCTGCCTTGTTGCAACAGGACTACAGTCCACTGCATCAAATACATTCTTCTCAGGACAGCTTCCCTCTTATCAGCACACAGACATGGGTAGGAGAAGGGAAAAAAAAATAATCCTTGAAGAAAATGAAAACAGTGCTCAGCTGAGATAGTGAGAACTAAAATATTTTACAGCAGCGCAACATAACGGTGTACTTACAGAGTGATACCTGTTGTAGAGAAATTGCCAGCAAGGTTAATGCACATATCCCAGCTTTATTCACCAAATAAAAGTGTATTCAGCCTGTGTGAGTGTAAGATGGATTGCTGCTAGACAAAGACAGACTTCCTATATATTAATTTTCAGAAATGCAACATGGTATTGCATTTAGCATGAGGTGTGAGAAATCAGGCAGTATAGGCAAAGCTCTTTGAAATTATGTGCGTAACATACTGTTATGTTATTAACTAAAGGGCATCTTTGATTAAAGGTTTGATTAAGCCAGCTTTAATTTCTCCTAAATTGATTGATTTCCCCTAAAAGAAACTGTGTACTACTCATGGTCCCAAACTAATTCAAAAAGTCTAGTTATCAGATTGTGTCTTAATGAAAGTAAGAAGCTTAGCTCACTTGTAAGTGGAAAGTCTCCAAGCTCAGCGATAGTAACAGATGTACGGATCTGTAGTCTCTAGGTGAATGAGGACAAAGGAGTCTTTCAGTTTGGCATGTTGTGTTATTTATATCAATATGTCTGAGGTTTCATCCAGCTTGTCGGATAATACTATTTATGAAGTACTTCAAATTCTGTAGTTTATGACCTAGATCAGGAAATAGACGCACGACATTTTTAACTGCCTGTGTTTCATGGATCTCTTCAGCTAAAGAATTAAAAGCTTTACAATTGGGCTAATGCTTTTTGCTATCTATTTTAACTGGAAAAAGACTGACATTTCCCAGGCTTAGTCCCTGTTTCTTTATGACATTGTAAAACCAACGTAAAAGATGCGGTGGAAGCTCAGTCAGAAGGTACAGGTCCAGCAAAGCATCTCTTAAATTCTTAACCCGAGGGTCATAGTTGAGAAGAGCACCTTGGCAGTGCTGAGGCTGGGCTGTGTGGGATATACAAGTTGGTATAAACAGCAGATACTCTGCAATTCTGTGTAAGGAGTATCTTATTCCAGAGATCTGGCCCTTTTTCTTTATTTTATACAGGTTGAACAGCTACATAGGTATCTGAACGTGAGACACAATTCCGTGAGCAACTGCAGAGATACTCCTCCAGCAAGTCCTTACGAGCTTTTACCTTTCTGTTTTGAACAAATCTTAAATTGTAGCTATCCTGAAAATGGAATAATTATTTCCATGAAACAGACAGCATGAGCGATCAACTTAGTGTAGGACTGGGCTTTTAGTTTTATTTTTTCTATGTGGAGCAGCAGCACAATCATGTACCAGATTTGTCACGTAGTGACTGACAGAAAGGAAAGTTGCTGAAGTACATGAGACCTTTAAAAGGGAGGTTTGTTTACTGCATGCCCATCTTGTTCAAGTCACTTCCTCCAGCTAAAACTTAGTGTCTAAAGACAATCGGCCACATCCTTGGAGATACTGACCACTGGCTACTGTCTTCTATCATTTCCAACTAAATGTAAATGATAGTTCCAGCTTCTGCAAACTTAGCTCTTGATGGACTTTCATTATTCCTTATTCAGGCAGACCTTTTCCTGAAATCAAAAAATTTTTAGAGCTTATCTGTGATAGCTTCTGAATCACTGTAACTATACAACGGACGAAGTTAAAAGCAGTGGACCTTGTCAGTTTAAATACATCGGTACTGATTTAGAAGAGCGCCTGCTTATTTTGTTTTTACAGAGCTTTACAGATTTAACTGTATCTGTACAAACGCATTTGTTTTTTTTAATATTGTAAGCACACAAACTAGAAATCAGAACTTTAGGAATTGGCTGTTTGTATGTATTATCTGAGTCTCTCCTTCGATTTCTGCTTTCCTTCTCAGTGACTGAGCCAGAATGACTGGTCACAAAAGCAATTTAAAGTCACTCCACCAGAGCGACTGCAGCTGGTGCAGAAGCCTCGGCAGTCCAGGTGCTGCCTTCGCAATAGCAGTGTAACAGTGTGGATCTCAGCACAGATTTGCATTTTTATTGATTTTAGTGCTTCTTCCTCCTTTAACAACACTTCCAGCAGTCCCTGCACTGACTTATCAACAAGCTCAAGCCGTACAAATTGCAGCACTTTTAGCTAAAACTATACGTTATATAGTGTAGAACCTTGAAAACCTTCACAATAACCTAAGCTCTGCTTTTTGTGGACAGAGGCATACTTTGGCTATTGGGACTTTTAAAACCAAGGGGTTTGAGAAGGGTATATATAGAGGGAGATTCATAATGATATAACAGACATCAATGAATCTCTTCTAAAGGTTTGGGGATCGCTGCCAGACTGGAAGAGTTATCATATTGTTTCCCTGGGCCGCATTGCTCTGGCACTCACCGAACATGAAATCGAAGAGCTGGATTTGCATTCTATTGACACTATTTCTGTACTTAGTCGGCAAACAGAATGGACTCTTACCCAGGTAAGTACGTTAGTGAATGTACTCCTGGTGAAAGGCTCTGGGTTCATACCCTTTGGAACTGAAGTTCTGGAATCACCTGGGGAACAGATACAGCAATCCACATTACTCCCTGCTGCAGACCCTGCTCCTTTTCTGCAGCAGTGACCCCAGTGCAGGTAGGTCTGCACTGATGTCTGCCTGGCTACTGGCTTCTGTGATGAGATGGCCAAGAGGACGTCCATCACTGTTAATTGTGGTGGTGACAAGTATATTCTTTAGCACTTGCCATCTAAGTAGTAGAACAAGGTCAGCAGCTCCTCTCACACTGGCCCCAAAGTAGACACTACTGCTAGGAGATACTAGCCCTTCCTAAGAGTGATCACTGAAAAGATAGTGTGCTCTCCAAGCCCAGCATCCATTGCTCTAGAAACCTAAGATATTAGCAAATGTGCTCCTCTCATCTTCCTTTCCTTGAATAATTTCTAGTTATGTCAATGGGACTTTCATAATAAGAGTTTAAAAGCTTTTATTTTTATATGTAATTGGCAGCATATTTCTGACTCTGTGACCCACACCATCAGGGCTCCTCGGCTGCACAGATGCTGCCATGGTGGCAGCCAGCTTTGGCAGACTATCACAAATCTGTTTAATAGGTTCTTGTTCTGAAGAGCACTATCAGAAGGAAGCACTTGGGAGGATTTTATACAATATTACTTGGCGTTTGAGGTTTCCTGCTGTCCGTAAGAATAGCTAGTTAAGAGATTCATCCTGCTTAACTTCAGTTGTCTAAAAGATAGGCAGCTAGTTTTAGCTAGCCATTTGAGGCTCAGCATTGTGGATAGATTAGGAAATGTTGGAAGATGCTTGTTTCTTTCATTGACTTTGGAGGATGCCTTAAGCTTAAGCTTTTAAACGGTTAGCTCTGGATGAGCACCATCCTAAATAACTTAGGCTTGCAAAGACGTTTTGGTACTTGTATCCCATTCGTATCTGAAAATTAATCCTAAACACAGGTAACCACTTAGATATGACACTAAAATGATACAGGACAACCCAAGTGTTAGAAAACCTGAAAATTTCCTATAGATCCCCTTGAGTAATTTATGTTTTCTTCTACCTTGCTCAATTAATGGAATTGGACAGTTCAGCTATAGGCAATTCAATGCCCGTTTCTTCTGCTGCAGAATTTCCTAGTGAGCCAGTAGAAGTGGTACAGCGGCTTTCAAATCACTTGCACTTGGGAAGTGGTTGTGTAACAGTGCCCTGTTTAAGTGTCACATATAGATGGTGACAGTGTTCCTCCTGAAGGCCGTGACAAAACTCCGATAAATCACATTGGGGAGGCTCAGGATTACGTATGGTCCATAGCTTCTGGTAAAATTTTGAGCTTCTAGTAACAAAGCCTTCAATTATATTTACTCTGTTCATGTATAATATCTTACTGCTTTTGTAGGCAAGATCTATTTTGCGAGGTTTTCTAGAAGACTCTGGCCAGACGATCAGTACACTAAAAAGCTTTGATTTAGTTGGATTAGGAGCTATTCTCTGTGCTTTGAACTCTACAGAAATCATGTCCATACGGACTGCTGAATTCAGGTACAGAATTTAATACGTAATGAAAATTTATTAGTATCTCTATTGATAAAATGTCTTGTGCAATTTGTTTTCCTTCAAGATTTCCAGAGCCTAAAGGATGCTTTTTTACATTTTAAATGCTTTTATAAAGGCAAGAACTGTTACAGAAGCTGTACACTAGTTGTTCGGTTGTTTAAATTATTTTGGGTTTCCTCTGCCATTTACATCCCACAGTTTAAGTATTGCATTGAGAAACCCAGGTTTTTGCTCAAAGAATTAAACATTTGTATGCAGTTTCTGTACATATATTTTAAACTTAAACTGGCTTTACAGCCTTCTTACAGCAGAATAAGTATATTCCAGGCATATTTAGTATTGCAGGTAATTGCAGCATGTAACGTTAACCTTGTTGCCTTTTCCAGCGCTGCTGTTGCAAGAATTGGCCTGTTGTTTTGTAGCACCCCTGTTCTGAGGCAGTTTAAGAAGGTGACAGAGTCTGTGTTTGGTACTGCTACCAGCTGGAACGGCTCTATTTTACAGGAGATCGGTGCTATAGCAGGTAATAAAATTCAGACTCCAGATGGTGATTGTTCCAAAGCATTGTTATTAAGCACTAGGAGACAGATTCACATAGCAGTGTGTTTTTCTAGAGTGGCAAAAGACATTTCTTCCACAGAGAAGTCACCTGCAGGGATGGACATCCAGCAGTTTCATTAGCACTGAGGAAACGTCGTGGTATTCTCCATAATGGTCTCTGAATCTGCTCAAACTGACCTTGGGGAGCACAGCCTGAAGTCTGTGAACACACGTTCCTTAATAACACTGCTTATGATTTTATTGATTTTTATCATTGTCTCATTTCTAAGATAAAGTAACTGAGGTACAGTACACTCCTTACCAGTGGTTAAGGTCAGGTGATTTGTTATGTTAGAATAGAATGAAAGAAACAAAGCAGAAAAAAAAGAACCATTATCTCTCTCCATAGCGCACTAGAGTAAACCATTTATTAGATATTTACCATAAATGCTTAAAATTTGTATTAGCCTAAAAATAGATCTGATAAAAAGGATATTAACTGAGTTTTGTTCTTATTATTTGGCTTTTTTTTTTTTTAGGTGGTTTGAATGAAGATGAATTAAAAGCCTTTGATAAAAACTTGATGCCATATTTTCAGCCAATAGCAATAAGATGTATACCTCCTGAAATTTTTCAAGTAAGAGCTCAATTACTGAAGAAGTAACCAAATTTCTATGATTTTTACTCCAGTATAAATACACTGCAGCATTGATTTATAGTTTGCTTTTGGGTTTCAGTGAGAGCTTTTCTACGGTGTGTTAAGTGAGAGGCAGTCAAGGATCTGAAACTTTGACTTTCAGCTATATCATCTCTATTTGTGATGCCCATAAAATATGCTAGACAAGCTTTATTTATTCTTCAGAACGTGTCCCAAGAAAAGCAAAGATCTCGGGTCAGAAAGCAGGGAATGGACTCTCTTTCTTCCAACACTGTATTAAAATCTGAGTTTTCTTCTCTGTTTATTAACATTTGCAAAGATGCTATCATGGCTACAAACTTCTCTGCTGACTATGTTAAGAACCTCTTTATTATCCTGAAATCTGGCAACATTCTCCTGAGCTAGCTCTGAAAAACAGATTGTACAGGCAGATACAGATTGGAAGAGAATTATATCTAATTACAGCAGTTCTGAATGTGGACCAGAAATTAGAACATGGATCTTGAGATCCTTGCCCTAGACTTTATTTGACCTAGTGACAAGATTAATATTCTGCCTAGGCTGGTCCCTTTCAGATGCTCAGGCAAGCAATGTACTTATGGACAGATGAGCTAAACAGATAGTTAACTCTGTCAGCTTCCATAAAAGAGAAAACCTCCTTGAACATTTAACTGATCTGCACAGTACCACTGACAGTTTAGATAAGCCTGAAATGTCCTTAGTGAAACTATTTATTTGAAAAACAGGCAAAACTGAAGCTCTATAGCATCTTGTAGATTTATTTTTTTCCAACAGCACACATTTTCATTAGGAAGAATTGTAATAATACTACAAAATGTGCTTAACAAATAACAGGAGACCTCAGAAGAGTTTTCTGTATTTAAAGGGTTCAAAGCAGATTTTGTTTTTACATGGGTTTTGTATAGCTTCATTTTACAGCTGTATGCATTATTCAGATTTTGATTTATGAGAAATTACATTGTATTATGGGCTTTAATTAAGTTCAGAGGAGGCTTAATTGAAAATTTCTGGACCTGTAGGCATTTACATGAGTTTACTCGGTTTAAAAGAGCACGCCATTTGATAGATAGTGAAAAATCAGGAAGGGTTTGCTCAACTGTCTGACCTACTTGGAAGGGGAATTTACTCCTTCTGAAGTAGAACCTGGATGCAGAATTTTTGCAGGAGAGAAGGCTTGTTGTGTAGGAGGGCAAAATTCTTGTGACTGCAGAATGTTAACTAGAATCAAAGCAATCCAGCATGCCCAATACACGCAGGCTTTACAAACTGGTTAATTGCTACGTGATATAAGATAATCACTGTAAGATTATGATTGCCGTGTTTCATTTTTAAACACCATTTTTAATATGACCAAACTTGGAAGATTTTAAATCTAAAAGAGAAAACTGAATAATGAGATTAAAGCCTGGAGATTTTTCATCTCATTGCTGTACTGCTAACTGTAACCAAAGGTCAAACACAGGTTCAAGTGAGGTTGCTTGGGAGCAGATATAAGAGGAAATAAATGAAAACACAAGAGGATGCCCAATGTCGGGAGTCTTTGAACAAATCTGAAAAGAAATGGCTGGAAAATTAAACTGCAGCAATATACTGCAGAAGGGTCCAACACAGTGTTGGGATAGGAAGCTTCTCAGGCTGTCAGATCCCAGCAGCAAAGATAAGGGTGAAAGACAGATGAGTGGTCAGTAAAGCAAATGAAGGCAGAGGATTTTTATTAAGCTCTGTTGAGCTTTTTTATAGCAACACCATGTTGAAGGCTACTTCCTCTCATTCCAAATGCAAGACAGTGCTGACTTCTCGTTCCTTACCTGCCTTTTATAACCGACAGCCTAGACCAATTTCTCTGCCTTTTATTCCTCTTAGGCATTGTCCCCAGAACAAATAGCAAACCTGGGCCCTGAAAATGCCGCCATGGTTACCGGATCGCAGCGTGAGCATCTGAATGCATCACAGCTCCAGAGCCTTCAGCTGGCGCTGGACGGAGCCAGAACAAGCACCCCAGAGACACAACACGGAGCAAGTACTACACAGGCAGTCCAAACCCCAGCTCCAAGTGGTGAGTAGAGCCACTCTCTCCCCCTGCTGCTAAGAAGGGAAGGACACACACACCAGTGGGGGTGCAGTCTCCCAGCATACGCCAGGATCAGACCTGTATTTTGAAGGTGGGTTACAGCGAATCAGCTTTTTAACTTATGCCTCAAATCACACACCTGTCCAAGACAAACAGCAAGGATGTTGTTGGATTTACCCACAGCAAAAGCTAATGGAGGAAGATTGGCAGGTGGCATGAGCAGCTATATGCTGCTAGTTTTATTACACTATGCTAAGCACTAGCTTGTATAAAATGTAGTCTGAAACAGAAAGCTTTTCCCTCTCCTTCTTTCCCATTTTCTTTGCCTAAATTTAGGTCAGGGCTGTCCATCTCTGGACCTTCAGATCACAACCTTTATCTGCAGCAGAACCTTGTTTGCAGAGCTGCAAGTGGGAAAGGCGGTAGCACTGAGGTGGATTAGCATCTTTATCCGGGCTGTACGACCCATTGAACAGTTTTTCCTGCTGTTCTCATCCTGTTTGAAATTAAAGCCTATTAGTACCTATGCTTCAGTGGTTTAACATTTTCCTTCTCCATACTGCAGTTTATACTGGGCAAATTCTGCTGACAACTATGTTAATGGACATTTTACAACAACGGAGAGTTTTCACATAGTCAAGCCAACGTTGAGAATTTATCCCTCTCAGACAGCAAATATTGGTGCTTTCAGTGATACCAGCGAGACATAAGGTGTTGAAGAATAGAGAGGGATCTTAAGATGCTAAAATAGGAGTAAGGAGGACTAAATTGCTATGGTGCCCTTGCTGGAATTAGAGTAGACCTTCTCAGAAGCACCTAAGCTTCCAGATTAGGTCCTTCGCGCATGTCACCTGTTTCCTCTGTAAATATGCCAAAGGGAGGAGGTTCCTGGGTAAAGATCACTCGAGTTCTTGAGCTTCTTGTTCATTGTTCCTATCTCTATGAGCACCACCCCTATGAAATGCTTGTCTTCAGAGCTGTGTGTCTTAAGCTGGAAGTGACAATTCTGACTGGTGTCATCTTTGGAGCAGCTGAATGTAACTAGGATTCAAATGTTGGATTTTACTGCACTGCCTTGGGGTGGTGTAGATAAGACTGTTGTAGAGCTGAACTGTATCATTACACTTAAGACATAAAGCTTTCTGCTTTTCAGGTGCTTCTTGTTTGAGAGGCTTCGGCATCTGTTTGTGTGCTGTGTTTATGCCGCACCTGCCTTTCTGAATCCATGGTTGTTAAGCTTGAAGTAAGTTCTGTTTTCAGTAAGAGGTAGGTAGCTTTATAACAGAAGCATAGTCCACCTGTAACAATGATGGTTTAGTAGTAGCAAACCATCTGGGTCCCCCTTCCTGTCTGAATATTTCTTCTGTATTACAAAGGTGTCTTGTTCCTCTGTTAGACTATCTTAGAATCTAATCAAGGGGAAAGCACTTTATCTTTTCTTTACTGTAAAGCCAACCTTATCAAAAGTGTATTTAAAACTCCATGTAACAGCAATCTATTACTGCATTCTTTTTTGGAACACGTTGGTGTTAATCTGTATTTTGCCCATTCCAGCCTATTGATGAGATTTTTATTCCAGTACTGCTTTGATAATCTCCAATTAAAAGAATGTTGCCATTAACTTTTATTGGATTTTACCATTTTGACAGGCTAAAATTTAATGAGAGCACTGGTGGGCTTAAGGTATAAATTCCAATTAAGAAAACTAAATGCCTAAGTGTTCTACTTACCTTGATTTGCAGCCTTAAAGACTATGTCAAAAGATTTAATGTTTTTCTTTGCCTTTTGATTTTCAGTGTCCCGGAGCTTACAAAGAAGATGCTAGAGAAAGAGTTGCAGCTCAGCATGAATAGTAGAATCAAGAGGCTCTGAGATGCCTGAGTGCAAAGCGGTTAAAAGCGACACCTTCATCAGCCATCATACTGTGAAGTATCCCCTTTCCCCACCTTTAACATTAACAACACAGGATCCCTCCAAATACTTCAGACAAATTTTAAAGCTGGAAATGGCTGATCTGCCTCATGAGAAAATCACTGAGAGATATGCTTATGTGTTAGGGAGGAGCCGGAATGGCCCAGGGGACAGGTAGTGGGTGACTTAATTAGAGGCTGCTGTATTGTACTGCTTTTTACATTGGTTAATTTGGTCACACTATTGTACCCATCTGTTGGGTTTTCTTCTTTGAGTGTACATTCCTCGGGACACAGAGGCTGTCCTTCTGTGTGACGTAGTAGAAACCATACTAAAAGTTACTGCCGTCGCAATAAAATAACTTCATCTCTGGGCTGCTGCTTTAAATCCTGCTCAGATAAGAAGCGATGACGTGTTCTTGTAATTGAAGCAGCTGTAGGGAATGTAGTTCCCCATGGCTGTATGTATTCCACACAGAACTGTTGACACAGAGGGCATTGGCAATACCGTGAGTATTTCATGCGACAAAATGCGCCATGGAAACCTGCTTGTGTTCACCATGAGACAGTCCCTTCACTTAGGTGAGTTTGAAGTGTACACCTGGGAATAGCAAAGGGAAACGGTTCACCGGCTCTACCTACTACTGGGACTGTCAATCCAGTACTTTCCACAAGCTCTATAATAACTAATTTCTTATAATTATAAATCACAAATATTTTCATGTGTCTTATCAACACACGGCTTACGTGTCTCGTTTTTTCATGCCACACCTCAGTATTTTAAACAACGGATATACAGATATATTAAAATCTTCTGCATGTGAACATATATTTTGATGTCATTCAACATGATTTTGTGCTACGAATGCATGGTACAGTTTGCCATTTTGCCATTGCAAAAGTCTTTATCTTTTCTAGACTAGAAAAGACAATGCATAGATTTAAAAGATTAGCTTTTTCATTTAGGGCTGTACCGTAGTAAGTGCCTTTCACACTTGTATTGTATTTCTTCACGGCAAACATTACATCCAGCTTCTGTAACTGAAATTTTGCTACAGGTTGGGAAGCAATAGGAGTGGGGCTGAGAGGGAGAGCTGGAGGGACGAGGCTTGCTGCTGCTGGGGGAAGGGTGAACCTTAGCTGTTGCTGCTGTTGGGAGTAACAGCTCCCACCACAGTCCCAGATAGTCTGTAATTCCTGCAGCAGCAGGAGTCAACCTGATTTTCAGGGCTTTGTTATTGGCAAAGTAGGCAGTGAGAGCACGGTCGTTCTTCACCCCCTCCTGTTCCCTCTCCCCTTCTAGCAATCTAGAAGGCGCCTTTGCCTATAACTAACCCTGGCAGATAATACAGATAATACTGCACGCTTTAATTTTCCATTTTCTGAGCAAAGAAGTACTATTGCTGCAAACTGCCTTGCACCTTTTTCTCTAACGCTAACGATAAGATTCCGGCTTTTCCTGCTGCGTTTCCTTTTCTGCATGTAAACAGTAGATTGCAACATTTATTTAAATAGAAAACAATTTTGGTTCAGCAATCCCAGCAAATACACGCAGATGCCCACTAATACCCAAAAATGCTTCGATGAATCAAACACATCATCTGTTTTTTCACATTAAAAAGTTCTCTCCCATTGAGATGTGAAAGCACTAAAAGGTTGTTTGATTTCTAGAAATTGCCTGACTTGAATTCTGTGCACACTTCAGTGAAGATGCAGGAGAATATTCTCCTAGTCAAGACAACTCTCGGCATTTCCAGTTCGGCTGTTTAAGTCAGATACGTGACTTAGCTATACCAAGCGCTTCAAAAATGTGTATGAGCTGAAAATTATCTTCTGTCAATGTACCTGGGAGTGATTCCGTCTGCAATTATGTGAGTCAGAGTTTAGCTTTTAATTGGAGCAGGAGTGAGCTCTTTGTTTTATGCCATCTGTGCTGTAATTTCTTTCAAGCACAAGTGATTTTAAATAGCTGAACTCCTTGATTATTTATTTATTTTATTAAATTAATAATTATGCTAATAACTTCGGCATTGCATTTACATTTGGTCAAAGACATCTCTTTTTCTTATAAGAGTAGTGTAGGAAGGGTAAATGTGGAGCACCCACTTAATGTTGTACTTATTTCACGGTGAGACTGCAAATCCTATTTGGTTCTTCAGATGGTCTGAGCATCTTGGAGGGCAAGTATTGCAGAAAAGCAATTTTACTTTTGCCAGCATACCTCTTGTAAAGGTCACTGATGGAAAAACCCATTCTCCAAAAACTGTGAGTCATGAGATACTTCCCTCAAAACTGTTGAAAGTGAATTTCTGTGGGAATAATAGATGGAAAGGAGAGAAGGGACGAGCACTAGTATGCACGGTGTGTAATCCACGTATATAATCTGCTCTCCATTCACAATCTAACACTTCCACTGCTAAGAGGAAACTGGAGGAACCTTTCATTTTTACTCCTGTGAAAGAAACCTCAGAGCCCCTTAATGCAGGCATCCATTCCATACGGTACTGCTAGTCGTATGGATCTGTCCCCTGTGCGTAGGTGTATTCCGTACAAAACGCACGTAATCACTTTCACTGGAATGCGTTCATGGGAAAATGTCTCAGTCCCTCTCCTTTCATGCCATCAGGATTTTGGAGAAGAATATACTATAGAGAAATATTGTATAAAGATTTCTTTGATCCTTAAAGAAACGTTGCTGTTTGTTGTGGGTAACGTTTGTTTAAACCAAGCCTAATTTTTCCTATATCTCTTTAGTTCTAACATTTATATTTGAGAATGAAAAAAATCCCAACAGATTAACACTTAAATCTGCTGCTGAATATACATCATGACAATCATTTTCATAGCTGCATATTGTGAAAATTGCAGCTTTCCTCTCCACTTGTGACTACTCTGATGGTTGCTAGGCACTGCCATACGTACTGCAGGATATACATCCGATTGTTGGCAGTCTGACATAACTCTGTTGAAGGCCTAGCTCCTCTGAGTGTTGTGAACCATGTGACAGGTGGCTCTGTCCAGTGGTGTGCATGAGAAGGTATTTAATTTAATTAAATTGATTGGATGTAGGATTCTTAAGGGGTTAACAGATGGGAAGAAATACTTTGTTGGTGTATTATTTCAGTGCCTGACAGTTTTATATTCAGAATTGTGTTTAAAAAAAAGACAAAGAGGCTACTAGTTCTGGATCATCGATGGAGAAAATATCCCTACACCTGGTATGGAGGAAATGCCACCTTTGTGGTATCTTTAAATCCCTGAAGATAAGAAAACAACTACTCATCCACAGTGTCTGAAAACTGTCCCTGTTAAAGCTGGCATTATGGCTGGTGTCAGGCTTCGTACAGTATGTGGAATGTTGACTCCCAGTGATCTCAATCTGTCACATCAGAGTTAACCAACTCCTATCAGTGTGAGGTTCTAAAGATATTGCTTAAAAAAAAAAGATAAATAAATGGCATCCTTTAATTTTAAGCAGCCCTTTATGCCTCTGTGTAATCTGCTCAAACATTCCAGAGGCAATTATGTACTGCATTACGGCAGATTTAGCTTATCGCTTGACTGCTGCGCCTATCTAAGGATCATCATCACCCGATTTATTTTCCCATAACAGAGATTGCAGCCCCATCATCTTAGACTGGGACCCTGTTAGAGCCCCAGGGCCTGCCCACGTTGAAGCGGATGAGCCCTGCTTCCCAGGTGTGCCAGCCAAACGCACCTGGGCTATGGGACAGGTCTGACTAACTCACCTGACACTCACAAAGAAGCGAGGAACAAACAGTGACCTGGCATGTGTCACTTGAGCAGACAAGCCGTAGCGCTGGCCACAGCGCATTCGCTGCTCTCCTGGCTCTCACTGCCTTGTAGTTATAGGTACCGCAGGCTGCATCCCAGCGTGCAGGCAGCCAGCTACGGCACGTCAGTCAAGGAGCGGGAACTCATTAAACTGTGGTACATTGTTCCCTTGTGCCATGGTTTAGGGTTAGGGCAGCCCGCTAGACCTATAACAGACGCTCTCTGTTAACCCCTCTCCCTCCTCAAAGGGGAAGAGAAAGGGAATAAGGGAGAGAGATTTATCAATTGGAAAAGAAAGCTAGAATTAAGAGAATGAAAATAATAAAAATGGAATATATACAAATATATACAAAGCCAGTATTGAATCCAACCTCCCTGGTGGCAATTACATCACCATCACCACTGATTCTGTGGAGCAGGCACTGGAAAAGTCCCAGACTGGGCCCAGTGGTGGACAGCAACTGAGTTCAAGAGCTGGATTCTGGTACTAGATTCAGGAACACTCAGATCAGGATTGAAGGCAGAATGGATGGAGTCCTCCTCAGATCCCAGCCGTTGAAGAAGGAGAAAGGAAGAAGCCAGAAAAAAGCTGAGAGAGAGCCAAGCCTAAGAGCTGGGAGCAGCCCTTGTTATCCCCCAGCTCTATACTAAATATGACATATTTGGGATGAAATATTTTGTAGGTCAGTTTAGGGTCACCTGTCCTGTCTGCTCTTCCCTGCAGGTGCAGCCTTTTATTTTCTGCATCCCTCAACATGATGCAGAAGATCCAGCCGTGACTTTGGCCTGCACACCAGTCCCTGGTACTAACTCTAAACACGGAGTGTTATCACTGCCAGAAGCAGCCACTGCCTGCAAAAACAGGCTGCTAACTTTAGAAAGTACAATTAGTTAGAAGAACTTAGCCGAAAAATAAAATCAGTGAACAGAATTGTTCTGTTCTCACTCAAACCAGGACATCTTGTGATAGGCCATCCTCCTTAGAGAGAAGTAGAAATCAAATTTCAAATAATGTCTTCTTTTCTCTTTTTTTCCCCATTAAAAAAGGCTGATATTCTGGGCCAATACACTACTTGAAGCAATGTGGTCTCTTTATCTCAGTGAAAATGTTTTTGATAAGTGTGTGGTTTGGTTGTTGTTTTTTTTTAATAGGAAGATCTGTAGATAGATGGGCCTAAGGGGGCGCTAAGAACCTTCTTTTACTCCCTTATAATCCTGATTAATAACATATTCTCTCCTGTGTCACATGATGTGGGACAGTCTTGTAGACTGTTTACTCCACTGCTGTTGAGGTGAGGGATCTGACTTCCCTTTCCACTAAGGCAGGAGGAAAATGGGATAGAAAAGACAGGTCTGTGAAGAGTAAACACAAACTCTAAGTTAAATTTCTTTTACCAGTACCCCAGAACATCTGAAGTTGCTCCCCAGAAACAGTATTTTTTGCATTTTTATACAGCATGCTTTTTAAAGTGCAGATAACTGATAAACTTCAGAAAACAACGTAAATCTCTGTACCATCCAGGTATCCAGAGCTTCATATTTTAGTGAAGTCTCTGGTCCATTATCAGGCAATCTTTGTGTATCTCTCTACTCAGTCCCTAAAGAGAGGAATGATGAGACTAGCTCCTATACCCGACCTGACCTTGCCTGGTATCAGGACCTGTAGCAGTTTTGTACCATAAGATATTTTTATCAAAACTCACATCTGGTTCTTTAATTGTACCCAGAAATAGATAGGCTAGAAATGTATTAATTTTTTTCTGCAATGAGAAGCAAGCAGCCAATGTCCATCTGTCTCTTCCGGCCTCTTCCTGTTCAGCATCAAGCCTGTTTTTCCAGTCTGGATTAATGAGAGGATTTTCCTCCCTCATGATGCAGGAACACGACATGTTCAGAGCTTACAATCCGAGTGACGATACATCGGAATATTAAACAGAGGAATTGTGATTGCTGGATTTCTTGCTTTTCTGGCAACAGTGTAACATTTCTCTTGTAATGTTTTAGTTGGTATTAATTAGCCTTACAAACATTTAACAGCATCTCACAATATCTGTGATCTTCTCTTTAGGGGACAAGGAGGAAAAAAATTAAATTCCTAGAGCAGAAGTACGGAAATAGTGAAAATTATTAATCTATTACGAATACAGCAGGATAATATTTTCCGGTAGTCATTTCCCCAGTAATTTTTAACTGTTGTATAGAAACGAACTGTATTGATTTATGAAAGAATAGCCATTGCTATAGTTAAAAATGTGCTGATTTGATGCACAAGCTAAAGCTGACCTAGGTCATCTTTAACTGGGGCCTGGTATGTTTCTATACTTAATCAGATGTCAGAAAACAATTTAGATCACAAACAAGTTCTGAATATATCCTGCATGAACTGAGAAAAGGGTTGAGAGAGGAAGGATGTCAGCTCCCTGTCTTTAATGCCTCTACTAAAATAGACACCAGATACACATCTGTCAGTGCTTTATTAGCTCCTTCAGTATTCATCCTTGAAGAAGTGTTTATATTAAATAATATTAAATGTACATATTTCAATCAAGCCTGTGTCAAACAGGCTACTTCAGTCAGTGCTCGAAGACATAAACTGTACTTTCAGACCTTACAGTTACACGGGTGCGTAGTGAAGGAAGCGCCACAGCACTGGAACCCCAGGGGTGGCCCTTGCGTAGCGGCACTTCCCCGGCACTGTTGCAGCCTATACCATAGACCTGGAGAGTCTGTCAGACGCTGTGGTCTCCAGTACAAATTCTCCAAGTTCTGGATTTGGGCTCCTAACGTGTCCTCGAGGAGGCAATTTACTGGTAATTACACCGAACGTTATTTGATGCTGAAAGTTACCCAGCATCTGTTTAAAATAATGTCTATTAGACTTCAAATGTATTAAAACTTCCAAAATGTAACATATAACTTCTTCTCTCAGGGCATTTTAAGATAAGGGATACTATGGAGCTTGTCCAGGAGTTGTGTTGCTGTACCTGCAAACACTGATTTAAGAGGACAGGCTTTGATTCCTAATCTCTAAAAATAAGTGAATTTGTTTCTGTCACACTGTGGGTACTTATTAAAAAAAAAGTAAACTCAACAGGAGGTACTAATCAGTTCTTTTTTCTTTCAGGGAATATGTAAGCCCTCTAAAGATTTCAATGTTTATGTTTCATTTTAAACAGGAAAATGGAAAATTGCAGTTAGGATCTTTTTAATAAATTTTCAAACAATACACAGCCTTCTACTGTGGGAAATTTTCTGTACTTGGTTCTGTACCAGTAAAGTCCTTTATCTTATTTCCTTAAACAGCGTGTGAAATAATGTGAATCAAGAGCTTTTTAAGAAATAACTTACACTTTCCAAAAGGCTATAAAAAAGCAAAACACCACAGTTTACCTGGCATAACCCATTACCTTTTTTCCAGAAATCCTATTCCTATGGGGTTATTCCTAGCTTGCTTTGTTATTGTTTTGATTGCTTTTTGGTTATTTTGTTTGTTGGGTTTTTTTTTTACAGAGAACACTGGAGAGTTCTTAGAGCACTGCCTAAACATCGAGTGCTCAGGCAGCCACAGCCCCATGGCGGGATTACAGGGCAATTCTTCTCTCCCGCTCTCTGGGCACTTGTTCCCTGACAGACATCTACCCGGCGCTTGGGGCGGGGAGCTGCTGCCGGAGCCGCTCCTGCCTGTTACTCCGCTTACCGCCGGTTAACAAAGAATATCGATTTTATTCATCTAAAAGGGCTTCTGAAGAGTTTAAAGCAAAAAAGGGGCCTGTGGCCTACTCCGCCCTCGGTGTCGGGCATCCTGCGCGGGACCCGAAGCGACCAAAGCCAGGCCCTGCCGACCGTGGGCCCGGGCCGCTCNCAGCTCTGGGCCGCGGTGCCTGAGGGGGTTGGGCGCGATCGCCTTCTGGTCGCCGCGGCGCGGGGGCGGGTGGTGTGCGCTACCATCGCCTCTGCCGCCCTTTAGGGACCGCTCCCTGAGGAGAGCTGGGCCGAGCCGATGGAGGGGCGCTGGAGATAACGCGAGGGTTCCCTCCTGCCCCACTTGCGCGGGAGGCGGCGGTGGTAAAACGGGGAAAGGCGGGAGAGCGGGGATTGCGCCCTCTAAGGCACCCCCCGAAGGCCCCCAGGACGGAAGGGCAGAACTCGGCCCCGGGCAGGTGAGAAGGAATCACCGCTGCTCTCAGCGCAGGGAAGAGGGGGCTCAGCCCTCGTCCTGACCGACCTCCCTCCAGAACCAGGGTGTGGGGAAGCGGGTGGGCAGCCGGCGGAGGAGGAGCCGCATCCCCCCCTCTAGGGTGGGAGTGCACTTGAGGGAGCTGCGATTCTGTTAAAGGTTTAGCGGTTGCCGTGATTTGTACTTTAATCTCCGAGCACCGGCACCTCGGCTATTCCCGGGAGGGTCGCTCCTTCCTTATGTAACTGCCCGGTGGCGAGCGAATGAATGGGGAGGCAGGTTTGGAGGAGGGGAGGGGAGGGAGGAATGCGTCCCCCGCGGGGCGGGAAGCCTCCCCCCGCTCTCCGCGCCCGGCCGCTCTCGGGAGAGGAGAGGGAGCTTAATTTCTCGCCTTTCCTGACAGTGCACAGCCTTCCATCTGCGTGTTTACTTGGCAGCTCTGAGCGCCGCTCTGGTGCGTGAAAGCTGGTTTGGTGCAGCGTTGGGAGTAGCTGACTTGCAGTTTACAGACCCTGAAGTTTCCCTCGCTCTCTCTCTTTCCCTCCGCGCCCTGGTTTGCCTTCGCGGCTGCCTAACGCCCCCTCCGCGCCCCTTTTCTTTTCCGCTCTCGCTGCGGTAAGAATTGAAGTGTGGTTCGTGCCGGTTTTGAGTCTTCAGCGATGTTTTCTTGCTCGCCTGACCAGCTGCAGTAGGAAGCTGTAGGAGAGCGGTTCGAGGCTGGAGTGAATAGGCTTTTAGTTGAGATCCTGGCCTGGTCTGACGTGGCAGCGGGAGAGGTGTGGCGGGGAGGGAGCTGGGTCCCGGCCGCCCTCCGGGCTGGGCGCCGGGAGAAGCCCCGCTCCCGCCGCTTCTCCGCCAGCCCGGGTGAGAAACGCTGCTTCTTCCTCCCTCCCGTGTTTTGTACGTGCCTGCTCCAATTCCGTGTGATGTGGTTTGCTTTTTTGCTCCTAGTGTACGGTGTGGCGGTTGGAGGGAACTGCAAGCAGATCTTTAACTGCAGCAAAGCTGATTTCTTTCAGAAAACTAGGAGTTGCAGTAATTCAAAATGGGCATTTCAGTGCTCTGTGTATTACATAGATGAGGTCACCGACCCTGGAAAAATCTTTCTTGGTTTGACCGTGAGCTTGGCTTTGCCTTCTCTCCCGTGAGCTTCTCCTTCATTAGTAAGAGTGATTATTCTTGATATTGGTTTGCCCTGTGTTGACATGAAATACCAAGTCAATACTGCTGAACAGATGTATCTGTAAAGTTTTCAGCTGAGAATATGAAGAATTAGTTTAAGCTGCACCTTCAAAAAACTGCGAATAGGGAAATGAAAGAGATTTGCACTGCAGGTAAGAGGAAGTGCAGGGTTCTGCATGTTTTCATGTCAAGACACTCTTTGCTAATCACTTGGTGATGCGAAAGAAAAATACAAATTAATAGCTTTGAGTTGAAACATACATAAAGTAAAAGCTGGTCTTAACTTTACAAAAGCTAAATCAAATGACTCCATGGTCCAAATGCAGTGGTAGTGCAGAACTATTGTTTCTGAGGTTGCGGAGTGTAAAAGCTTCTTCCTAATGAACTTTCCTGGCTCAGACTCTAGTGGATCAGGAATTCTGTCTGGATGTGGCAGGAGGGGGCCTGGATGCCTCTGACTTCTGCAGAGTTCTGTCCTCTGCCTTGGTTGAAGTGCAGTCAGGAGTGCAAACAACAGCAGAGTTAATGATCTGAAAACTAAATATCTCTTGCTGTCTGAAGCAGGAAAATGAGACATTCTAGTGCAAGGCTAAAATTCAGATAGGATTTTAGCCAAGAGATTCTTAAGCGACCTTTGGACATGAGGTTATTTACGCAGTGTAGTACAGTGTAACATAGCCCCATCTTTAAAAAATGATCTGATGTTGTTTTCCTTGTCGGTTGTGATTAAGGATTTCTGTTACTGTGGATTTATTCATTGAGAAAGTAGACCGATACCAATCATTATCTTTGGTACTGCTTTCTCGACACAGAAAAGTAAACGGGCCTATTTCACACAAGGCCCTGAGCTCTTCCCTTTACCGAATTGGCCAGTGTCCCTGAATACATAGAATCCTAGAATGCCAGGTTGGAAAGGACCTCAAGGATCATCTGGTCCAGCCTTTTTAAATATAAACATACATGTATGGACTCTTCCAGTAGAAAATGTCTGCTTAATTCATTTTCCTGAGGAAAATGATGAAACAGGGATGCCTTTGCCTGGGATTGCTTTTTTTTTGTGTCTTCCAGTTCTGCCTGAGTCCTTAAGAGTAAATCCAGGTATATGTTACTACTGTGAGATGAGTGTCTGAGACGTAACAAGTTCGTCTAGAATGTGAAGAGCACCTCAGAGGAGCATGAGATTTTATTTTTTGGGCTTCATCTTGTTCTGTGTAGTGGTCTGTTATTAGTAGAAAGCACAACTGACTATGAAAACTTTACAAACATTTAATGCAAATATGTATTTATAAAGTCATACCCAACAATAACCCCTAGATAGTTACTGGTTAATGTTGAGCAGCTTCTAAATGCCGCTTGTTAGCGGACTTTATGCGATTCCTTTACATTGCATATTAGAGCGGTAAATAAATTAAATAAAACGATACTTCGTGGTTATTGGTGGCTAAGGAAATGTGGGCAAACCAGCTGCTGCTTTAACTATGCACTTTTGAAGCAGTAAAAGCTTAGAAAATAGCTAAAGGCTTCTAATCGACTGTAGGCTGTGATCCATGAAGAGCTGGCAAACCACATGGTGCCGACTCCTCTCTTCTGGTTGCATCCGTGTGTGTCTGAGGCCTTTGTTCCAAGAGGAGCTCCGAGGCCTGTAAAGCAGCTGGAAACTAGAGGGAGACAGCCTGTGTACCTCTGCTGCAACCTGCTGTTTTCTGAAGACACATCAGTCCTCGTTTTCTTTCCTAGGAAGCGACTCCTCTAATTGAGGAAAGTAGGTGAGGCTGGGATAATCTGCATTATGAAGCAGGCTGTGTTTTCAGTGTTTTTGCAAACTTTTTTTCTTTTTTTTTTTTTTAATCTCCTAATTTAGTCAGTATGTTAAAAAGAGAACAAGGGGAAAGCAAACAACTCATGATTTCAGAGCTGGCAGGGAAACAATTTTTTGCGTGACTGGTTATTTGATTTTCCAAATTCAGAATTTGGAAAAATATTTGCCACTTCAAATAACAGCTCAAAAATAATTGCTAGGAGCTGTGGAGAATGTACCAGGTAACTCTATTATTGACTTCATGTCATAATTAAGAAATTCATGAGAATTGAAGAACCTTGTGCTTTCAAATGTTGTCGTGTTCCGACTGTATTTTTCAATCCGTTCCAAGTCAAATTAGATTGTTTGCACTGTGAATTACTGCCTGAAAATTGATTTGCTTTTCTCAGTGTCATTTGTCAAGTGTTAGAGGTGATCTGCAGTTGCAGGGCTGTCAGATTATCTGCTGAATACTCAAAAAAGTAGTGTGGGTAGTAAATGTGTAATGCCTTTACTAGGTAACGTAGCTGTCTCATACTTTCGTTTCTGTACCTATTATGGCCCAGATCATAGGCTATGTTGAAGGTTTTAGACAGTAGTTTGCCCTAGACTGTTGATTTGTCTGTATTTTCTTAAAAAATGCTGGTTTAGGTAGGTTTGGAATTTCTTCTCTCTGGAGGAAAATTTTACCTTTCTCAGTTGGCAGATTTGTGGTTAGAGTTAGCCCGGGGTTTTGGGTTTGGTTTGGGGTTTTGGTTTTTTTTTCAATTGGAAGTACAGGATTTGTCATGTTAGTATTTCACGAGCAGAACCAAAGAAACTGTGGTTCTGTGGTTGATGCAGACTTCATGCTGAACAAATCTGCTTTTTAAAATACTTCAAAAAGCCTGTGAAGTTTTCATGACAAACTGTGGACTGACTTTTCTTAGAAAAACTTTAATTTGTAGATGTTATGGTTGTGATAATGCCGTTCATGGCAAGTAGGGTGTGCACCCTCCACAGCCAGACGGACCGAATGCCTCTGCTGCTGCCTCTGGCTCTTTACCTAGCTCACAAGAGCAAAATGAAGTTTGATGAGAAGCACTGCGATCTCAGCTCTGCTGTCCTCCTTGGCTCTGGAAATCAGCGCAGCTTTTGAGTTAGAGTTTCATGCTACTGCTTTTAGTCAAGCTAGAGTGTAGAAGTTGGAGGGGCTTTTCCATATGCGAGGATGAAACAAAAATGAGAAATTTGACTTTGGAAATTTGAGCCCAGAGCTTGGGAAGGAAAAATAAAAATGTGCTTATGTAGCTTAAGAACCAAGTAATGTTTGTTAGGATTAAAAGAAAAGGGAGAAGGGTGAGAATACCGGCAGTGCGGTCTCGGTATTTTGCTGTTATCAACCAAGAGCCAAGGTGAGTGGTGTGGCAGGTGTCTTGATACCTTGTTCCTGAACTTTTAAAATGCATCGGATTCATAGAACAGAGTGTTTAGTTGTTTCCTTCCCTTGTTTTTGCTATGGTATAGATCTTACTTTCTCCCAGCTGACGTGTCTTCCCATAGGTCTTTGGTTTAAGCTTTGAACCTTGCCTTGTCTAGCCTGTTGACCTTGAAAATGACTTTAAACTTGACTTTAAGATGTGCTTCAGGAACATTTGACTATTTTAAAGAATTCAAAATTCAATATAAAAACTGAAAGCCTTAATAAAAATCACAACTTTTGGGTTAGAGATGGAGGTAAATCTGGCAATGGCTTAGAGGAATTTGTCAAGTAGATTACTTGTACATATGTGACAATACATCCAGATCCAAATTTATAGCCATTAGCAATAGTTAATGTATCTTATATGCATTTTTTTTGCTATTCCATTATTTACTCAAAGCAAATAGCATGCTAAATAATTGAACGTAACTATATGCTGTAGTGTGAGGCTGTACTGTAATCTGCCCAGGTGGACTCCTTTGTCTTGTAGGTTCTGACCTCAGGATGGTGTTTCTTGCGGAGAGGTTTATCGGCCTGAGATCAGGGCTCCCCCAAGAGTTGTATTGTCAGCGAGCACGCCTGGGGTGCAGCCGAGAGTGCTGCTTCAGCTCTCTCAGCAATGTAGTTCTAGTCTGAGAAATGTCAAATGGATTTTGTTGTTTTTTTTTTCTTTATTTTATTTTTGTCTTGAGTTGGAAGGGACCTTAAAGATCATCTAGCTCCAACCCCTGTGCCATGGGCAGGGACGCCTCCCGCTAGACCAGGTTGCTCAGAGCCTCCTCCAGCCTGGTCTTAAACACTTCCAGGGATGAGGCTCCACAACTTCTCCGGGCAACCCATTCTAGTATCTCACCACCCTCAGAGTAAAGAACTTCTTCCAAATATCTGATCTAAATCTACCCTGCTCTAGTTTAAAACCATTGCCCCCTGTCCTATCACCACACACCCTTATGAAAAGTCCCTCCCCAGCTTTCCTGTAGGCCCCCTTCAGGTACTGGGAGGCCCCTATAAGGTCTCCCTGGAGCCTTCTCTTCTCCAGGCTGAACAGATCCAACACCTTCAGCCTGTCCTCGTAGAAGAGGTGCTCCAGCTTTCCAGTTATCTTTGTGGCCCTTCTCTGGACCCTCTTACACCTCTCCAACAGATCCTTTTTTAAAAATTATTTTTCCTGCACTTTGGGAAGGGGTTTGATTCTGGATTGGTTTGGTTTTGGTGGGTGGGTGGTGTGGTGGTTGGGTTTTGTTTGTGGTTGGTTGTTTTTTTAATACTTACAGGCTTTGTTGTATAGTTTTACAGTCTGCATAACTGTAGGCTTTGAGGCATTTACTGTCTCCTGGACTAAAATTGCTTATGGGCAGTTTGGTTGTTCTGCAGGTGATACATTAGGCTCACCTCATGGACATTTCAGGTATGGAAGTTGCAAACAAACCTCCTTCTTAATTGTTAGTGTTTCAGTCATTCCTATACTCTATGTATAAAGTCCCTTCATGTAGGGCAGTTTATCCAGTGTTGCTTAAGCTGGAGTAAAAAAGGAGTTCAATAACCCTGGCAGATTTTTAATTGCTTTATGGTACTATTAATAAAAGCCTTGCTCGGAAGTATCTCTCTATAAAGGGACGTGGATTTTCAGCCTTGCATTATAACCTCCTCCTAAAGAATACTATTCCCTCTTGTTTTTTGAACAATATTTGCATGCTTAGCTGAACAGATTCAAGTATTTTCACCCTGGATGACTGAAAACGAGAATAGTTGGAATAACAAGACAGAGACGCAGGCTAGGTTATTTTGTCCCCCTGCTATGACGCACCACCACATCAGTATTACGGAAGCGATGCTTCATCTCAGTTTTCAGAAGTTTTTAGTGCCTGATTGTGCAAAGCTTTTGTGCTCCTAACTCTGCTTTAGTGCCTGAAGTTAAGTACAAACATTTTGATGTTGGGGCTTTGGCCTAAAATGGAAAGTTACTTTGAAGGTGCACTGTAGATGTCTGTGATTTTGGCTCGCTTCTCTTGTTTTGTATTTTGTTACAGTACATAGTAGCATCTGGCTTTGTTTCACGGTACTATTTTATTTCCCCCACCATGTGGCCAGTTAATTCTCTGAATTGAATTGCTTTAGGTTTTAAAATGGAATTATTCCTATAAAATCATGTTACTGGTCCTAGTGTACTTTCTGATTATCACTGGATCTGTAGTATCTATTGCCCTTGTACCTTTCCAGCTATTCAGCATCTAAAGAATGTGCTGTGGCATGTGACAGTGCTGAGAGAATCGAAAGCTAATACAGCCTTGCTGCCTAGTGCCCAGTGATAATGCAGAACAGCTAACGTAATCTACAAAAATACCACTTGCAAGCTCTGTGCTGTGAGTAACTTCCAAATCTTGTGTAGTGCCAGCACCTCGTCCAGTGCAAGGGTACTTCCCTTCACACTACTGAGATACGTGAACTCACGGTTCTCTTTGTACAGCTTGGAAGTCTGGATTTTGTCCTTGTTTTGTAATCAACTTGCTTAGAAATAAAGGATATATATCCTTTCTCATCCTTGGCATCAAGTATTTTAAAGCACATCATCACTTTTTGAATAATTAATTATTTCCTTTATCACTTTAGGTATTTCTGGGAAAAGCCAGCTTCTGTTTGCACTGGTCTTCACTACCCGTTATCTGGACCTCTTCACTTCATTCATTTCATTGTATAACACATCTATGAAGGTAGAGTATCCCGATGAGTTAGAAAAGCTAGTAGTAATACTGCATGCAGAGTGCATAATTTCATTAATAAAAGCTTCTTTAAATGGCTCACTGCACAGTTATTACAGAATAAGTTCTAGACAAGCTTCGGATAAAGAATGTGGAAAATTGCCTCAAAATCCTACTTTTTTTCTACACTTTACATGCAATTTTTAAAAACTGTTTATATCGGAACTCTGACATTTAGAAGAAATGCCATTTTGGTTATTGAAAGTAAAAGCTTTTGGGAAAATGGTTCAAATAAATTTTATTTCTCAATTGAAACATTAAAGTTTAAGTAAATACCTTTTTGTCCACTGCAAGGTAAATCAGTATTCAGAATGCATTGCCAGAATTGTCTGGTCAGAGGCTGATCAAAAGTTGACAGGAGTACGCTTCTGGGAATGTAGCTTCCATCAGGTTCTACCCCGTTTGCTTGCCCACTGAATGTTAGTGAGCCCAAATTTGGTTTTGTTATTTATTCCTGCGATTTCTGGTGCTAAGTACAAGAAAGTAAAGCACTGGACTGGGAAAGTGCAGGCTGTTTGTGGCACCAGAGCAGACACCTTTTTAATCCAGTTCCTTTATCTTGGGTTTTCTTGATACTCTTCAATTTTAGCTCAGAGGATGGTATATCTTTGCCAAGAGGGAAGACTAGGTAGTCAATAATGCAAAACATACTGAAGAATTGGGGGTATAATACTGTAAAATAACATTTTAGATCTTAAACCCACTTATGTTACTGTCTTCTACCAAGTCAAATGTGTATGCTTAAGCTTTAACATTAACAGTCTAGATGTAGAACAATGGATTAAGTAAAATACTCTTGAAACACAAGCTTTTTCCCCGCTATGTAATTTCGGACAATGTTGAAAGCTCCTGTTGGGTGCACTGAAGGAGCAGCCTCGGGGGTTTCTTCAATTTGTTTATCGGTTGTGATTCAACATCATGACCGTGTCTTTGTTCTGCAGTCTTCCTGTCCAGGAGAGGAATGAAAATGGGAAATAACACTTGTGAAACTCAACTTCGTACCAAACTGAGTCTTTCCAGTAATGAAAGAGCGGTTCTAAGTTGGACTCCAATATTAACTTGCAAAATGGAAAGCTCTGTTACAGTATCAAAGGTTACTGCTTAGAGAGACTGTTTGATCTAATTGGCTTTCCAGCCCATTATTGAAGTGCTGAGATAAAGCTGTTTGAGTGTCCCAACGCACCTTCTTGTTCTATCTCCATATACTGAGGAATGTGTAACATTACACAGTTGTAGAGAGAGCATGAGCTACTATATGAATAAGCTTACCCAGAGCATAACTAAATGAACTTTCTAATCTGAGGAGAATGCTGTAATTAGCAGAAAAAAGTAAAATAATTTGTTCATTTCTGTAGAGTTAGGGTTTTCTTCTTTTAAAAGAAATATTAATTAAACTAAATTAAAATTAATTAAACTAAAGGTGCCAACTGGCTGCATTTGTCATCAGATCATCAGGTATTTAGGAAAGCTAATTTCTTCTGTATGCCAGGAATATATACAGCAATGCACCCATTGGCACTATCTGCCTTTCTTACTGACCTGCAGACTAGCGTTTTTGTGGTGTGTAGCGTTCTGTATCTTAGTTTCTTTTTGACGGCAGCTGTATCTGAGGAATGAGTGCCTTTCTGCTGGTGCACTCTAGCCATTTTTCTGTCATCGTTTTATTTTGGTATCTTTAAAAATGAAAAACCTTGTGAGTGTCCCAAAACACTCTGTAATTCCCATGAAGAAATCTTTAATAAGGAGTTGGGGTTCATTCACACTTCCTAGTGTCTTCTATGACCATACTACTCAGGTCTAGTTTGTACCTGTAGTGGGGGTTCCCCATATGGGCTCTCTTGTCCCGTCATTCTTTATTTCCAGTCAGCTGGGATACTAGTGTAGTAAAGAGTCTTTGGGTTCTGAGCTCGTGAATATAGTCTTTGTGGCATTTTTGTGTCTGTGAGCAGCACTTTTAGTGATGAGTAGCATCTGCAAACAGAGGGGCTTTAAATCTGTTACTTTTCAGTGGTAACGAACCTATATTTAATGGGGTAACTGATTGGGAATATTTAATCTTTGCGATGAAACTGAGGCAGAAGCTAAACTATTTGTCTAGTCTACTGTACTGTGTTGTCTCCCAGACAATGTGAGCTCTGTCCGGATGATGGCAGATTGACCTTTAGAAAGTCACATATTCTCTCTGTTTTCTCATCTGTAAAATAAGGCTGTTTGCCTATTCCACGGGGAATAGCTATGAAGTCTACTGTACCATAACAATTAAAAATGGCAACGTTAGACATCAGCTGAAATTGAAACTAAATTCTGGCTCAGTGCTTCTAGCAGTCTGTTAGTTTTGCAGGTTTTAGGGCCTGATGGTTGGTGGAGAAACTGGCCACTTGCCACTCGGATTTGATTGAGACCTTTAAACGTCTCTAAAATCTGAAATTTGTGGTACGTTAAATGGCTGAATCCGACTGGGGCTTGTGGGATAGGTTTTTAACTGCCACAAGCCGTGCCACCCCCATGCTTTTTGAATGTAAAAAGACCCCTTCCATCGTGATTTTACGTAGCAGACGCACATGGTTAAGCTAAGTCATTTGGGCCAGTGCTTCCCCTGCAACAGCAGAAGGGATGTTTCTTCTCCAGTCAGTTCTTTAGTTCTGACTGCTCAGAAAAGGGTCTTTAAAGAACCTGGGCAGTCACTTCAACCAGAGGCAAGTACCCAGAGTCAGCGGTTTTGGATTATTACTCTGCTGAGAAAAGTTGAATGCCACCAGATAGCCTGGAACTGCAAAAGCATGTAAACCAATAGTACGAACAACCAAAGATACAACACTTGTTCCTCTTAGTGCCTGGGATTATCTTTGTTCAGTGAGTTTGATCTAATCCTGCAACCTGTGTGGGTTGTTTTGTGTTCTCTTTCCTCGCTCTTCAGCTTATCTACATTGCTTGCTCGTATGCTACTGTCTACCTGATCTACATGAAATTTAAGGCCACCTATGATGGAAACCACGATACATTCCGAGTGGAGTTTCTGATAGTTCCTGTTGGTGGACTCTCATTTCTTGTCAATCATGACTTCTCTCCTCTGGAGGTGAGTTGATTTTTGGCAGGATGTTACACTTTTTTTTTCTCTAAAATAATTAGAATATGAAGGTGAGCATTTTTAGGCTGATTGAGGAATGCTTGAAAGATGCCTGTGGTTAGGTTCAGACCAATCTTGTTTCCTTAATGCACCTTTTACAGTGTAGATTTCTGAAAATGTAAAGCACTTTGTGAGACTAGTGTTATCATCAACATCGATTATTTTATTAAGCAGAAAACTGTCTTTTTTTCCAATACACTTTGATGGTTGTATTAATTCATAAGTATCCTTTCTTTTCTTACGGTTGTTAAAGAAATGCCCCAGAATGCATTTTGTGAATAGTTGGTGCCACCTGGTGAAAACAAAAGGAATTATAATACTGGTTAAATTCTGTAGAATGTTGTATCATCTAGAGTATTAGAAAGCATTGCTGAGAGGTATTTGAAATGCTGCTCTGTGTTTTCCTATGAGAAAAAATGATATTAAAATGTAACTATAGAGAGTTCAAACAGGTAATATTTCCCACAAAATAGGAGAATGACTCTGGATGCTTATTTTAAGTGCACTGAGCTGCATTCTTATATTTACTGGAGTTAAATGATATTATTAGAGAGTAAAGGAATTTTAATTGCAACACTTGGAGATGGTATTTTAAATTTCGTTCTATATTAACTCATGCTTTAAACCGATAGATTAAAACAGTTGGAAGAACGTGGGAATAAAAGGACTTCATCTTCCCAGCAGCTTTTCACAGCACCAGCTCTGTAAGCTGTATTTCATGGTACTGTGGATCCTGAACTGATGGATGCACATAAGTTTTCTCACGAGTAAACCTGCCAGCTCCTGTGCCTGCCAGCTCACGAGGCAGCTCTCTGCCAAGAGAGTGGTTTCCTGGTACCGCGTCGGGGTTGGTCATGAAGCATTCATTTAGTTTTTCCTGTACTAAGGATAGTTTGCCAAACTGCTGCACCTATTCATAACATTGTTAGAGAGTCAAGCCAAGACAAATATACCTTCTGCTCTTCTGTTATCAGTAAGACAGGTGAATATAACTGTGGGTTTGGTTTTTTTCCTTTCAGATACTGTGGACCTTCTCCATCTATCTCGAATCGGTTGCTATTCTCCCTCAACTTTTTATGATCAGCAAAACTGGGGAAGCAGAGACCATCACTACTCACTATCTTTTCTTCTTGGGTCTGTACCGTGCCTTGTACTTAGTCAACTGGATTTGGCGCTACTATTTTGAGGGATTTTTTGACCTCATAGCTGTTGTTGCTGGTGTGGTCCAGACCGTTCTTTACTGTGACTTCTTCTATTTGTATGTTACAAAAGGTAAGTGCAGTAAATGCCAGCTTCAGGTTGTGGAATGTAGCAGTTAGCATGTTCATAGGCACCTGCTCTATCAATATTACTAGGTTGTTCATTCTGTGTGCAGATTATTTCTGAAATCAGGTAGACACTTTGCGTGGGGAGGGGGGCCATTTCTGAGGATTGAATATGGCTAGAATTTAAATGCATAAATGGTCTGATGAACTTAATTGAGAAATGTAAAATAAGTATGGTTAAATACACGTTGCTATTGTCTTCCATCAATAAGCGCGAACCTCCTGCTTCTCCAGACAACATGCACTGTTCTGTGCACACTCCCTGCTTACAGACACCTTTCTCAGTATTTTAAATGCCTTAAGAGTTCAGAGGATTGTTGATATTTCTGTAAAGTGTAGAAGTAGTGATTTCTGCTGAGTGCATTAGTAATGCTGCTCTTAGTCACATTCCAGCTTCCATCATATAACTGCAAAGCTGTATGGGGCTGTTTTATTTTAGCTGTAACTCTTAAGAAGCCACGGTCACAGGCTAGTACGTGCCGTGAGGATGAAAAGTGAGAATTCAGGGTGCCACAAGAGGGCAGGGTTGGAGCAGTTGTTAATTCATGCTGGATTTACTGGTCTGTGTTGGAGAGAGGCAGGCAGGCAAGCTTGGGAGAAAGTGACTCTGTGCGATAGGTTTTGGTCCCTTTGAAGTTTTAACAGTGTGTGCTTCTCCTCGATCGCATCTTCGTTTTGCTAACTGGTTTTCTTTCCTACTTTTACTTACAGTACTCAAGGGAAAGAAGCTCAGTTTGCCAGCGTAAGTGCCAAAAAAACCATCACCAGCATCTGTCCTTCTGGATGCTTGGACAGAACAATCCTTATCACAAGCAAAGGCGAAGATGCTTGAGACAGAAAGTCAGAAACACAGCTCTTTATAGTGCAGGTAGTCATCAGCGGCTCTGTAAGAACGGAGGAAAAACAACCAGCAGATTTCTGTTTGATGCATCTTGCCTTTATCTTTTTTATTACTATGTATAAAGATTTTTTACATAAAGAAACTTATACTGTATTAATAAATTCAGTGTATGGTTTCAATTGGAATAGTTCCAAAAGTGAGATTTTTGTGAGATTGTTTATGACCAGGAACAAGTGCAAACTTTTTTTTTTAATTTTCAAGAATTTCTTTGAAATGACTGTTGTTTTTTTCTTTTTTTTTTTTTTTTTGTTGTTTTCAGTGCACAGATATGTGCATCCTTGATGGATGGTAGTCATCTATTCTTTCCCTTCGATTCAGTTTTCATTCCGCTATATTTATTTTTTTTTTCCAAAAGGTGAATATATGTCAACTCGAAATCTGAAACCACCGATGTTTGATGTGATGTGCTGGTGCCCAGTCTTTGTGCCATCTGCTGACATGGAGTTCCTTATTTAAAATACACGTGGGTGCCAGAAGGGGAACAGTCACATTTTGTAGTTGTTCCCCTTCTAAAACAGGCCGATGGCAAGAGGACAGTACGGGAATCTCTTGAGGCCACATGGATGGGCCCTTTCCTGCTTTGCGTGATGTTGGGAACGTCATCCCAATAACGAAAGCACTTGGCGGCGCAGGTTGTGAAGGGTAAGAGTTGCGGTTGTGTTGCTCAGTGCAAATGTGCGTGACTGTGTTCTTTGTTCAGGAAGAGAAGGTTCAATATCTTGGGTGTCCAGCCCTGCTCCACAGTTGCAGCGATTGAAATGGGAGCCTTGTAAGTTGTTGATTACAGTAATCTGTAGGTGATCGTTTTAAACAATATCTACATTTTCTTTCTAATGAATGCTTTATAAGCAGCTTCCATGTTCAGCTTCAAGTGGTTTTTGATGTCACTTTTGGACAATTCATTTTTTTTATAAATTTTTCAAATTCAGCAGCACCAGTTACCATTCTTTATCCTTTAAATGATTCCCTTTTTTTACTGAGCTGTTGCATGATTTATCCTGTGTTACCATCCTCAATAAACACTTTATGAAATGGTGAAAACGCTTTGGGTTCTTTCATTTCTGAATCAGTTTTGTGTTAGCCTGAGACCAGACAAAAAGTTTTAAAGAGGAGTTGCTTAATGTCGTCGTTCGCTGTACTGAAATAGACATTTTTTTAAGGGGCGTTATCACTGAACAAAGCAATGGTAGCTTAGTTCTGCTTCTTTTCAAAGAGCTCCGTCTCCAGCATGCTGCAGCGTTGGGCTCTTGTGTATGTTTTTGTTTTACCTTCAAGAAATCGTTTACCTTCTCTAACTCAGGTTGACATTAGTATCCCTCTGGTTAGGAAGGATGACCATCACTAACCCCAAATGTGAGTAGAAATCATTTGCAGAGCGTGTATACTGAGATGCTACTCTCTCTAATAGCTCAGATGCTACCCTGAGTATCCCGTCGCTCTTCTCCGTTGCTCAAAACCAAGGTACGTCCCCACGATGAAACACAAGAGCCAGACTCTAGTTGTAGCCATAGGGGCTACACAAGCTGTGAGCTTGTTAGGGTGAGAGCGCTGTGCAGGATCTGGGTGGGTTATTTGTTTCCATGGTGTCAGCTTTGTCTTTAATTCAGGCACCGTGTCCCTCCCGGGTGCGCTCGGAGCTGGGGCCAGAGGGAGGCCGTGGCAGCGCTGCTCTAACGAGGCAGGGGCGGGGTGCGAGCCCCTCTAACGCCTCCCAGCTCCAGGGCTCGGCCTCCGCCTGCGCCGCAGCCCGTTCAGCCTTTCCGCTGGTTTTCTGGTGCCTCGCGGTGGCCGAGGCGGCTG
>VWZK01009822.1:84284-112903 GCA_013396935.1 Baryphthengus martii | reverse complement strand
CTTGCCGGCGGCGGCGCTGCCTCGGCCGTGCGCGGAGCGTTAGCGCTTCGTCTGAGGCGCTGCCTCCCTGGGAGGAGGGCGGCGGGTTGGCGATTAGAGCCCCTTGGCTTATGTAACGCGGAGTGTAACGTCGGAACTGCGCCCTCCTGTACGCGCCGAGCCGGCATCGCTCGGCTGCGGGTAAGCGCGGACTGGCGCTAACGGGCTTTCCTTACTTCAGAAATCTGTGTGGTGGGACCTTTGTTTGGATAAGCCCGGGTCATTTGGCCTGTGGAAGTGAGGAGCACCCTAAAGGGAGTCTCTTGCTCGGTCTGCAAACGACTTCGTTGTAATTCCTGCTGAGCGTTCATACACTCATTTCACTCAGAGCAATTCATTAGGCAGCAGCTCGCATTCTCTTATGCTTTGTGGAATGCTTTCCTTAAGATGGAAACTCTTTGTTTCATTATCATATTGCGATCGCTCTGCAACATGCACTTTTCCCTTCCAACTGTAACTTTTGTTATCTTCCTTTCCTGTAGGTGGATTGGAATTCTGACACTTTACACAGTTCATAAGGGACAGTTTAACTGTCCCGGGGGAGGATTACTGCACAGCTACTTGCTCGTCCTGCTCATTCTCCTGGCTTCTATAATATGTGCATTATCTGCTCTTGTATACGTCAGCATGCAAGGTAAACAGTTAATATTTTATATTTATCTAGTAGGATTGTAATGTATATTTGTTATTAATCTGGAATTGAATTTTTTTTACATTTTTTTTCTTAATGTCAAGTGCTTTAATGGTAGTGAAACTTGAGACACTATCTGGCAGGACTAATAAATTTGCTTTAGTAGCATTGCCTACGTTAGGCAGTGATCTGAAATACTACGTGGACACAACAGCTGAGCGCAGCTAATGGTGAGGTGTTCGTTGTCATCAGAGCGTCTTGAAAACTTCCTCTGCGTTCACCATGAAGACATGACCTGGAATGGAACGCAGCTCAACCTCTCTGACAGGAATTAGGGGGGATTTATCCAGAATCAGTTTCTCGTCTGAGGTACCGTGGTAGCCGCTTTGCTTTGCGTCGGCAGATTTAGTCGTGTCTGGTGAAGGTTCTTTGGCTGCGGTGGGTCGCTTGGGAAAAGGACGCACATAGGAGAGTGATGCGTGTAGATGTCATACTAAAACTAACCCAGTAAGTGCTGTTAAACGGGACAGGACTTCCAGCTTCAAGTGAATGGCAGAACAGAAGTTAGGGCTCCAGGGTGACTTTTAGTCATTTGTGGAAATGGTTCATTTGGGGTTAAAAAATGCTAGGAAAGCTTTTCTCCTGGTGAGGCACCACATTATCAAAACAGCACTAGGAAGATTAATTTGAATTTTGTGTGTGGTCGCTGGAATAGGTGAGACCTCGCAGTTTCTTATCGATTAGTTATCACAATACACTGTAAGTAAGAGTATTACAATTATGTAAAGAGTAAATTATGTAAAAGAGTGCGTGAAGAGAAACTATGAAGAGCAGAGATGAGGATGATAATGGTGGCCTTGAATAACTACTGGTTTTCCTACACGTTCCAGAGGAGGGACAGGAAGATTAGACAAGTTATGCCATTAATATTTATATCAAAGTTGAGGAGGTGAGAGATGTAACTGTAAATAGCAGGGAGAAAAGAGGTATAAGAGTTCAGTTACAAGGCCATTGTAACTAAGAAATGGAATAATTCTGAGGCTGAATTTCCAAGATGAACGGTGAGATGCTTGGACTGTGGTTACAATGTGTGGATTTGGTAACGGTGGTCCTTGTGCTATCGCACCGTACTGACGTGGGCATTAGGGACGTCATGGGTGAGCCTGGCTGGTGAACTCTTACACTGGGTCACGGTGCTGGGGGAGGAAAGAAGCTGTTTTCAGGAAGCACAGTTCCGTCTGATTGTGTCTGTGTGAGCAACCATGCTGCTGCAGTACAGGCTACAACCCCGGATGGGTGTAAGCGACCACCGGACCAAGGGCTTTTTAAAGAGCTTTGTCACTGGGTGCAAACCGCAGCGTTACAGCTGGAATGTAGTTTCCAAAGTTGGTTTTGTTCTGCAATGTTTTAAGCCTTTACAAATCCCTGCCTACACTTGAGCACACCCACCCCTCTCCCACCTCATTGCCCTATGATCGATAAACTGGTTTAAGGAGCTGAGCTGGCCAAAAGTTACTCTTTTTTTTTGTTTTGTTTTGTTTTTTGCATTGCCTGAGAGTGCTAAAGGGAACAGGTTATATGTAAGCTAACAATACAGAAAGTAGTCTAAGAAATATTTGTACTGGTAACAGTCCTACTTAAGTAAAAATGTGAATGAATTTATTATTTAATGACTCTATAAACAGAACTTTGCTTTAGCCCAGCAAAGCAGCATCTGAAAATGAAACATTCAGCCAAATAAAAGCTGAATAGAATACCAATAAAAGCAGGGACCAGAAGGCACAGGGAACTGTCGGAGAGCCAGTGCTCCAGGGTGCCGCTTGGGTTTACACTGGGCTCGGCACTGCTGCCTCAGGTTCTCTGCAGGACGGCCTCTGACTGGGAGGGCTGTTGGGTATTAGTAGATTCCAAGAATCACGGCTGTAAACCCGTTGCTGTTTTTCTCTCCTTCAGTGATAGCTTCTTGTTAATAGGAAAATACTTTATGGCTTCAATTAAATTTCTTACTCTCTGTAAAGCTCAGGAAGTTTTTATATCCAGGTAGGGTTTTATATACTTAAGATGCATTCGTGAACAGTTCTTGTTTTAAATTCTTGTAATTTCAGGAACCATTTCTAATCCGGGCCCAAGAAAATCACTTCCCAAGCTACTTTATACTCGCCTGCTTCTCTATTTTCCCGAATTCATCTGGGCTGTTGTGGGAGCTGTGTGGGTGTCAGACAGCAGTGTGCATTGCGAGAAGACTGTGATAAATGTCGTCATTGGGACAGTTATTGCAAGGTAAAGGTGCCTCCCCCCTAACTTAAGCTTGATCGTGTACCTGAAATGGAAAATACCGCTTACTTGGGGTTTGTGTGTGTTTATTGAAGGTTTTTCCAGCACTTGGAGACTTTGATATTTCTCAGAAATTACTCTGATTTCTCAAAGAAGGGTTTTCATTGTGAAAGGAGAAGAGTTTTTAAATCTAGACAGCTAGAATGAGTTGGTATCTTTCCCTAAACGAGCTTGAGCTACTTGCCTTCAGAGGGCACCTGCTGGAGCGAAGGAAAGGAGGTGAAGATCAGAAAGGGTAAGAGGGATGGATGGGATTGTAGAAAAGTGGATACTTGTGAAGAGAGTAGTAACTAGATCACTCAACTGGTAGTGACAAGTGGAACCTTCACACCTCTGGGCTGCTCTTTCCAAAGCACAGGGTGCTGGTTTTGAGTTTGCTGCCCTATGGAAATGAGCTGACAGCCTTGTTCTTGTGCCTAGTGAGTTGAAAGCCCGGTAACGAGACAGTAACAGATGGTGTTCATTTCTGACTTTGTTTTCTGTCTGGCAGGATCTATAGTTGTGGGTTTTTGCATACTTGTCAGAAGTATCTGTTTTCACGGTCTCTTTATCCCCCTTCCTTCTGTTTTGCAGCTGGATTATCATCATCTTTACCATCATTGGAGTTGTGATCGTCTTTGATCCACTCGGGGGCAAAAAGACTTTCTACTTCCCCGATGGTGTAAATCGGAACCTGGAAAGCAGTCAGTCAGGGCAGTTGCTGTACAACGTGAAGAACACTGCCACCAGAGTCTGGGAAAAAAGGATCAGGTTATTGTGTTGTTGTATTGTGCAAGACGACGACCATCGAGTGGCTTTTACAAGTATCGCAGAGCTCTTCCGCAACTACTTTTCAGTAAGATGGAAGGATTTTTTTATACTCTGTTCTGACCGATCGTGAATTTGCAGGCGTTGGAGCACACTTGTACCTTTGTTCAGCCAGAGGTCCCTGCTACCCTGTACCTTGAAAGCAGGTTCTGAATATGCCAGTTTCAAAATGAAAGGTGATTCTCATACAGGGTACACTAGACTGATTTTTCCCTCCCTTTAACAAAGGTTTCTCTCCCCTCACAAATGTGAAGGGCTGAGAGAGACCAGTGCTGTTTCTCCTTAGGCGAGTAGCCAGTCAGGAGAACAAGGATGAGTTTCTCTTCCTCAATATGTGAAGATGGAGGCCTTTTTTCCCTCCTAACAATGAGTAAAGAGTCATACCCATAGCAAGGAATCGGACTACTTTCTGCCTGTTAAAAAAAATGAGCCTCACAATATGTTAAGGCAGTTTGCCCGTTCTGAGCGTGTACCAGACTAGAGCGGGCACGTGCAGGGACTTGCTTTTCAGAAACAGAGCGTCTGCCAAATCGCAGTCTGCATAGTGTTGATGTAGCTCAAATTTATGTCACCTGCTGCTTGGGCAGTCATACTTCAGTGTTGACTTTGAAGTCTGCTCCTGATTTCAAGACTAGTAGTTCTTGTTTATGAAGCGGTTCTTGGGCGTACTGATATAGCTACGGCCTGCCCCGTAGTTTACAGGGTGAAGGTTGTAAGTCATATGGAGAGACGACTTCCCCAGGTAGCTGCATGAGAACCCTACAGCCCTCTGCTGTGTAAAATCCTGCTTAGTTGTTCTCAGTATAGAGGACTTTTCACGTAGAGCTTTTCACATCGTGCTGTAGGATGGTGATCGATAATGTCTGGATCATTATTTGCTGTATGGCTGAGCGGCTCCTCTGTTGGGTATTTTGTTAAGCGATGAAATTCATGGGGAGAATTGTCACCGGTCTCATTGAAGAGAACATTCAATATATACCAGAGGGGTGGGAGGTTAGATGCTGCTGTGACCTGTTTCTCCGATGCACGTTGTCTCTGAGTGAAATGTATTTATAAAAACTGAAAAAATAGAATTCCGTGTGCATTTCCGTATGAGATGGTCTTGCCGTGGGGAGGTGTGGGGTGATTTCAGCCCTCTTTCGTTTCTTTGTACAGGATACGGATCTGGTGCCAAGTGACATAGCGGCTGGTTTGACTCTGCTCCATCAAGAGCAAGACAAAATGGAAAGTTGCCCAAGAGAGCCTGAAGAAGTCCTGTGTCATTCTCCATCACCTCTGGTGGTAAGACAGAGTTGTGGCAGCCTCTGGGGCAATTACTCTAGGAGATGGTGTCAGATCAAATTGAAATGCCGTTCTTTGCACAAGGGTTTTTTTGGTTTTGTTTTTAGCAAGATTAAACACAGCTATAAAAACTCTCAACAATTTAAATTATTAATACATGCAGAGAAAACCTCTTGATGAGTTTGCTGTCAAAATGTTTGTCTGCTTTTCCATAAGTAGAACTTACTTATGAATGGGTAATTAAGTACAGAAAGGACCCATTTGGGACATTTGATCATTGTTGAAGAGCTGAGAGAGAAAGGGAACAGAGAGAAAATTACTCCATAGTTTGGATAGAGCTGAAGAGCTTGTCTGTTAGTATTGTGGGCTGTTTAATTTATATCTACAGCAAATATCTAGACAAGATAAGAAGCAAAAACAGGTTAGAGTTTGCTAATTGATTTTTAATAATAGACTGTGGTAAAATGCCTTTATAAATTATTTTACCTTCTTTTGGTCTGTGTTTTGTGGAAATACATAGTTCTGCTTCAACCAATTTCTATCAAATTCCTTTTGTATCCGGCCAGTATGATGGGGTCGTGCTTTAAAAGTCCTGTCCAGAGAGATCTGCTACAGGTTCTTTAGCCATTCCTTTGACATCCTTCAGTAACATATTTGGAGTGAATGATGTTTTCAGTATTGAGCTTATCAGTGTGTAAGTATGGGAAGAAACTAATTTAATGAAAGCTTTTCAAGATTCTTGAGCTGCGTAGCTATGTAAATAAACACAGACTTCTTCCTGCAATAGGACCTCTTAGACCTTGAATTTTTCCTTTTGGACAGGGCCTATTTCATCATGCCTTGATTTGCAGCAGTCTGTTTTCAGGTTTTATTCTGGGGCTGCCTTACACACCTTTCTTGCTCTTTCTCCTTCCTTTTCTTTCCCTGTGCCCTTTCAGGCAGATGATTTGGATGTCGAAGTGGAGAGTGCTGCTCACTACATGCTGTTTGCTGCAGCTGCTTACGGCTGGCCCTACTACGTGTACACCAACCCGTTCACTGCGCTCTGTAAGCTCAATGGTGACTGGTACGTTTGATAAAGAGCTTAAACCCACGTAGCTTCTTTTTATTTAACTAGTATTAGCAGAAATGAAGTAGTTTCAATAGCAATATTCTCAATGCATTAAATTATATCGCTCTTGGGAGTACACGAGCTTAACTGGCTGAGTTCTCTTTCACTAATTTGAACGTCAAAGTAGAAACGAAATTCCAACATCTTTTCCCCCCTCCGAAACAGATTAGCTTTTCTTTCTTAAGAAAAGTTCGTGATAGAAATAAAATTCATTTAGCGAAAGGAACTGAAATTAAACCAAATGTGTTTTAAAATGAGGCTTTTTAGAGCTGCCTTTTGGGCACGTATATCTGTATAGAACATGAAATTATTTAGCCTACTGAAATAGAAATGACTTGGAAAAAAATCCCATGCTAGAAAGGGTAAACCGGGAGATAAGCCTGCTGTACAGAATTTGTTTTGAATTTCCTTTTTTCTTGTTTGTATTTTCTGTCATTGGCTTGTAGTCTTAAGAATTCTTTTCTGACCGCACTGTTTGCTCTGCTGATAGTCCTGTAGCAATGGTGTGTTTGCCAGTCCTCAAACTGAAAATGTGTGACATGCTGCTCAGGCAAAACCAGCTTTGTGGGCAGAGGTAACATCTTGTATCAGACTACTGGTACTATTGAGAGAGGAAAAAAAAATAAATTAAAAAAGAGCATTTGATTCCTGGCAGAAATCTGCAAATGTAACTTGAGTTTGATTCCTTGAAAGGAAACTTAAAAAATTTGAACATGAAAGTTTTTCTCTTCTGTGTTTGTTAGTTGCGGAAATAGACCAACAGATTCTGATATAACTGGCAGTGATCGTCATAACTTTCACTTTGGATCCATCCTAAAAATAACAGGACTGCAGTACAGAGACTTCATTCATATCAGTTTTCATAACAAGGTAAACAATCTGGACAGGCATTCAGCAAGAAACCGTAGTGATTAATTCAGTGAAAGCAAGGGGTGAAGTTTCTACTCTGCCTTCAGCATTTATAACATGAAAGATGCAAAGCCAAATGAAAACAGGCCCTGAAACATTCCGTTCTGATTTTTTTTTTTTCTAAACTAAAGCCACAAAACCATTGCCATGAATCTCAGTATTGCAATAATGGCACTTAGAATAACTTGGATGAAAAAATAATTCAGCTTCTTTCCGTAATACAATAGAGAGCTCAGTAAGAGAGCTTTCAGAAGGTGAGAACAAGTGCTTACTCCTACAAAATGTTGGCATCTTTACTGATTACATTTTTCCTCTCCAGATCTATGAGATTCCATTTTTTGTTGCTTTGGACCACAAAAAAGAAGCTATTGTGGTTGCAGTGAGAGGAACCTTGTCTTTTGAGGTACCGTTAGCTTTATAGAAATGGGTGAACTCCTACTCTCTAGAGGAAACTGTATTACACTGGCACACGTGAAAACCACTCACGCGCAGGTATGAGCCTTCTAGGCTTACACTGTGAGCCCACCTGTCCTTGGATGGGTGACACTCCCTGTGCCACTGGAAGGGAGCGTGGAGGGCGGGCAGCGGCAGTGCCTTTTCACTCTGAATGCAGGTGCATTCGGAATGTTTGCCTTTGCAGCTTGGAAATAGTTGCCGAAACCAGAATGGTGATTGCTGTGTAGATTTGCTTGGGTGGTGATTTATCCTGGGTTGTGTTTTGTTGCTTACAAACTCCGAAGTCAGCTTAACGATGTCCCTGTGACGATGTTCAGTAGTAGAGCGCGACCCGTGAGCCGTGAAGCCCTGCAGAGAGCTCTGACAAAAGCTGTCTTGTTCACAGGACATTCTCACTGATCTGTCAGCAGATTGTGAAGACTTGACACTGGAGGATGTTCTAGAGAATGGTTTTGTGCATAAGGTGTGTGCAGTTTTTAGCTGTGTATAAATCTTCTCAGCAGCAAGAGAAACATAACCCCCTGGAATTCTTTAGTTAAACAGAAGAGTACTCTCCTTGTGAAACAGATTGCACAGATGATTTCAGTGGCTTTCAGGTTGTTGCATCAGTTACTGCCTCTGGAACTGCAAGGCAGAATTTGTGATCCTCTTGTTGGACTATGTCCTGATTAAATATTCCAAAAACTTTTTAACCCTTATGTATAAGACGACTTGGTTATAACTAGAGCAGGAGCACGTTAAAAGCGAAGACCAGCTTTGCAAGAAGAAAGTTGTTCTGTGATGGTGTTGTATTTAAAGTGTACGTGCATCACATTTCAGATTAGATACACCCTTCTCTTCTAACTTTAAATGTTGTCTTATAGGGAATAACTCAAGCTGCAAATTACATCTATCGAAAGCTAATCAACGATGGAATTTTAAACCAGGCTTTCACAATTGCTCCAGTAAGTTATCTTTAACATATTTCTATTTTTTTTTCAGCCAGAAAAATACACAAAGCTTTTTTTGTGTCTATGTTTCAGTCTTCTCTTTCTGTCTATAGGAATATAAACTTGTGATAGTTGGTCACAGTTTGGGTGGTGGAACAGCTTCTATATTGGCGATCATGCTCAGGAACTCTTTCCCAACATTAAAATGTTATGCCTTTTCTCCTCCAGGAGGACTGTTAAGGTAAGAGACTTTTGTTATTTGGCTCTGTGGATAAGTTGTAAAAATGTTCAAAGTAGTTGACAGATACATTAGTGATAACTCTGGGCTGTCTTCAGAGCTTGTTTATACATTCTGCACTAGAATTAGATTTACTCCATTTCAAGTTACAGTTGAGTACTTAGGAGAATATTACAGAATCAAATATATTTAGTGAATTCTGTCAGATAGTATAATTAGAGTTTGAAGTAAGTGATTTTGGAAATAAAGTGCTCACCTGACCGGTCTACCTTGGCCTGTTCGACATCTATACCTCCTGCTACCATTGCACTGAAGTTACTCTGTCATCTGTCGCAGGTAGGTCTGAAAACCTGCTGAAGAACTGACTGCAAATGCTGCTGCTGTTGCCACCTTTGTATTTTTAGTGAATGATAATGATCATCATAGAAGTAAAGTGTGTGTATCTCTAAAGTGCATCTCTTTTTTTTTTTTCTTTTTTTTTGTTAAGCAAATCACTTGCAGATTACACTAAACACTTCATTATTTCAGTCATTGTTGGAAAGGACCTTGTTGCAAGGTGAGATGGAAATACTTTTCAATTATTCTTTCAGGGATGGGTTAGATTGCGGAGAGGAGGAGGCTTTACTTTATTTTGTTCTATGTGTGTTTAAACAGGTTAAGTATGCCCAACATGGAGGATTTAAAGAGGAGAATAGTGAGAATTGTGGCAAACTGCAACAGACCCAAGGTAACTAAGTGCAGCTCTTGGTTAAAAGTGGGTGGACTTGTTTCCTGGGTAAAGCCCCAGCTTTGATGATGTGCTAATTGGTGTGTGTATTTTTGATCTGAGTGACAAGAGTTACAGTTGTGTTTTGGAACAAAAGTTTGGTTTTAATTCAGCAACATTTGTGTTCGTCTCTTACCCTATAAAAGCTGTCTTGTTGGAAATGAAGATTCAACAAGACCTGGAAGATTACCATTCACAATGGTTATCTTCCAAGACTTGAAATTATCTGTCCGATGGTTTTGCTGATAAAGGAAATTACTGAAAAAAAACCACAAACAAAACAAAAAATGGGGAGGAAAAAAACCCCAAACCAAACCAGCTAAAATTAGAACAAATCAGTACAATTACTTACTTTAATAACCATTTAGTATCAGTAAGTAAACCAATTAGTGGTTTTACTTACATTCTACCTTCAGAATCTGTTTGGAAAGCAAATATTATGGTGTTAATGGTGTTCTGGTGTTAATTGCTCAACTTTTTATTGTGAGAAACATAGTTTGGGAAGTGAAAAAGTGGTGTCAGGCAAAGTGGTACTGGAGGAATAGAGGAGTGGCTTAGATTCAAACCTGCCATTTCTGAACATCTAAAGTTAAATCTGCTGTACCCACAAGGTTTCCCTGTAGTCCCAGGATGGGGAGTCACGTAGAGGGCCTGGGTGACATCATAAATGCAGAAGATACCAGAAGATAGAAATTACAGGTGCAAGAAAATTAAATCTCCAGAGCAGAATCCACACAGAGTCAGTGCAACTTGTGGAGGCTGTTGTGTTTTCTGTAGTGCTACTAGTGGCTTGGGCTAGATATTGGTGGGATAGATAGTACTGTGGGGAAAATTCAGTAAGGAGATTTTATCAGACAAAGAGTATGAGGAGCACGTGCATACAGTCGTTTATAATCTTCACGTGCGTGCAAGCACACCACTAGAATAAGATGCTAAACCTTAGTTCAAGTGTTTTTCTTTCTGAATTCAGTACCAGATTTTGCTGCGTGGGTGTTGGTACGAAGTATTTGGAGGAGATCCGGATAATTTCCCCACTGAGCTGGATGGTAGAAACCAAGATGCCCTCACCCAGCCACTTCTAGCTGAGGAGAGTTTGATGGTTCATCGGTCACCTTCATACAATGCCCTTGAGGATGAATCACACTTAAATTCACCACCTCAGTATCCTCATCTGTATCTTCCCGGAAAGATCATCCATATTGTAGAAGAATCCAGCTCGAGGAGGTAAGTAGAAGAATGAATATCACTGTTCTGCTTTCCTTAAATCTACTTAAAAGCTGCTGCTCACTTTCAAAGCTCGTGTTTCCAGCTCTGCATCTCAGCTGCATCTCCAACACCCGTCTTTGGTTATTGCCCATTAGCCAGCCTTTCAGTTTTCATTCTGTGCCTCCCTGCTTCTTTCTCTTTCCCTTCAAGCCCTGGAAATTGTTTCTTGTATTCTGCCCATATATTGCATGTGCTCGAGGGATGATTTTAAACAATCAGACTCTTAAGCTCAGCTTTGGAAAACTGCCATTCCTGCCTGAGTCTGCACACCTTGCATCTTATGTCCTGGTCGTAGTGAAGAGATAACAAAATACCCAGTTACTGAGCAGTCACTTGAATATCGGTGATGAGAAGGAAGCAAAATATTGCTCATAATACCAGCCCAGATGGATTGGAGAAGTCCAGTTGCCCCAGCAACCAACGTACCCGTGCAGCCTCTAGTTGCCTGTTCTTTGCTGGGGTTTTTTTGTGGATATAGGAAGATGAGACAGAGACAACAGAAAAGCTGAAACTGCTGGAAGGGTGAGGATTGTGGTTTTGTTGGGGCAGTGTTGTGTTTAATTGAGGTTGGGTTTTTTGGAAACAACCTGAAAGAGCCCACAAGCTAAACAGTACTTGATATCCTCTTTCGTTCTGAAACAGAAGTAAGAGCATCTGTAACTTGCACAAGACCATCTTACAGAAGGAAAAACCATCTGTACCTTATATAGAAGAGGAAAGAAAAGTGCTGGAAGAGAAATGCTTTTTTTTCCTCTTGTTCAGTAGATTAGTATTTTACTTAAGCGTCACATCTTTAATGTTTAGCAATTGTAATACTGGTTTTAGAAGGTAGATACTTTACCATCTGTGACCTCGCAGGTTTTCTTGATGGCTGTTCTACCTTGAGTTCATTTCTTTTCCTTCTTTTACTCCACAGCTTAGCAATTAAGCATGGTTGGGTTTATTTTAATTGGACTAGCACACAAGAGCCCCCTTCATGTACTCTTATAAAATCCTAATTGCACCGTATATTCAGCATTACATCTAGTGCTTGATCTCCTGCTGATACCACTGTGACTTCCTCCCTAAATTTGACACAAACCATGGGAATGGGCGGTGCTTAACTCCTCGTGCCCCTTTGCTCAGACTGTAGTCCCTGTTTCTTTGAGCAGCAGGATTTGCTGCCTTCTTTCACAGCTGAGGCACAGGAGAATTTGGCGTAGTTCTGCCTTCAGGGACACAGAAGGGCAGCAGTTCCACCTGTTTGCAGAAGGTCAGAACTATAGTTCTTTGTGTCCTCCCCTTCTCGTTGTGAGAAGGTTCTAGTTCTTCCCTGAGCAAAGACAGAAGTCTCCAGGTTGTCTGTTCCAGACGCGGCCTCAAGCACCAGTTCTGACAGTCTGAGCTCTCGTATTTGTGGTGTAGTTCTTTGTCTTGTTTTCTTTTTTTCAGATTGTGCTCTTCAGATATTAAATATACAGCAAGATGGTCAAATGAAACTGTGTTCAGCAGCATATTAATAAGTCCCAAGATGATAACAGACCACATGCCAGATGTTGTGCTCAAAGCTCTGAACAGTTTGTCTCAGGAACACGGATCGTGTATTTCTTGTCAAACACGAGAATGTAACACCAACACAGTATAACCACAGCTTGAAGACGAGGTGTGGGCGTGTTTTTTTTAATCGCAGGTTTCAAGTATTCCGGACACATTCCGCTTTCATACTTGAGTGGATTTCTGTACTTTTCTCACACTGCATAAAAGAAACAAGGGTCTTAAAACGGCCTTGCCTCTGCAGCGACCTCGAGGAGTGTCATGCTGGTAAAGCACAGATTCTGCGTTGGTGCTGAAGGTGGAGCTTTTACAAAATGGCCCAGTGTGACACGTTCTAGGTACACCCGTGTTTGCTGGTGCGGGAGAGCCGAGGGAGGCGGCAGCTGACGACTTGACCAAAGCGAGTGCGTTCGTGAGGGCGGTGTGGCCGACGCATTACAGCAGAGCTCTGTCAGACCTTAAAAACAGTATTAAAAATCCAGTTCTGCTTCAGTCACTTCATGCCATTGTCTTCACGTCGTGACCGACCTTTGTGAGGCCCGGAGGGCGTGGTACGTTGGGTGCACCACCACCACCAGGGCCGGGCGGGAGCGGCTGCGTGGGCTCAGGGGCCGGCAGGGCTGGGGGCAGGCTGCTCCTGCCTCTTGGCCAGCGGCCAGTTCTGATTGATTGCACTATTTTTCTTACAGATTGTGGTAATATCCTGGGGGGGGAGGAGAGGGTAAGGGGAAATGTTGTGATTAAATGCTGCTTGGATATACGTGTGCAATATTCTTTAAGCTACCTGGGTTTTGTAGTTGTTGCTCTACATGACTACTTTTATTGATTTTAAAGTAAACCGATACTATAACTACTTATTGAGAAAAAAAAAACCAAAAAAAACCTGTGTTCATGCCCTGGCATCATCATGTCACTAGCTCTAACTACCAAGAGCAATGCTTTAGTCCTGGTAAAAAAAAATGTGTAACTAGTTGTATTGATTTAAAAAAAAAGAAAAAGTGGATTCCATGTTTCGAGTGTGCAGCTATTTTAACTGGGTTTGTTCAGGCTTCTTCAGCAGCATTTATTTAAAAAAATGATAGAAATAAGTAATATGATGTGGTTGAGATTAAGTGTGGATGTTGTTGCTGTGATACTTAATATGGAGACAAAATAAAATGTGCTCTGAAAAAAAAAATCTGTTGCCTTCTTGTATTCAGCTGTGCTGGATGGGAGAGGAAAGGTAGCAGCAGATGGCAGGTCCAAGGGCTGGATGCTGTGCAGGAAGGGAAGTCACCACCACTGGTGAAGGCCTGGCAGACACTTCCTCCTTGGGGAGGTGGCAGTGGTGCTGCAGCATCACCCAGCACTAGCCCCAGGCAAGGGCAGGGGGCTCCTGTGGTACTTTTACCCTGCAGCCAGGGGAGCTGACAAGCATCTAGAGCACAGCTATCAAGATAAAAGGCTAAAATCAGGCATTTCAGAACCAACTGCATCAGAGCCATAATTTTACAAACCTTTGAAGAGTAACAGTTTTAGAGGAAAATACATAAGTGCTTTTGTTTGCCTGGAAGAGTGAAACAGGTAGGTTTGTGCGGTTGGCAGCAGCTTTAAAACATCACATAAGCAGCAGCAGGAGCTTGTAATAACTGAAATGCTGATGCAAGGCCACTGAAGAAGTGTTGCCAAGTACCCTGTTTAATCTGGTTCTTAACATCAGGGCGCTGCTGAGTGAGCCTGTGGTCAGCAGCTCTCCCCGCCCCGACTGCCCTGAGGAGATGCAGTCGCCCGGGCTGCTGTTTGCTGGCACAGAAAGAAGACACTTGTTTGTGGTGGTACAAGAATGAGACCACTTGCTCAGAAACTCAAAACACTACCACATGTGTGATTCAAGGATTTATTAAGTTGTACATGCAAAACATACTGCTAACTGCATTAGCAAAAGATCAATGTAAAAACGTCACAATTTTGCAATGTCTCTTTTTAAATTTTTCTTTAGTGGTTGAAAGGGTGTAGTTCAACATTGTATTCCTGCCAGTTTAGAAGGTACAGAACATTAGCACTAATTTACAGAACCTCACAGACCCAAGTTACCATTACTCAATCTATGCTGCACATGTACATGTAGTGACATCAAGAACACTCGTCTGCTTTAGTAATGTTACAGTGGTGGGGATCGCTGGCAAACAGTGACAGTTGAGAAGGTTCATAGTTGATAGAGGTTTAAAATATAAAAATTACTAAAATGTGTAAAGCTGCTTCACATGATTTTTACACCTAGTTAATAGACTAAAAGCTCCTCAGAAAGCATATAACTTACTGGATCAGAAATAACAGGAAAATAAAGAGGTTATGCTTGAAGATTCTATGCTACTGAAAAAAAAAAAAAAAGAGCAATCTAATTTCTATCATCAGAAAGGTTTTAAAATACAAGTTATATTGCTGAGTAAGAGATCCTACAAGAAAAGCATTTACTACACAACAGTTGTGGGAATGACTGATTCAGAACGGTACCTAAATGAATGCCCTACTTGAAATTCAAAGGAATTCACCTATGAACACCAACCTCTCCTCCACTACGGCACCTCTGGGAAAATGGTCCCTGATTTTAACCTGCACTAAAAAGTCAATTCAGTTTTTCAACTCCCCTGGCAGTGTAGTGTAAGTCAGCTGTACAGTGTAAAAATACTGTCTGGCACTAGCAATTGATCCAATAGTTCATTTATCCATCACAATACAACGCTGTCAAAAGGACTAGATACACTTCAGTAAGAATAGTTATTTATTTATTTTTTTTTTAAATCACAGCAGCAAGAACTAGATTGCAACCAAGCCCTTACCAATGATAAAGCATTTTACACTGTGACTCGAGCGTGTCAGTCATTGTCAAAGATTTCGGTTCGATACACAACGCTGCGCAATGACTGTGGGTCGAGAAAACATTTAATAATAAACCACATTAGAGTGCAGTGTTTTGCTAATTGAGACGGTACTGTTACTTACTGTGAAAAACTAGAAAGTTTTTGCATTTCCTACCAGAAATTAGAGTTGTCTTCAAGAAGAATTTTTAAAAAACAGTTTAGTGCTTAGTGTTTGTAGCACAACAATGCAACTTAGTTCAGCAGATAGTTTGGCAACACTTAATTGAGCAAGAAGAGGATTTTAAAAATAAGGCTTTACATAGGTTTGTCTTTTCAGGAGTTTGCTTTTAGAAGAATGCAAGGTAACTTTCTTATTTTAAACAAATGAAACCTTGAAATTTTTGATTCGTTCAAGAATTTATGGAAGAGAACTAATTTATAACAGAAAAACTTGGCATTGAGTGTGAATGCTCCATTGTTCTGAGCAAAGCACGGGGTTTGGAGTGGGGGAGGGTAATGTTTACAGCAGCAGACATTTTCTCTTCCTCTTCTTTACGGGAGGGGGGCACAGAACTGCTCGGATAGCTTCATCAAACACTGTCTTGAGGCCTCGCTGCGTAAGCGCTGAGCATTCTAGGTATTTCACTGCACCTGTGGAAAGCAAAAAGGCAATTACAAAGCAGTTTTCCACAACTACAGCTTCTAGCTGACTCCACAGCAAAAGCCAGGCTTTTATTTTCATTCGAGCACAACATCTTCCACCAACAAAATTGAGATCAAGCGAACAATAACCCCGTTGCCGTCATACCAATCTCTTTTGCCATGGCAAGGCCCTGTGGGTAGGTGATGGGAGTCAGCTTCTTCTCCTTCAGTTTTTCGATAGTGTCCTTATCGTCCCGGAGATCGAGTTTGGTACCCACTAAAATGATGGGGGTGTTGGGGCAATGGTGCCGCACCTCGGGATACCACTGCAAAACAACAGCGCAGGGGGTGTGGGTGGCGCTCAAACGTTACGCCAGCAAGGCTCACAGTCCTTCGTGACATTCTCAAGGGTAAAGGGGAGAATGTAAGACCCCCATTAAGGCAATATTAGAAAAGAGCATACAACTGCAAAACATTTTTAATGAAACCAAACAGGTATTTCCATGTAATTTAAAAATTTACTCTTTTCCATAGAACAGAAGACCCCTGACCTGTAATTCCCCCACCCAGAGAGACCACCTCTCCTTTGCGAAGTCTCCACAGTACTGTACAGCTGAGTTCTTGGAGGACATGAAAGGCTGCAGCAGTAGCAGGGCATGTGCTAGAGCGCTGGCTGATGCAAGCAACTAGCGGTATCAACCTAATTTTTACAAGCACTTGGTTTTCAGTAATTTTCTTTTAAACTGTATTAAAAGGAAAGTTTCTGTTTGTGATCTTAGCACCTTGTTAGCCAAAGACTCTTAAACTACTGTTCTCCCTTCAATGCATCAAGGAACAATTCATATTTTAAGATGTTCCACGTGGCCTGAACTTCCATGACTTACAAATGAAGCAAACAGATTTCTGCCTTTTCAAGCTACGTTATCACATTGCTCGCCAAAAAACAAAATAGAAGAATTTTTTTTTTTTCTAATCATCTATTATTTTCCAGACGCTGCTGTAAAGTGAACACTATATTGAACCATTAGAAATAAAGTGCTATCAGCTTGTACTTACCTTAGCACGGACATTTTCAAAGGAAGCAGGACTCACAAGGGAAAAGCAGATTAAGAAGACATCCTACAAAACAAGTTGATAGCAATTAGCTCAGAGCAACCATTACAAAATCTCATCACCCTGAACAGGCCAGTATCACCAGCAGCAACATCACCCTGTCCCCTGTCTCACGCTCACACCGATAGAGCTGCCCATGGCAAGCAGACACAAAGGGCAGGCAGAACCAACAACAAACAGACTGTAATCAAGTTTATAATCAGCTACTGCAGGAGCCAGCAATTAAAACACTAATACCATAGCACTTCCAGCTTCTATTTCCTAAATGTCGTTTCTTCTCCCTCGGTAACATTCAGAAAAAACACACAAACCAACACTTCAGATCCTTGACAATTGCAGGAAGCAAAGAGGAGTCATCAGACTGGCTTCTAAACTGAGGCTGGATGCTCTTTGCAGACCTCTAAGTGATTTAAGCTTCGAAAGACGCGTAACTCAGTATAGGATGTTGTGAAGTGTTACTGTTGGCATCAGTTTTTAAAATATATTATTAATATACTACCCAAAAGTTGTCTTAAATTGCAAAAGCAAAGTTTACAGTATGGAATAATAAAAAAAACCACCCACCTATAATTTCTACAATTATTACTTCTATGTCCGAACCAGAAGAATCTTGTAGAACTGTCACTTCTATTGAATGTCAGCATAAAAAGATTTCAGAATTTCTCTAACACCAAATTAGGATTGAGCAGGGTATTAAAACCTCAAAGCTCCCTCCTTTCCTTTCTAAATAATGAGAAGGCAGTGAGAAAAGGGGCGGTTTTGGGGATCTTACAGATCTCGCTTTTCAGTGAAAGGCAAACTAAAGACTGTAAGTAAGAACAGGTAAGACCATTTCAGAGCACACCTTGACCTTAACTGCAGTACAGCGTACGCTACAAAAAACCACGAGCTTCATCCCTGACACACTGTAGTCTGCAAGCATGCAGAACAACCACAAAATTGATTTTTCTCTATCTAAACTGAGGAAGATTGTCATCTTGCTGTACGATCCAGAGCTCAATAAGCATCCCTCAAACAAGCCCAACTTTCCCCAACCTACCTCCGCATCCATACTTATTCCGGTATCAAATATGTTAAAGAATCAGGCATTTCAGAATGTTAGTTGATTGTGCTGCATTTCAAGGCGTTTTGTTAGGTCAGCATCTGACATCTGCACTGCTAAGCACTTCCAACCCAGTTGTTCATGCAGCACCCCAACAAGTTTCCGTAGCAGCGTCCCAGAAGAAGAAAGAAACAACACAAAATGATGTGATACTATGGCCACTACTTCTGTTCTCCAATTCTGCGGGTTTGTGGTGACTGAAGTTCTGCACATTACGCAGACTCTCTCCTTCACTAGATCAAAAAATTCAGCGTAACCATGAGGAATTATTTGAAGATTTCAGGTGTCTTGCACACTACCAATCGTAATAATTAGGAGGAAAAGCTATTTATTTGTAAGAAAAGGTTTAGCCTTAGCAACTCCTGTAAAGAGATTTGGTAACAGAGTTCTCAGATCTAGCAGTTCAATAGTTCCAAGAAAAGTAGTTGTTTAAAAAATAGGGGCCAATTTATCACTGTCGTAAGCAAGACAAGATGACAGAACTTGGAACTGAAGTTTATTTAAAGTTTTACATACGGCAATAGGTTGATCTGTCAGACTGGAAGATAGATTCTTACCATTGGTTGCTCCAACCTAGTAACAGTAGGAGATAAAGTTACTCCTAGAATGGATTTAAGGGAAATTGTTCTCTCAGTCAGCGATCTGTGCTCACAAATACTCGCAACGTGGCTTTTCTTCTGAAGAGAGAGGCTGCCCTGTAATTCAGTACAACCAACTGCCTGCACTCGGAACAGACCACCAGGCTCCCCCCTAAAGCTGTACACCTCTGTCTGCATTGGCAGAGGAAACTTGCAAGGGTAAACCTCTCGTGAAAAGCATCCTAACTGAATTTTCTTTTTGGTTTGGCCTCCTGAGGAAACAAAGTTAATTGCCTTTTCTGTTCCAACTTCTTCCTTCCCCAATACTTGTAGATTTCCAATACATTTGGGAGAATGTGTTAAAATTCCTGGATACTCTAAGGAAAAAAATATAAAAATATGAGTAAGGGGAAAAGATTCAAATGAATGTCTCCACCATGGCAAAATCCTCACTGCAAAGTTAATAGCTCTTGAACTGCTGGGTGGCCAATTGAGATGCACATACGGGTCTAGATGAGCAATACCTGTTTTCAACTTGCCCAGAAGGCAGCTGAGGTGCACACAGAGGGAAAGAGGGGGCCACAAGAACGTGTGAGGGGTGAGTTTTAGAGAGCACAGTGAAGGAAGGGGGAGGCTGAATGCAGATACTAACTAAATAAATGTCAGGCTTCACCAGCTCCACTGTTCTCTTCCTCCAGTTTTGTGGGGGATCTTGCCCCTTAAGTCATGAGGAATCTTCCACAGTGCATAAACCTGACAACTGCTTCATGAGGAAGTTCATGACTTACCACTCTCATTTTCTACTGTAAAAATCAATCCATATCACTGAAAGTACTTCAGACCTTTACTTAACAGTTACACATGCTTGTACAGAAGAGGTTTCTCCCCACAGGTCTGCTTAGATTGACAGGGAATTCTTTTGCAGTCTATCAGAAAGTCACAGTTCTTTTAGCAGGCTGAAGACGTGCAGGTGCATTCTATCCCTTTGCCACAGGGGTGGAACAACGTTCTTCCTTACAACTCTGCTTCCTCACACTATGGAGTGATCTTGCAACATACCTTTCTCTACCCTGAGATACTTTTTTGAAAATATTTTTACTATGTTAAGAAAAGATTAAGTTCCAAGTCTGCTGTAAATATCTTAAGTATTGGGAGAAAAACAGCTTTCCATTATCTCTCTTCCTAGAAAAAGGCAGATGATTCTGAAATTTCTCCTAGAGTTGCCTAAAACTGGCAAGTTCATATCTATCTCGGGTATTGGAACTGATGGGAAAGCCTAATTGTAAGAGTTAGCGAGCAGTGAATTAAGGAAAATTGTGAATTAAGACAGTTTACTAAAAAAGCACCAGAGTTCATTAAAATAAGATTCACATTATTCAAGAGAGCAGTAATGCTGTAGAATAACTGGAACAATTTTGTATTTTACATTATTAGCACTGAATATACATTTGACAGTTACCACCAGTAATCAATGTCAAAACTCCCTGCAAATTCCACTTTTACTTACAGCACAGCTCTGCCAGATAAAGGTAAGTGCTCTAATGAGACTTCAGCAAAGATTAACGGTAGCTGAAGTCGCACTGGAAAGAGTAGAGTAGATTATTGCAGCATTTTCCTTACGGAAGGGAAGATGCAGTGTGCGGACAGACCGAACCAGTTGCGAGCACGGAAGACAGAAGCACACTTGTATTGATGTTATAGCACAAACTATAGTAAGTCATAAAATAGCCACAGCCTTAAGTACATTAGAAAGCTCCTCCGCAGCCTCTGTCAATACCAATAATATCTTCATTCAGCACTGCCTCTTTCACAGTTAGAACATCTTCACAGAGACTAAACAGTATCAAGTGCTTAGCAGTGACAGTGTCAGGTTGCAGCCAAACAGCGCCTGAAAACAAAAACAAGCCCGCTTTTGGCAGGCCTGCTAACCTGCGAATCAATGGCCTGGCTGATATGACTATTCACCAAGGGGTTTTCAGTTTTGGTTTGGGTGTTTGGTTTTTTTGTTTGTTTGTTTGGAGCTTTTTTTAACTTCCTTCAAATCAAGCATCCTAGCTGATCCTGAGGCTGCAACCACACAAAACCCAACAAGTATCAGTGCACACAAAAACACAAGCATGAAAATGTTAGCATTTATATAACTGTAGACACATCAAAGATTGTCCTGTTATAGTTACGGTACACGGCCAAAGGAAAGTAGCTTGCAACAAGTCACTGTTACTAAGAAATGCAACTTCAGATGTGACAACCTTGGCCTTAGGATCAGAATCAAAACCTTCCGACAAAGCTGTGCAGAGTGTTTTTAGTTTCACGCTGTAGTTCTTACTGTTTGCGGATAGGAGAGTGGACGTAGTCTGTCATAGTCCTCTTGACCAGCTGTATCCCATAAACCCAGATTCACCGGTTTTCCATCAACCATTACATTAGCAGAGTAGTTGTCAAAACTAAAAAACACAGAAAGAGTCAGCTGCGTTAGCCTGCAGTAGAATGCGGCACCTAAGACAGTCCTAACTGGGAACACTACAAAAGGAAATATTTTTTTTTTATTCATCCTTCTGCTCTCCAGAAACAATGAAGTTGTTCTTTAAATACTGAACGTGGTGGTGGGTAATGGAAGGAAAAAAATATGCACAACAGACTTGGTCCAGTTTGAACAGAAGCCATCTTTTTCTATGCTCTTCCAAAGGCAGCGTTAATCTCAGCAAGTACAAGAAAGCAGGTGATGCACTTAGCAAGCACTTTCCAGACTTAGTGGGACATTCAGCAAGTTATGTCTGTCTCATTTGTAAGATTTAGAACAGAAGATACATGAGCAACACCCCAGGAATCCTTAATGACAATGGTAGGTAAGACAAAAACCAATTTATTAATCCTGCTAATCATAAACCTCTACAATGAAATATCAAAATTAACAACCAGGGGCCAGTAGAGGCACAATTATAATCTCATCACTACTCTGGGCGCAAAGGTTTTAATGACTTAAGGCTAAACTAAGTTCCTGGGGAACACAAGCACACTGTAATGCACAAATCTGAATTTAAAACAACAACAACAAAAAGAAATAGAAGCAATTAAGACAACAAGGCCTTGGAGAGGTTACTGAAGTCATCTGTAAATGTCATTAGAATGTGTTCTGTTATCTGAAAAACTCATCAGTGCTTTCAGAGAGCAAGACACTAAGATAAATAAAGAGACATCTGAAAAGGGGAAAAAAAAGCTGCTCATGTATAAAATGTCTACCACCACCTGGCCCTCAAAATGAGAACGACACTAATATCGATACTGACGTGCAAGAAAAGGGAAGCACCAAAATAAATGCGTCCTCCCTTCAGTCTTGTCTGAGGAGCTACAGAGCTGTGGCTGGCCTAGCACCGAACTGGCAGGCGCACAAAAAGTGGAAGGAACAAAAGAAAAAAAACCAAAACAACACACATTAAAAAAAACACCACAAAAACCAGCTAGTCATGTATTATGTATGATGTTTTGCAAACTGATCAGCCTTGGGACTGCTTATTATGAATGACATTAAAGATAGAAATAACACATTATTTAAAAAAAAAAAAAAAGAGAGAACAGCATCTAATAAAAACTTAGTAAATGTTAGTCACTGGTAAACCAGGCCCAGAGGGCAGCGTGAAGCTAAACTGAGGGAGCACGAAGCAGCACAGGTAGGACTGTGCTAAGTAGTAAATCCCAAAGTGCTTCTCCTTACACAGCCCTGCATACTCAGGGAAACATTTAAGATTAACCCAAGGGGTGCTTGCAGCCAATTCAAGCAATTCCAATAAGGACTCTGGAACGGCAGGAAGTGCAGAGAAGCCGACAGAAATGACTTTTTAGAATTTTATAAGTACTTACACAGTGGGTATATATTCTCCAGGGAAGGCATTGGTTGTGTAACTGATGAGTAGGCATGTTTTACCTACAGCACTGTAAAAGGAGAAAGTTCACATGTAAAACATATTCACCTTGAATAATGAGAAATATATTACTTTTAGGGAAGAAGCCTGATTACAGCCAGTCATCTAAGGAACAACTGAGTGTCAGAAATCACTGTTGTGCAGGAAACCAGCTAACAGACCGTAGCATTATGATCACTGGCAATGAAAACACACCTAATACACATATCCTTTTTGCGATAAATTACCAAATTTTGTTAATCTTCAGACAAAAAAGCCTCACAAGTATTAATAAGACTACTAACATCTGCTAGTCACGAGACTGAACACTCATCAAGACTGCCTCACTCTAATTCCCTGAAATTAAATACGAAACTGAAAAGTATTTCCAGATACCTTCAGACAATTCCAGAACTGTTAACTTTCCCAGGAAATGGTACACTTTCACAAGTTTGAAAAAGCTCGAAGAGTATACTTTTCCAACACATCATTACTTCTGAGTATTTGAGGAAGAAATACAGATTATAAACCTCACAATATTTATTGCTATTGCAAAATGACTCCCCACATGCACTCGTCAATTATTCAGACATTTCATAAACCAAATTATAAATTACATCCCAATACTGGAGAACTTGGAACACCAACAAAATGGGGTCAGGACAAGGCTCTGTTCCAGGTTTCTTTCAAAACTCTGGCAGCCAGCTCCTTCCCTCTCCACTCTCCTCCCCACATCTTATCTACAGTCAAACATTAGATTAATGACACCATTACATTTTTGTTACGGTTTCAATTAAAGGGCTGGGAAACGTGAAACTGGACCTTTTTTGTTTTTTTTAAATAGACTCTGCAAAGAGTATTTCTGACGCTGCAGACTGGTTCCAATGCTGGCTCCTCACTTGAAGTGCATAATCCTCTTAACAGTGTGAGAGATTCCAGAGGTGAGCGTGCAACCAGTTCACAAAACGCGGTAATGCCCAGACGGACTCACAGTCTTCCTGATCGCTCTTCTCAAGGAAAACCGCATTGTCTTGCAGATGTTTTATCACCGCAACAATTTGCTCAGAGCAAGGCAGCAGTAACTTTGTAATGGGTATAATCTTGCCATTGGTATTAGGTTTGACTCATGAGCCTCCTGAACTGAATCTTTCACAAGATGAAGGAACTCTACTATTAATAGTTTTAGTCTAGAGCTACAGTTAATATTAAAAAAACAAAACAAAACAACAAAAACACCAAACCCACAAACAAACCCAACTCAAGCAGCAAATGCTATTGCTAAAAATATCCTCCAGTTTCTGCAGAAGAAGAAAAAAATAACTCACAGAAACAAGCTTTAGTCAAGGGCTTACTAGCTCTCCAGCTGCAAACATTTTGAGGCATTCATAACTGAATTTTACTACGTATCTTCTACATAAATCACTGCATTTCTTCTCCTGGTTGGGCAGCGTGTGTACTGTCCTTTCACTTACTAAAGATCATCTTCAAAACATTATTTAAAATCATTTAACACTCATCATTAACAAGCTAGCCTTACCTAGTGACTCACAATTTAAGGTAAATTGGAGCTTCGTCACAATCATAAGTTACCGTGTGTGTTGTTCCAGATGGAGCTACAAGTCCTCCCCGTTAAAGTTTAAGCGGTTCCATAGTGCATTAGTCCAGGGAGTTCTATGATAGCAGGATTTGACATTACCTTAAATGCCTGAGCTATGAAAGAGCTGCTTCAGTGCGCAAAATCACCTAGGATTTTATCCTACATGCCCATTTTTTAATTGTAATTTTGTGTTTCCAAGCTGACACTTGGCATAGCATCCCATCTGCTCCAACCCTCTCTGACCATACCGTGCAGTTTTCCACACCTGCTTCTAAGGAAACAAGATGCCAGCTCCTTGCACAGTTCAGATTATTTTTTTTTTCTTTCAGCATGCACTCTCTTTTTTCAAGCTATAACAACAACAAAGGGGGCATTTAATTCTGTTCCTGATAAATTCAATCTCTGAGTATTTTCTTGTATTAACAGGCTTGAGATATACTCGTGCTCAAAAGCAGGGGAGGGATTTACCCTTCAAAAACTTTGGTGAGAAAGAATGAGGGAGCAGTACAGCAACGCAGGGAGCTAATTTAACAGCTGTCAAAAGGAGAGATCTCATCTCTTCTCTTGCACTTGCACTCTCTGACTCTGTAATAAGCCAGAGCAAGGAGTCGAGGAAAGCGATTCACCCCATCAGGACAACTTTAATCTCTGAGCTATCAGTTAGATGGGTTTGAATATATTGCTGAATTGCACTCACAACACTACAAAGCAGGCTACACCGGTCCAGTTTTAAAAGGACAAATGTGAAAACCTTCAAAATACGGAGAGGAGCAAAAGCCAGCTTCTCTGGGAAATTCCTTGAAGCACAGAGGCAACGTGTTCTCATGCTCCTAGAACTTGTTTGGTCTGACGCTTCATTTTCCAGTAAGTTCATTACAGGTAATTTAAGCTTCTAACAAATTAACATTGAACTTGGTATTTTCAGCAGTGGATTCTTCAGGAGTGGATTGAGAATCTTTCTCTGGACCCCGGGTCACTTGCTCACCTTACACTGAAACTGGTGAGTCTGCTCTGGCTAATCAAGACAGCACAGGAAGGAGGTGGTGAGAGATTTCATTCCCAGCTTAGAGGTGCCTGTAGTGTGTTTCTGCAGCACCAATCAGCCAGAGTCATTTAAACAAGAAAAAACACGTCCAACAACCCTGTTTCAGACCTGCTCCATCTAGGTTTCCTGCTTTCCCTGCCTTTTGGCTCACTGCCCTACAAATCAGATCATTCTGGTCACCAGTCTTAAACATAAACATTAATGTCTACCTTTATTTATAAAGTACAGGTTTTACTTTTATCAACTTTTTTAGACTTCTAACTTCTGTATTAAAGCAACTCCCCTAAAGAGAGTAACAACTTTTGCAAAATATAAATCCTCGCGCATAAAGGCTGAGACTAAGAAACTAAAATAACAGCAATCAAGATTAGTCATAACGAGATTTCTAGCAACTACTTAATCATAGTTCTGTCCACCCACTATTACATAAATGAAACTAGTAACATTTGACTGTCATTAAAAAGATGGACTACAGAAATCTGGCGTTTTAACCACTAAACAGCAAGGGAAAGACTTACAAAAGACAGCACCCAAGTCCCTTAGTGCTTCCAGGTACCATCTTGGAATCACTGTATTTATATAACCACATATGTATTAATTCCTGAAAACTAAATGCGTCATCTCTTTCCTGGCCTTTTTCACACTAGCAAGTTTTATGAAGTTTGCTCACTGTGTTAGAGCTGCTTGGAGCTCTGGTACGTGACAGCACCAAAAACACCACTGGCGGATCCGCACCAGCATTTCTTCCACTCTAAAGGCACCAGAGCTGCACAGACGGTTCAGTCTCTTGGTTTCTTGCAACTAAAAACTATTTGTGAGAATTTAGCTCCCATTGTAATGGAGGCCACTGGAAGTACTTGCTGCTTTAAGCCTGGAAACACTGATATCTGTAAACAGGTGGCAGCCTTCACAGAAAAACTCAGATTACATGATTTATTTATTTCTCTGAGCCACATGAACTACCCTACGTAGCACACAGGATACACAACAGCCCAGGTCTTCAATCAAACATTAAGCAGTAGCTGAGATTTCTCTAGTACCATCTTCAGATCAGAAGTTCAGCATTTTTGCTATAGTAGGTTTAGTTACTACAGCTCTGCCAGACAAACTGCTTGTGCTCACTACGACACACCCTCTCCCAAACATGCTGTTCAGTACCTACAGCACTACCAGATTTTTTTCAACTTTAAAAGTTTGGTAACACAAGTTACTAAATTTCAAGTCACTGAGTTCTAGAGATTGCACTGGAGGGACCCATCTTACACAAACACTGCACTACACTCTGTGAGGAGCCAGTTACCCCACAACTCCCTTCTCAACTAGCTATCAAATCAAATACAGCGTGGCTTTAGCAGTTAAGGCCTCAAATCAAGCAGAATTCCAAACAGAGACTCAATTAACTCACTCCTCTTGTTCTTACAGTGTTTCTACAACTTAAAAATGCCAGCAAGAGAGCAATAAGTCTGACCTTTTCTGTGGCAACCAGTAATCATTTCTCCAAGATGCAGAAATTCCCCTCATGCTACAACATCACTGGAGATTTCATACCACTTAACAGCTGCCTTTTCAGAGTGAAAACAAAAGCTGCTAAAATAACACACACCACTGCTTTTTCTCAAGTGTCAATCAACAGCAGCTCCTGCAGTTACTCAAGTGGAGTGCTCTTCATCTGTCCTGCACATTCCTCCTGCTCTGCAGCACTCAGAAGTCAAAGCAACAGTTGCCATTTACTTTTCCCAAAACAATCCTCACAGGGAAGAAAAAAAAAAACAAACAAGGGCGAAATATGATAGCACAACTAGCAGACATGCCATGTCTTTCTAGTCAAATTAGTTATCTAAACAGACATTAGAGCCAAAATTCTAAGAACAAGCATGAGATACGTACGAGAAAGTCTACTCATTTACAAATCAAAAAAAAATAAAAAAAAAAAATCACCAGACAAATACTGCTACACCTTTGTTTATTTTGCTCCCAGCAGATCTTTATGGAGGGTACATAACACAATACCTAAGTTTTGTATTATATAAGCAAATCTTTAGCTTGTATTGTTTTACAGAAACTCTAAAGCTTCAGCCTTATCTAAGCCAAACATTACACATTTCCTAGAATACTTGCAACGCTCGAACTTTCAAAGCAGCAAAGAAACACAAATAGTTAAATATATTTTTAAAACACCGAATGATACAAAGCTAGCAAAACCAAGCAATACTACCTGAATGGAATCTTAAGAGAGATTTGGCTTTAACTGAGGAGGAAGGAAACCAAATTCAACTCCTGTATTTGTTCACACATTATGTACAAAGCTCAGGTAGAATTACACCACTTTCCAAGACAAAGAGCAACAAACATGTTAGGGAGTGGGATGGTTTAGGAAAAGAACTTTTAGGGATTCTACATCTTAAAAACAAAAGACCAAATTGTGATAACGATTATCAGCAGCTTACACTGGGATTTTTGTTTCTCCTAAGGAAAAAAAAACAAAAACCATAAACAAACTCTCAAACAGCCTGAGTCTTGCTTTCCAGCTGGCCTGTGATGTTCCCCTGAGCTCTGACATCCAGAAAGAGAAAGAATGTCTCCGAGTTGATGGAAACAGCATCATGAAGAATATTTAAAAGTAGCAAAACACACCAACTCTTTCCCCACCGCAACTTAAGTCTAGCTGTTGGATTTCAGTGCAAGGAATGCTGAAGAGTTAACGCGATTCTAAAAAGCATCCTTAAGTTGTTTCGCTCATGAGTAATACCAGAGTGGAATGCTGTAGGTGTAACTGTTCTTCACAGACAAGAGTATCGTTAATGATTTGTTTTTCAAGTGCTTTATCAGTCTCCTTTAGACAGGAACTGTACAAGACTAGATGTATACACGCAGAAGAACGGTCTCTACTCACAAGTATTTCTGATCTTGCTTAGATTTTAGCGTATTTCATTTAATTTTATTGCAAGAATCAGATGTCAAAAATCAAGCTATAAACAGTAATAACAAATAATTTGTTACTTTCACAACAGATATTTCAAACTAATATTAAATTTCTCACATTATTAAAAGCATTTTTTTTTTTTAGTACACTTTGATCACTTCGGTGTGACTAGCGATACGTGAAACACCACAAACGAGCGCGCTCCAGGGTGAGCCGGGAGCAGCGGCCCACCCCTGCCAGAACAAACCCGAAGCGCACACCCCCCTGGACCACAGCAGGCAAAAGCCACTTCTGTCAGCACCAGCACGAATTATTCAGCCCCCGCTACTGCACCTACCTCCGAAGCAGCTCCCCCAACAGCGATCCAGAGCTGGGGGAGGAAGCCAGCACCGGAGACACCCACCGCTTACCAACACGCTGCAGAAACCTCTCTCTCCCGCTCCCCAGGCAGCCACCATTTGCTCGCAGCAGTCATCGCCTTGCCCCACGCTTCCCTCCCCTCCCCCGCCACCAGCAGGAAGCTGCGGCCGCCACCCACCCACCGCCTCGGCGCGGACGCCCCCGGCCCCCGCCGGCCCCC
>VWZK01009822.1:51507-84105 GCA_013396935.1 Baryphthengus martii | reverse complement strand
TCGGGCCGCTTCGGGACCGCTCGGGTTTCTCCGTCGCGCCGGGAGGGCTTCGGGCGCGCTCGGCAGCGCTCGGCCCCGAGCGGGCGCGGCCGCCATGCTTGTGCTACTAACCCAGTCAGGGAGCGGGGGGGGCGCTTCCCTCCGGCTTCCCCCTGCCTCAGGACCAGGGAGGTCCCCAGTGCGGTCCCTTTTTTTTTTTTTTTTTTTCAGTGTAATCAGTTAGAGCCTTACTGGAATGCGGTGTCAGGCGCTGTCCCTGCTGAGCCAAGCAGGCGCTGTGAGCTGGGCGGGCCGCGGGAGTACCGGGGAGGCCCCGCTGCCGTTTCCAGCCAGCGTCCCGTCATGGGCGGGAGTCCGGGCATCATCCCGCACCAGCCCCGTCCACCACCTGGCTGGTGACAGACCGACCTGGCAGCGATGCTATTATGTCATGGTAAATCCTCTCAAACAAAAAGCTGTCCTCTGACACCATTTTGGATCCTGCGGTTCACTCCTGATACAATCTAACACAGTCTAGCACCCGTCCGCTGTCGCACACCGATCTAATTCTTCGCAGCTCATGAAGCATGTTGATGTGAAGTTATGTTTGCCAAACAGGTTGACCGAGCAGATGTAACTCGAGTTACTGGAGACAATCTACAACGTTCCTGATGTGGGTTAGATGCCCATTTTCCCCAAGCTGCCACCTGCCATGGGACAGTCCCTCACCCCATTAATGTTAATTAATGCACATTGATTAACTCTACTGGCAAGTTCCAGAGCAGTGCAGTTCTAGTTCCAGACGGGACGCCGTTCATCTTCACAAGAAGAGACAGCCCAGGGACTGTCAGGCTACACAGAGCCTTGGGTTTCTTTCCCATGCAAAACAGTTCTTTTCAGGAAATACTGAAGTAAAAGTCAACCAGAGCAGGTCCAATGGTCCCAGGAGTCTTTTAATTTCTATAATTAGTTCTTGACATCATTCTGCTTAGCAGAGAAGCTTCTGGTTGGACTGATGCACAGACTGCCATTCCCTTTGTTTGCGTTGCCATCGTTTCCTCAAGAAGGTGTGGGGAAAGGGCCCCGGCACATGCTGCTTCTGCAAAGTGACGATGAATTCACTGAAATCTATATAGTGTATTAGCGTGGGTGGTTTTCCAGTGATTTGTTCTCCTGTTCATTTCAGAACATTCCTAAATTATTTTGATACCGCACAGCACAACGTCATCAGTGGGCAGAGCATTCCGTGATATTTACTGTCTTCCATTTTCCTTTTGCTGAGCAAAGACCGTTCTCAGATATTTCACATCAGTGAGGAAGACATCACGGTTACCGCTGCGAACTGAAGGGCTCTTTTTGCAACACTTGTATGTCCATGTTCCCTCGTACAGATGGGAGCTGGAATGACAAGAGTCCACTGCTGCCAATGACCTGGCAACCGTTCTCTACCCAGCAGCGGGGAGCTGCGGAAGGGAGGTGTGGGCAGATCGCAGTGCTCCTGCTGCTCTTGGCTGCCACAGCAGCCTTTGGGGCCTTTTCCATACTGCACAGAAATAGAGCAGACATGAAGACTGTCTAATTTGTGTCATGGTGCTGGGGAGACTCAGAACACGGGAAGATTAAAGGGACATGTAAAACTGCTGCTGATTTCCCTACCACCTGCCTATTCCTCCACTGGTTCTTCTTTACCCAGTGTAAAATGGATGATCAGAGGTTTTTGCATGAAAAGGAGGAACAACAAAATTTACAGTATTATTACAAAATAACATAAAAAGACAAGGGTGAGGGCTATGATAGAGAAAATACTTACATTAGCACAAATTGCTTTTATGATCCTGTCATGAGACAAGCAAAATCTTTTTAAATATGTCCTCTTCAGTGCTCCTCCATCCTATTCTTTTGGGATCAATTGTTTTGCATTGTCAAAAGAATACTTAAAACATGGAGCATGCTTTAAATATGTTTTAAATGGACAATTTTACACTCAGTTGAGTATATAATTGCCAACATTAGAAAATACCTAGATAATTATTTCTTGTTAGTCATTAAAAACAGTATTACAGTTTGGATAGATGATGACAGTTACAGATTTACTTTTTTTTTCCCCCTCCACACATTTGTAAATCTTTATTTCCTCAAATACAATAAAAAGGAGCCTTTTGGAAGTGTTCAGATTTTTCCATTTGAAATTCTAGTTGATATCTCTCTTGATACAACTTTCCTTATTTGCCCTGGAAGACAAATTGTTACTTGTGTGGATGATCCTTAGAATACATCATGTGTTAATTATTCTGTTATTAAATTTTATTATATTTCAGCTACATTTTATTTTATTCTTGCATCTTTTTTTTGTTTAACTAGTAGGAAGTGTATTTGTTTTTAAAGAGAAACAAATTACTTACGTGGTGCTACAAATGCTTAACGTTTTTTGCAGGTATATTTTTTTTTCCCTGAGAATAAGAGACTGACACAGGGAACATACTGAACCATTAGTTTTAACAAAAGAAAAGAAACTTAGAAAACAGTAGGAAAGACAGGGCAAATGAGTGAGAATAGCAAACAAATTAATAGAAAAATTATCAGTTTGATAGATATGACTGCAGTGCTCGATTGCATATAGAATCGCTACAAAAGCACAACACAGAGGAGTATGTCAAAAGAAAATAATGAATGTAACAATAACCAGTTATAAATCTTTCCATAATTCTGATAAGAGCATGAATCATAAAGTTGAGGCTTAGATCAGTCCTATTTATCACCTTATCTTCTCCCATCCATTACAATTGTTGTTGAAAAGGCTTTTTCTTAGACATTGAGAGGAAATCATTATTTAAACTTGTTTCGGTTACTGTCTGAATGCGCGTATTGTGTTATGTGCTGGCACTGAAGGAGGATTATTCTCCTTTGTGGATGGGGAGTGGCAGGGTAATCACGCTGATGCAATGCTGGAAAGTTCTGCTCACCACGACACAGACCATCAGCTTTACAGAGACAATAATTATTTGCAAGTTTATAGTATCTTTCATCCCAAACCATTACTGTGTTCTTTAACGTGTTAGTTCATTAATAAAGCCACAAACAAATGCAGAGAGAAGTCAAGAAGTACCAGCAAACGCGTTGTAGATACAGGGAAGCACGTTAGTGCAGCAAACAGAACACCTAAGAGTGACTCATAGGTGTGTTCTCTTACTCCTGGATGACACTTCCTGCTGACGCCAGTTCTGTTTGGTTGCCTTCGGAAAGCGGCACGCTACAATATCTAGGTCAAGAGTAAAAGTCTGTCCTTACTCACTGTGTAAAAACTGGTAGGGGCGAAAAGCTGTAATGGTAATTCACAGCCACTAGAAACTAGGGGTGGGACTGAAGGGCAAGAGCCAATTTTACAAGAAGCAAAGGTGTATCACAAAGTGTCAGGGGACAGATTTTCAGCACATTGCACTCTTCTCTCTTTACATATTTGTGTTAAAATCAAAAGTAAAAAAAACCTGCTCAAAACAACCGAAGAGAGATTTCTCTAACTGGAGAAAGACAGGGTTTCCAGCTGCTTTTTGATCTTAAAATAGCTAAAAGAATTCTCTTTATAAAAGGTACTTGAGGCTTGATTTTATCCTCATTTGAGTTGGTGGTGAATCAGGTGATTCATGATGTGGTATTAGGGATATAGCAACTGATAGAAGGAAATCTTAATGCACAGTACTAGGCATCCGAAATTCCTTCCTGGACTCCAGTTTGACCTGTAGTGTTACCTGCCTTTGTGGCCTGTCACTCATTGAGCCCCTCTGCCTGCCCCCTTTCCAACCAGGACAGCAGGAGTTCCTCATCAGTTTGGACGGCAGCTAGCCCTTAAAGATTCACACCTAACAGCTGCATGAGATTCTCAAGTTTTTTGCATAATGATCTTTGAATTCTGTAGTAGCACGTCCTCATCAAGCTCACAGAGCACACATTTTTAATTGGGAAAGTGACATTATCACTGGAGAGGAAGTTTAGAACTTGTTCACTGAACTTGGAGAGATATCGTGGCATAAAATTCACATTAGAAAAGAATACAATCCACAGGTAATAATCCACAATTTCTAGATATTCCAGGCAGACATTTTTGCATGATTACTTTCTTGAGTGTTGCAAAAAGCCCTGTACTAGCACGTGATACGTTTGCTGGTCAAATATAGGACTCAGTCTGCTTTAGAGGAACCAAAGCCAGCAATAAAAAAGGAACAACAGCTTTTAAATGTCGGCATTTGCTGCATCACAGAGAACTGATTAAAGGAGCATAAAAATAAAATGTTAGTACCTAGATCTCTACATTGATAATAAAGCGCTGTAAAACTAATGCATCGCATTCACGTGATATTAGCATAGAGGATTTAGCTGGTATATGCAGGCAACAGAAACAAGCCCTGTATTTTCCTTAGGTAGCCTCTGATGAATATCTCTTCTGTCAAGGATTTCAGTTATAAAACCCACATAAGGCTTTGCATTCACTTGCGTCCGCTCTCAGGTTTAGCGAGCAGTAACAGACAGTGCTTACTACAGTGGGAACTGCTGTTGAAGGCCGTTGGACTATATCCAGTAATCCCTGTATGTGGCTGTAAGCTTTTTGGAACACAGACATCATTATATACTTATAAACAAGGACCTGAGACTTCTCTGTGCCACTTCAGTAGGTTTTTGTCGCTGTAACTCCCTCAGCAGAAATATGGGAGTAAGCCTTTTTTATATCTGTAAAGCGTCACATCGTGCCCTGAGGTGAGGCACTACACAGATGTGCAAGCTGCAAGTTCCTCTCAACTTCTACCTATCTTGATATCAAGCATTTCACAGAAATGAGTCTTAAAATATTAAGGATAAAAGTTTAACCATTACATAAGCCCATTCAGTACTACTAGTTTTACTGCCTTCCACCGTCCGATCATTTTTTCACGTGAATAAAGACCAAAGGCCACAAGTTTTGACCTGGTCACTTGATTTGCTTAGAAAGATTGCTCCAGGCTTGCGGACAAGCGCATGGACTTTAGTGGAGCTACGACCTAGAAGGACCCAAGTCTTCTGTGGTCAGTTTGCCTGAGGACAGATGGAACGGTAAGAAGCTTACTTCCCTCTGTCATGGTGCAGAGCTGTGACTCACATCTCAGCTAACAACTTCTCTTGGAGAAGAAAGAAAGAGAGTGATCAGACAGCTTCAAAAAACGCATTAGATCAAAGGCAGACATTAAAATCAGTGGTTCCTCGTATAGCACGGTCAGCATCTGGAATAGAATTGTACGTTTATTACAGAAATAAGACAACTGTCAAGAAGCGATGACATATTCTGGAATCTATTCCTCACTGAAACCATTTGTAGAAATTCTGAAGAACCTGTAAGTGGAATAAATATGATAAATAAGTACAAAATAGCTTATTTTAGCATAAAATAGAATAAAGAATTTTTATTAAATTTTTTTTTTTTCTCTTCCCAATTATTGTACACTGATAAGTTGCTAAGTAACAAATTCTGTGAAGAGGAAGACTTCCCAAGATAAGATGTTTGATTTAGTCTCCATTTCCTAAATATAAAAGTTACAAAACCGCCTTGTTTGCAAAACAATCCAGGTTAATGGTGACATAAGTCAACCACCTTCCTTGTGTTTTACCAAGAGATGCCATCGAGCGTCTGGTATTTCTGCTTCCTTCTGGCAGTGTTTTGATTTAGTGGTAGATCCTGCCTTTATTAACCTGATGAAAAATATCTGTTCCAGTGAGGTCCCGTGCCTTCCTAGTATTGCCAGTGTTGGAGTTCCAACGGCCCTCAGTGCAAGCGGTGTGCAACACCGTGTAGTAACGCACTACACAGCTTGTGTCGTAAAACATACAGCTTCCGCATGAGCTCTTCATCTTGTCGGTGGCCTTCCACTGTAACTTGCCAACACTGTGTTGTTGGAATCCACAGGGTGTTGTAATTTTCTAAAAGATTTTGGAGAGAGCGGGTTCTGGGCTCGATGTCGTCACAAACTGAACGGCGCAAACTCAACGCTTTTGTCACCAGGGACAATAAACTGTCTGAGGGGTGCCTGGGATTCCCGAGTGCCAAGGCAGATCTCTGCTGGGGACGGAAAGCGTAATGTCAACAGCCGGGCTACCATAGCTGATGACAAGTTTCCTTGCAGTCCTAAAGAACCAACTGACAAGAAGGGGTTTGTTAGGAACCATCTGGCTTTTTTTAAACTGAACTTTCAGTCCAGAAAAGTACCGAAGATCAAAGGAACTGAAGAGAATAAAATGTTTTATTGTTTAAAATACCTGATTTCTCCCCCTTTTCAAGTTTCTGTTATCATCGGTCTTTCGCAGCCACTTTATCGATCATTTTATGCAATTTTTGGATACATAGCAATAGATACAAAAAGGCACCAGAAAGAAAGAACTGTAGGCATAAATAACCCTAAACTCTGTCTCGTTTAAATTCAAAGTGTTCATGGTTTAACTGTGTTGTTACTAGTTCTTACAGGGGGCCCAGGAGACCTGAGCACAAGCATAAGGATTGTTCTGTGTCACACTCCAGAGCGAAGAGAGGTCTCTTGCCAAGCAGAGAGCAGGCAGATAAGGGTTAAACAGGGGAGTGCAGTCAGATAACATTGGTCTATGTGGTAGGCACATCAAGGGCCTAATTTTTCATTCTGTTGGCAATGTGGTAACAATATATGGAGTCTTTTCACAAACCTATGAGAAACTACTTCTAAATATAATAGATACATGTTGAGAAACCTTAACATGGCATTCTGAGAATGTAACAGGTCAGTAATATTGACTATCAAGATTTATTTTTTTTTTGCAGAGGAGTATTTGAATAGCTGAGAGGAATTTTTAGGTAAAATGAAATAAACTTAAGGTAAGTTTTGAAAAGGTAAGGATGTGCTTGTCTGATGCAACAAAGATGAGTCAGGGTTAGGAAACAAAAATGGGATGATGTCATTAAAGTGATGGAAAATGATCTCTGCAGCCATCAGCCACAAATTGCATGTCAATAGTTTTGAACTTCTGCAAATTAATCAGTGTTCTGGCTAAACTGGAAATGATTTTACCATCGTGACAGAGCTGAAATCAAAACAGGAAGTTCAGGATGGTTTTGAGGTTTAGTTTCACTGTCAGAATAATTAGCTAATTTCCAAATCTTGATGTGACAAAATCTGGTGAACCTCTTCAACTGATATTCAGTTGCATTATCTGCTACTTTCTTTGTTGGAAAGCTAAAGAGTGTTTTATCAATCTCCCTACTTAATTAAGTAATTAGCTCCAAATCGATACCAATGCTAATTTGTTATAATGATCTCATTTATTAATTAGATTATATGAATAAATTATATTTATTAATGATATTGTCTGTTTTAGTGTGAAAAGTAATTTACAGTTGATCGAGATCTAAAAATTGATACTGTGTCACAGCTGTTTCGATGTGCAACTTGAGCCAGAACTAACGAGAATCTGGCAGACGTAAAAGTTAATCAGCTTCCTGATTTAACCTTTGTGTATCACGTTGCATTCCAGTTCAATCACAGAAAGCTGCTAAATGTCCCACGGCAGCTCAGTCGTATTTGTGTTTAGCTGTTGAGAAGCTGGGCTCCGTACACAGAATGGGGAAGGGAATGGAGATATCTGGTTGGGAATTTGAATTCCTTGGAATTCCAGTGTAGGGCCAGGCACATCTCAGTGCCTGTGCCTCCAGTGCCTCCAGTACTGACAAAAACTTCAGATGAGGAGGAAAAAAGATACGCCACTGTCTTCACAAACCAGACACGCTGAGCTGACACAGAAGGGCAGATGGGGACACCACACCGCGGTCAAACCACTGCTGTGTACATTACTTTCCTGCTTTGCAGAAGCACTATACCCGTCTTTCGAAAACTGTGACAGAGATTGTCTAAGACACAGTAGAATTGGAAGCTCTTGCATGAACTTTATGGATAACATACACAGCTTCTGGCTCTTGCTGCCTTTTTTTTTTTTTTCATAACTTACAGTAGTAATAACCCAAAGGATACTTTTTGAGCAAGAGCTATTATCTCAAGTTCTCCAAAATGAAACCAGTGCAGATAACAAGTCCTTTGAAATCTTCCCTCTCTGGAAAAGCACCGGTAGGCTCAAGACAACCGGGCACACAGAAAGGATGAAATCACAGACAGATCGATCCTAGTGTCAGAGGGGATCATTCATCTTTGCTTAAAGAACTGGCAGAAATCTGTGGCTAAAGAGGGATCTAAAGAGTTTTGAATTTGCTAGGATGCCCTGTGGAAGATGGACAGGTTCCTGAGAAAGTAGGTTTTAAGATCTATTTTCTTTGAGACCTTTTTAATCTGAACAAGTAGTAGATCAGGGATTTTCATGCGAAAAAAGAAGCTTTATAAAGACTTGAGGTACAAATGGGTTCCTTAAGTCTGTTCAGAAGCTGGATGGGGTTAAAAAATACATTAGAGACAGCTCCACTCACTGGTTCTGCCATTGAAAACCCTGCTCTACCCCTTCCCACCCCAGGGCAGCCACAGGCCAGGCTGGAGGAGCCTGCAGTACCTCCTCACCCCTAACACCAGCAAGATCTCAAAACTCCCTGTATCCTTAAATTAGTCCCATTCCTGAGAGCACAAGCTAGTTCCTGTAGTTCCCTTACTTGAACTATTTAGTTTCCAGACACACACGGGGTTTTCCACTCTGTTACGTAATTACTGGCTTACAGACAAAGGGATTGCAGATAAACCTGGGAAGGTGTCCAGTTTTGTTCTGGAATTCTTCTTTCTCTGTATGCACACCAGCGTGATTCTGTGGCAGTAAACCAGCATTTTTCAAGGAGTTTAGATCAATATATTGATTTCTCTGCTTTACTTTATGGTTCTTAAAAGTTTATTGAATGGAAACTCGACAGAACAGTTTTGGGGGGGAGGGGGAAGGGCCATCTTTATAAATGGCATTGGTCATGTATTCATCTTTTGGGGCATTTTTTGTTCCCTGCAAAGCAAGTGTCAAAACGAAAATTTTCTCAAAGAGCTTTCTAGGAAATGTTTGCAAAATGTTCTGGAGATCTTAGATGTAACGTGTGCTTGAACACTGGCATGACACTGGAACAGGTTGCCCAGACAGGTGGTGGAAGCCCCGTCCCTGGAAGTTTTTAAGGCCAGGTTGGATGGGGCTCTGAGCAACCTGCTCTAGTGGCAGAGACGGTGGAACTCGATGATCTTCAAGGTCCCTTCCAGCCCTGACAATTCTATGATTCCATGGTTCTAAATTTGAAATAACTTGGCTTAAAAAGCATAGGAAGTATTTCCTTGTGGAAGCTGCTGGCTTGCAGAATGATCACCTCCCTGTGAAAACAACAAAAGTACAAAAGCCCCCACTTAAACCCTGAAACCGTTATCAGCATCGACGGCCCGTGTCATCTGTATGGAGAAGGTCAAGCCCTCAGGCTCCTCCTCCCCAGCTGAGCGGGACGAGCTCAACTGGAAGCGGATTTCAGGAATCACAACGAGGCCCCGCGGGCTCCCAGCACGCTGTGCACACCGGCAGCGCTGCGGGCCGTGACGGGCCGTGACGGGCCGTGACCGGTGGTGACGGGAGGAGACGGGAGGCNCCCATGTTTCGGGCCGGTGGCGCCGCCTCAGGGCAGCGGGGACCGCCCGCTCCCGGAGGCGTCGCCTCGGGAGCCGCTATCGTTTCCCTTTGGCTAACCGTACGTCGCCGTCGGCCGCGGTCCCTGCCCTGGGCTGGGCCGGGGGGAGGCCCTTGCGGTGCCTTGTGTCACCGTGGGAAATGTCGCTTGGATATTGCTCGGATGGAGTCGGTTCTGGAGACCTGCCTTTGCCGGTTTCGAGGGGTAAATACCCCGTTATGCTGCCGGCTTTGGATGCTGGCAGCAAACTTGCCGCTTTCTCAGGTTTATCCGTGTTACTGAGCCCCAGTTACAGACGATAAGTTGTGACTGTATGCACTTCAGTAGTATGTTCCTGACACCCTATGAGGAGCTAAGAAAATAATTTCCTTTAATTAATTTGTTAGGTCTTTTTAAAGTCAAGAGCAATTACAGCAGAGAAAATGTAGAGGTAGTTTTAAATAATAATGTCGTCGCATGGATATGACAGTTCAAGTTTAATTTATTTCTTTTCTGTCCAGAGCCTTTTTCTACAAAACAGGGAACTACCTAAACCAGCTCTGACCTAAAGAGATTAAGAGCTCTCGCTCTTTGTAGGATTCAAGTTTAATTGGTTTTGTGATGAAACGAAAGCTTTACTTTTAACTTAACTGGCAATAGAAGCCCGCTATGGACTATCACAACAAACATCTGTTCTACCAAAGATTGGACACTTTCTTTTGCCTCATAAACACAACTGTTAGGAGAGCTTCTGGCTAGTGGCCAAGTGCTGAAAGACTAGTCTGGCTGCAATTTGTGACTTGTAAAAGGTAAGTTGAAATGGGAAGAGGTCAAAATGTGGCGTCTCATATTTTTATTTTTGGGACTCGTCCTGCAGCACCGAAGCTTGAAATTGAGCCGCGCTGCCAGGAGTTGCACATGTAGCTTAGTAACCTTGGTGGCTAAAAATGCCCTGCCTGCGCTCCTTATCTCTGTTGATACATAATAGTGCTCTTGTAACAACAACAGCTGCTCATTTGACTGCAGGGTAGGTAATACCCTTTTAATTGTGCTGGTGCAGCCAGTCTGACCAGTTCCCTTTGGGAAGCTGTGCGTGGCACGTTGTTGATTGCCAGGGTTGTGTGTCGGATTTCAGCACGCTCTTCTGTTTAGGGGAAGATTAGTTTAATATTTGCCTTTGATATTAAACCTCTCATCAGTTACAGTCTGCATTTCATTTCTATCGGTTAAGGAAGATAATACTGTTAACGCAGCGAAACTCTCCAGCCGCTCATTTGCTGACTCACTTTGATGCCTGTTACCAAAAGAGAGTTTGTAGCAGATTAAACTGAAACGACAGAAGAAAGTTTGTGTTTAGGTTTACATCCTACCCCTTTGGATGTGTTCGAGCAGCCCACAGGGAGACTTGTCTTCTTAGACTACCGTTATTTGCTGCAGCTGGGTTGTGCTTTTCAGGTTAAAGATTCTTTTATTATTATTTTTCTACATACTGGGCACCAAAGGACTGGGATATTATTGTAGTAATCTTCTGCATTCTTTCCCTTTAGGTCCATATTGAGATCCACTGACCTGTGACTTGGTGTGCTGCCTGCCCTGTGTGCTGCAACTAGAGTCAGTCACGCTCTTCTTCAAATTCAGCCTCTCGTGAAACAGTAAAGCTCTAGGACTATGAAGAAAGAAGATTTAAATCAAAAACGAGTATGTGACAATGGCCCAGATCATCACAAGGCAGCAGCTCACCTGACACACATGCATTCCGTGTTGAACAGTTCTCAGAACCGTAGTAGCAGTTTACAAGAATTATTTTGTTTTAACACCAGGAATTGTTCTCTCTTTAATACTTTACCTCTGCCTTCTATTGGCAAGGAAATGCCTCCGAGTTTGAGTCAATCAGCAGGGAGGAACTCAAGTGCAGCTGCTCCTTGGAAGGATTCATTTCATCTGCATTTTTCTTCTGGGAAAGACAATCTTGATCGGGTTTCTTACTGCATTAATAGTATTTCAGTAATGAGCTGGCTGGAGAACGCTTGTAATTTTGCTGGAGACTTTAGCTCATGCTGTCCAGGAGACAACTTTGTACGTTTTGCACACTTCTGGCTGGGAAATTTGCAGTTTAATAAGCACCTGCAGTTTCTGGAATTGGAAATGAGCAGTAGCAAAGAGAAGGATTTGCAGCTTGCCTTTCTTAAAGAGTTGGAGCTCGGTGAACTTCCAGATCTCTGTTCTGTTCCAGTTGCCTCACTGAACGAATATGCTATGGGACTCTTAATGATCCAGATTTTTTCTGTGTTACGTAAACCTTGTATCTTCAGAGCAATCACATGGATACAAGCAAATGCTTTCAAATACACTATATGTGACTAATCATTTTCACATCACACAGCTAGTAATTTCTGTGCTAGCTTTTGCACTAGTGGGTCTCTGGTATGCAGTAGTGAAGGTAAAAATGTACTAAGATTTTAATCTATTTTTAACATTAATAGAAACTTAATTAACTAAACAGAGACAAGGTTACAGTTCAGGTTTCAGTGAGTAGTAGACAGCTAAAGTAAAACTTATACTTGTGTAATTGCTAGTAAAACTGGCTCTTGGAAGAATAGGGACTTTTTTTGTCAAGAGGGTCCGCATCTGAGTGGAAAGAACTTCTTATTCTCAAACTCTTTGGGACTTTTTCAGGTCTGCCATTAACACTAGAACCCAATTTGATTGTTTAGCACAGATCCTTTGTTGTCTTTAGGGTTTGTATTGGGTTATTCTGGCTACTGTTTACAACCATTTCCAATGAAACTGTTCCTTGTAGAATTGATTTCCTGCTTCAAATCCAACAGTAACTCATGTATCAGTCGTTAAAACGCTTTGAACTGGAAAGCTGTTGGGAGAATGATCTTCAATACAGCATAATTCTCAGCAGTGTTCCTTTTCAAGGACGGTACTGCTCCAATTTAAAAAAACATCTCATGAGCTTTATTGCGCTACAATAGACACTGTAAACAATTTTCTAAAAGAGTGTTTTCTTTCCTTGAAAAAGTGATTGTTATCACTGAAGCACAGGAATAATTTCTGGGCCTGTTGACTCTGGCTTTGGGACAGACTTCTGACAACAGGGTTGGCAAAGAACGGAGTGAGAATGTTGGAATCGATAGAGCTGCTTGTGTGTAAGAGTTTGCAGGAATAGGCTCCCATGGGCACTTAGATGGAGAAACTCATTGTGCAGTAGGTCAGAGTTTGAACTCGGTGTCCAAAATTCTCAACAAGGGAGTTGGGGAGTTGGTGTAGGTGGGTTTAACATGCTCTAGCAGCTTACTTAGAGGGAGGTATTGATATGGTGAGGTAGGATGCGTTTTCAGCTCGCCTTTCACTCTAAGTGAGGACTTGATGCACAGTCATGCCAGTGATTGACACACCAAGTGTCCTCTGGTAGCTATCTTACTTCATTTTGGAAAGGGAATGAGTGATGCTGTGTTTAGATTGAACTCAGTTTACCTGGAAAGCCAGTAGAGTTTCTAACGTGGTGTTTATTTGGGTGTTGGCGCACTTCTGTAGAGAAGTCCTTGATTATGAACATCAGATGCCTGTTACCAGTGTACTGGGGAGAACTGTTGGTGTTTTTTAACCTTATTTGAGTGCTGAAAGTACGATACACTACTTTTTATGTTAAATGATCTGTTGTGGTTTTATTATCCCCATTGGTTGGCTATTTCTTCTGGATGTTAGAGAGATGAAAAAAGCCATTTACTTTAATTTAGAAAAGAACTTATTTTCTCTGGTGTGTACTTTTATGTGACTTTTTGACCACACGATCACCTGTCAGAAAATTACCAAAACCCTCAAAATAATGGATTCCATATTGTAAGTAATTATTTTGACGCAACAGTTTCCTCTTTGTCCAGCCATTCATACCATTCACTCCTGTCTACACTGCTGCAGTTTCTCACCCTTGCAGTGGTATTAACACGAGTGCTTGTGGATTAAGATAGCTGAAGTGATGTGGATCTGAAACCCCAAAAACACCAGAAACAAGGACACTTCTCCCAAAGTTTGTGGCTTATTTGAGTTAGGGTTTTAAGCTGTTATCTGCATACAACTTGATCCAGAAAACACTTGGCAGAGCTAAGGGTAGAGGAATGAAGGTGGGGATGGGTTGGAGCCTGTTTAAGCTGGCTTGACTGCTAAGGAAAACATTATGCAACTGCATCTTAATCTCTATAACCAGCCATACGGGTAAAGAAATTTTTCTTTTTCCTGTATAGTGAGTTTGTATCCACACCTGAGTGCTTGAACTTCCTATATAAAGAATCGATTGGCACAGTTGTACCTGTAGTTGTTATCTGAGACCTTGTCTCTTCAGCTGAATGGCTTGGCCTGGAAAATTCTTTACTCTGCTGTACGTCATTTTGGAACCACGTGTTTAGGGAATCATATACAACAAAAACTCATAGGTGATGTTGTCAGGTTAATAGGCAAGAGGAGTAGCTAAAGGCTCAAAAACATTAATCCGGTTTTTAATGGTCCTCTTCTTCATGGTGATTTTAAAGGAGGGGAAAAAGGGTGTACAGAGGGAACAGAAACATGAGAAACCACCTGTAAATTAGAATTTAAATGTGTGTGCATTGGGTACCAAGGGTTGACTTTCTATTGATGACAAGCCTATGCAGGAGAGGATTTTGGAATGCTGAATCATGTTGTGTATCACAGTCCAGCTAATGCAGTCCTGTTTTAAGCAAATTTTGCTTTTAGTGAGGGGCCTTTAATCACTTATTACAGGATCACTTTAAATACAGATACAGCTCAGCGAAATGATGGATTTTTTTTGTGTATGATATGTATATTGAACATAAGATATAAAGAATATGTCTTAATTGAGTGGATTTAATCCATTTTAAGATAGTTTATATACTTTCCCTTGGATTTTATTGTTTAAAACCTAAAAGATGACTTTCTGACTTGGAACATTCCTTCTGAAGTTCAAATAAAGGATAGTTTGGTATGGTAAAAATCTCATGTAATATACTGCACTTTAAGCTTAAGGAGGCCATAAATGGAAAGCACTATTCTTGCCCTAATTGAACTGTTTGACTGGTGGCAACAAGGCTCCAATGGCTTTTGGTGCCTAGGGGGAGATAGTGAACCAGACAGATGGCAATCCTCTGAAACTGTGTATAAATCAAACACTATATGGTTTAGGCTACTGTTCTCTTCCTGCAGATGTTTTGATATTAACTCATCTCAAAAGATGGAAGGTGTCTCAGCTAAGAACCAGTTTGGAAGGAGGTTCATGGCTTCAGTCAGTCGGATGTGGAAAGCTTTTCCGAGTAAATGTGCTGTTAGGGCTGAGACTGCCTTTGGTGATTGTTACAGCAGAGAAGAAAATTTTAGTAGGGGTAAGGGACCTTTATTCTGGACTGAGAGTTGCCTTCTTATTTCCAGTTCCTCCTATCTTGCTCTTCTGTAGGTGTTGGAAAGAGGTATTTCTAAGCAAAATGTCAGGGTTCTGCTAAACAAATCATGCTTTCTAAAATTTCATTGATCAGCATCCAGATCCTTCCTGCACTACACAGGAGAGAGTTCTCTTTCTGCCATTAGAAAGCAAATCAAGTAAGAAAATATTCAGTGTTTAGAGAATTGCCTAGTAGTTTCCCATAAATGTACAACTGAGTGGAAATTTATTATATGGTGTACTGCTTTGAAAAAAACAAACAACAAACTTTTAAATGCGTGTGCACAGAGCTCTGCATGTAGACAAGAAGTGGTTTATCACAGTATGACGTCAGAATGCTTCTGCAAACGCTTATTTACTTTTTTACTTTCTGACAGTGCAAAATGCAGTAGAGGTGATGTTGTACTTCTCAGTGTGATATTAGCTAGAGCAATCTTAGAAATCATGGGTGCGCATCATCACGCACCTTCAGACAGTTTTATCTGTAGACATTTTTTAGCCTTTTGCTTTTTCAGTGTGAAGTTGGCTGTTTGTTTGGGGGGGTGGTGTTTTGTTGTGTGGGGTAGGTCTTTTTCTGGTTTTGTTGTGTTGCCTTTTTTTTTTTTTTTTTAGGACTAAAGACTGCACTTTCTTAAACTTTGCCAAAGTTTGCTTTCTCTCTCCTTTTCTCTTCCCTTGCTCCTCCTTATACACACTTAGTTTTTGGAAGAAGCAAGCCTGTACGTACTCATCTCATTTAGGATCTTACTGTCACGTTGTTCCTTTTGTGTTTATGGCCTGGTTTTACCTATATTTTCCTTCTTCCTTCACTGTCATTTCTCAGCATAAGGTGACATTCTGTTCCATTTCAAAAACACTCTCCTGTAATTAATTCTGCATAACAACTTGGCAGAAATCCTGTAGAGATGTAAGCATCCATAGTCTGCCATTAGGGTGTATCTGACAGGCTAGATAGTGTTATGTATTTCTGCTTTTTCCCTTCCAAACAGCTGCTTTGATTAAAATCTAATATTTAACTCGAATTTGCAATACCTCTGTCAGCTGAGAATTGCAGCTAGACTTTGGGGTGTATCAAACACATTGAGGTCAAAACTGAGAAACGGTTACTCTAGCTTCAGTACGCTGGGGCTTTAAGTTATTAGTACAACTTTCTGAAAAATTTACATGAATGGACTCCTAATATTTTGAAAACTTTTTTTTCTCTAAGTGCATAAAATAAAATATGTTCTGACACTTTTTTCTGTGATACAGTGTCAGTAACTGAAGACAAAAAACTTTTGAGGAATAAAAAAAATATTTGTAATCTCCTTTCCATATCTCAGACTACAAAGCCTCTAATCCTCAAGGAAGAGCTGCATTCAATAGAACTTTCAAATAAACAGCTTGTTGCCTATGAAAATACTAATATTTATGATCAGCTCACATGCTTAAATACAAGGACATAGATGTCGATCTGCTGACAGAGTGAAAAGAAGAATAATACGGACGTGCTAGAATAATGCTGTTCAGTACACTCTGCACTAAGTAAATCCTGTTGGCGCGTCCTTTGAAATTAACTCTGTATTGCATTTCAAAATCTCAATTATCTTTGTCGCCTTGGAATTGGTGATAACAAGATTCAGACCAAGTAGATGGTAATTTCATTGCTATTGATGAAATAAATGTAGAAGATAAAACATTTTAGAAAATGGCCTGAGGGACACCCAGAAACAATCTGCCTTGAAAAGATCCAGTTTACTTCTGTGATCTCAGTTAGTCTGTCTTGCAAATCTCTTCCTTCTTTGTGGAAGATCTGTATGAACCTGATAACAAAATGGTTAAAATGCAAACTTGTAAAAGTGTCAGTATTCTTTAGCTTGCTGTTTGTAGTCAGTGTTACCTATTACCAAATATAAAAATAATTTAAGCTTTTGTTTTTAAAAGTAGGTAAATTTAATGCTTAGTGCCTGATTCGTCACTTGAAGTTGAGTGTTCCATGAACTTTCCTAAAATGGGTTCTGCTTCCTGCTGGTGACTAACAGTAATTTTAAATGCTGACAGTACTTTCTGTAAGCTGTGATGTTATCCGTGCAGAACAATTTTAGTCCATGGCCTTGGTCGCTGGTCCTAATTTTATTTTATGTTGGTTTGTTTTTTTTTTTTTAATTGCAATGTGGGAGATGGAGAAGGCTGGCACAAACCATTTTCGTTTGTTCCAGAGAAAGATGTTTACAACTTTGTATGTATTTTAGAAATGCATTGTAACACTTTTTCACTTGTGAAAGAAGTTTTGGTAGTAAACTTGAAATCTGTTGACCTAATTAGGTGAATACAGACCTTTGAGTAATGCAGAGTGCTATCTAAGCTTCCAGAAGCTGTGGATTGTGATGCTGCTCACTTACACCACAGGAGGGAGTTAAACATCAGTCTTTTAAATATTTTCAGTTACAGCATCATTTTTACTTAGCGCAGCGCATTTCAGTTGATAAATATGCTGACTGTGACTTGTACAAAATCAAAACATGGCAGTAATGTATTGTGACTGTTTACAATTGAACTCTGAGTACCAGTTGATGGGTTTTATCAAGCTATTTAAAAACAGAAATAAAAATCTTTTAAAAAATGATCTTTTGTCTGTGGTGCTTCTCATTCCAATTTTTGACTGTATGAATTGTACAGAGGTACTTAGAGATCATGTTTCTCACAATTAAAGTCAGACAGTGAGTGACTTTTTCAGAAATACAATTTGAGACGTGTGTTTACCGAATACCAAACAAATTTAAAACCTGTGTGAGAATAAAAGAGCTAAATGTCTCATGCTTGGCCTTGGATATTTGGTATCTGAGCACTAGGCTAGCTTTATCATGTTAGCCACCATTATTCATTCAGGGCTAAAATCACCTTAATGTGAACAGGTATGTCAGAGCTCTTAGTTTTGCTGTATAAAATAGTCACATTAAAGGAGTGGAATAAACGTGTATGTTTATTTAAAAACATTAAAAAAAAGACCCCCCCCCCCCCCTTTTCTGATCTTTCTTCTGAAAATTGCTATCAGCTGACTTTTTCTTTCTAGACTCAAAAGAATTAATTAATTTACAGGTTTTTCTTTGTTCTCAGGGTCCCTTGATGCCACAAGTGATACATTCTGAGGAAGCATGTTACTGTTATGTGCTGTGTTTAATCTGAAAAGAAATGGTATTGACAACCCTGAAGAAAAAAACGCTGATAACTTGAGTAAAAGTCGTGTATTTATGAATACAAAGAGCGTCTTTTCCCTCAAAACACGCATTTAAACAGGGGAAAAAAAGAGATGCGGGGGGAGGGGAAGGAAAATTAATATAAATCCTATAATAAGGTCTGTGAAGTTTTGGCATGTGCTTAGATATCCCCAGTTAAGGAAGTGCTATCAATGCTGTCTGCACTTTGCTGTAGAGTCCTTACTGCTTCTGGAATTCGCATGGTAAGTACTAAAGTAACAGTTTCTAACCCTTTTGGCTGCCCACAGATGTTCCAGCCACTCCACTGTAACAGTAATCCAGCCTTAATTACTCCTGGTGTCATCACTTTCAGATGGTTTATCAGTAGTTTATATATATTTATGTAAATGGGCATGATACCTGCAGCACATGTGGAACTTCAAGGAACTCTGAATACTTTTGGAAATAAACTCAGGAACGAATGTGCTACCATGTGCACATCCAAATCTCCTCCTATTAGGATCTGAAGTGTTTTGAAGCCAGGTTCAAGATGGTGGCCTAGGATTTTGTGGTAGTCTGTCTTTGTTCACCTCATAATAAAAAATTCTGTGAGAACAGCTGACCTATACAAAAGCCTAAGCTTCCTCTGTGCAAATCTGAGATTGACAGAGGAACCTTTTAGCAATTTACACCCATCACAATGTTTACCTCTTCAGTATGTTTCTTGATGGCTTTTCTGGCAGATACGATAGCAGCTTAAAATTAAAAAACAAATCAATCTCACACCAGTCACAAATGCCAAAGATTCTGCTGAAAATACATTTCTTAAGGAAATGATTTAAAAAAAAAAAAAAGGTGGATGGAGTGCTTTATCTTCCACTGAAAAAAAAATAATATATTGGATGGGGTCTTGTTACCAAGAACGGTGCTGTGCTTGTAAAATGCACATTGTAAGTGTCTTGAGCACTAGGAAGCGCTATGTCTATTTGTTACCACAAATACTCTCTAGATACATTAAAATACTAATTTATATTTATCCACATAGTTGAAAACCAAGAAAGAAAATAAAAAAAGACAAAGGCATTTGGGAATTCTTTCAAGTATTATGCATTGTTAGAAGTATCCCCAAAGGCAGATGACCAGAACCAACACAGAAGTCAAATGCTCACCTCCTGTTCATTGAACAAAGCGCCAACAGCAATGACAAGCAGGATGGTTTTGATGCTGTTTTTTGGGGGATAGTGGCTGGAGCCCTTAATCACTTTAGCTAGAAGTTACTCACAAATAAACCTTCTGAGCTCAGTAATCCTGTCTTGCTTCATATAATGAAAAAAAAAACCAAAAAAAAGTTTCTACAGCAGATTCCTAAATTGCTTTTCAGATCTTTGTCTTTTATTCCAAGTATTGCACACTGACTACAAGCATCTGGGACCTGTTCCACAGTTAGAACAGTTACAACACTTCCAATTTCTGCTCTTTGCTCCCCTCAACTATGAAAGCATTTAAGATTTAAAAAAAAAAAAAATGGGGAAAAAGTAGTGTTTTTATAATACTGTATAGCGCCTTTTTAAGGGCTTGCTTGTATACCTTCAGGTGTCTTGCATTTTAGGACAGGTCTGTAGATGTTGACTTTTCTATCAGGCTGAGAATCAGAGACTACCACAAAAAATAGATTTACTTGTCAAGACAGAATGAAAATTCAAACCTTTTTCAAAGTTGGACAGCCTTATCTTCTGTTCCCTCTAGCTGCTGAGTGAGAACATCTGTACAGGCTATAGCAGGTTTCAAGTCCTCCACTTTGATATATGTGTGTTCCAACAATCTGTTGGTTAAAATAAAAGCTGTCTGGTCTGTGTTGTCACTGTCAAACATAATTTTCAGAGCTCTTTCTCACATTTTCTTTCTGGTTTAAAATAATTCATTTGCAGTCAGTAACTGTGTCTTCTAATTTCCTTCTATTTAGGTAAACTACTTACTTGCCAAAGCTAGAAGCCTGTTGAGATCTTCATCGCTGGATGTTTTGTTATGATCAGTTCATCAAACTTCTTTGCTACTTGCTCAACTTACAGTTACTTTATGAAAATACATATCCATAAGGCATTGTAGCTGTTCCTGAATGGATTATTTAGCAGCTTCTCTTTCCTCATATAGGAAGTGTTTTTTCTGAGGGACCATATTGAAACAACATTGTCCAAAGGTTTGATTCCAGTTTGTATATTGTTATAGTTACTATAGTAACTAAAAAAGAATGTTTTAATCAGTGAAAATACCTCTGGTAAATCTTTGTTACTCATATGTGCTTGTTAAATCCAGCAGCTGATCTGCCTAGGAGGGAACTGCACTAGTAGATATTCCAGCTGCGATAGATAATGACATATGCAAGATGACTCTTGTCAGCCTAAAATATGAAACTTGAGAGGTAAGGAATAAACTTGGACAGGGAAGACGAGGAGGAGTAGAGACCAATGAAGAAGAAAGAAGCACTTTGAACAGAGTCTTGGTTTAATACTGACAGGTCACTTTGCCAGAAATATGGGGTGAGCTGATGTGAATTACAACTTGAAACAAGAGGCAACGTAGATACGATCTGATTTTCCTTTATAACAGGAACTCTGTCAAATAGTTCAGATTCCACAGAGGGGGTGGGGTTAACTAAGGACTGGAAATGGGCTTGGAAGAATTAGAAAAGCACAAGTATTTCACATCCGTTTTATGGAAAAAGAAAACCACTTTTACTATTTCTCCCCCTGAGTTTTTTCTGTTGTCTTTTCAATTCTACATACATCTTATGATAATGCAGAACTAGAAGGTGAAGTAGTCCGTTAAAAATGCGGAGAAAGCAAGCAAGGTTTTAGTGTTGGTTTTTTTTGTATTTCAGAAAGTGTAATCAAGAAGGAAAAAAAAAAATCTGTTAGTAGGATTGATCTGTTTAAGGAACTTAAAAGTGATTTTTAGTAGGACAAATCACAGCTTCAATCCTGTAATCCAATCACACAAGATCAGTATTGATGTCTAGCCTTGCTGACTTAATCAGAGCTCTGTAAGCATGAGGATCTCCCTCTGTGAACCAAACTACAAGTTCTAGACTTGGGTGCTTTATGGGAATATCCTTAAGTTTAGGCCAGGTTAAAAGTCCAGGCGTACCGACAGTACAGTCAATGTAAACATTCGCAGGAATTCAATTGTAAACAACCCTATGTCCCTGAAGTACTTTGAAATTCATTACATACTTTCTGAATATTGTACTTCTCATAGAAAAAAACAAACTTAAAATTTAATTGTGTTATTTTGAAACAGAGTCAGCATTTACCAACTGAGAACTATAAAATACACAATGTCCAAAGTTACAGCCTACTGGATAGTCTTATAAAACAGAAAAGACTCCTAGGAATTCCAGTTTATAAGATGGTATAATTTGCTACTTTATTTGATTAATTAAACTGATAGCAGCTGTTGCTAAGAATTTTTACATAGCTTTAGTCACTACTGGTTTTTAATCTTAGATATTCTCACATGAACTGCACAAAGTCATTGTTAACGAGGTTATTACATCTTTTTATGCAAAATAAGTGTAACTGGGTTTGTGGTGGTTTTTTTTTAGCAGTATTAATTTTTTTTTGTCTTTTGTTTCTCAACTACGCATTGTTCACCTGTGATATGCTAGCTCTTGCATCACTTTGTTTAAATTCAGATGCTTGATGTTGGTGCGGCAGTTAAAGAAATTGAAGTTTAATTACTGATGATCAAAAAAATTGGCCCACCTTCTTGAAACAGTGAGTTAATGAAGACATATCAAATGACATTAATTAGAAAGCCCTTACAAGAAGGAGGCTGTCAGAAGAGATGGGTAAAAAGAAGTACTTTCAGGGTTCTTTTTCTTTTCACAGTTTAAATCACCAAAAATTCCACTTTCAATTTAATTTGAAAAACATTGTTATGTTGTATTAATTTATTGTCACTGTAAGGAAGAATGCACACATCGGCAGAGGAGTAATAAAATGTCTCCTTGCAGTTTCCATTTATAACAGAAGACATTCCAACTAGCAGTAAATTCAGTATTTCAGGAGGAATTTTACATGCCATTTAAAAAATCTGTTATTACCAGTAGCTTTGTTAAAGTACTACAGAAGTCTCACAAAATTGCTGATTGTTAGCAGAAGGGGAGGAGAACTGATTTTAACCAGGCAGACCAAACTCAGAGGTGGAGTCTGCGTCTAAACTTTTGCTAATGAGCTCTGTAAGGAAATCAAAAAAGAGTTCCCTTTATTCAACCGATTATTGAACGTGAGCGGACACACCTCTGTTCAAAACGGGACTGAAACCAATGTAGGACATCCACACTAGCTCTGTAGCCACCTTCAGGGAGTTTTCTGCTCATCAGACTCCCAGCATACCTCTAATCTTGTGATCTAGAGATAAAAGACCATTTCATTAACATAAAATGTGAAATTGTCCTTTTCTGACTGCATGTGTACAACCATATCTAAATATTTACACACAAACATGCACAAACCCGAATATCTTTGCTTGTTTAGCTCAAGAATAAATTTCTGGTTAAGTGCTTTCCATAAATGATAAAAAGTCCAGTAGCAAAGGCTGGAAACACATCCGCAAGTGCTACAAGGTAAAACCATACCTTTCTTTCCTGTTGTAATATTCTGGAATTAATATGGATCTTTCAAAAATCCCAGTGTTGATAAAGATACTGATTTAATCATTCCTGTTGCCTCTGCTCAGCATTCTGGAATAACATCTTTAATTGATGAGCAGTTTAGATTTCTGAGAAGACTGCTTTATCTGCATTTATCTGTCATTACTTGTAGTTTCATAATCTAATAAAACCAGTATCATCTAATAGTTTCAAGATAGCCTTTCATTATTTTAGCAGAAGAACATGAAAAAGAATTTATCTCTTTTTAACTTGTAGCTGTATGTCTCACCTTTACTAAAAGAGAATGAAACGGACATGTATAGAAAGGAGAGCGTTCTGCAAATTATGCAGAAAATCCAGATCATTTCAGGAAAAAGCAGAAGCTAGAAAAACAACTGCAAAGCTACTGTTGTTCATAAAAAGTAAATCTGGAGATTCTTTAGAAGTAATCAGGACATCAAAGATTCAAATATAAGAAATGCCTAAAAATACTTCATGGAATGATTTAATCTGTGAAGGAGATAACCATTCTTCCCAACAAGTTAAAAAAATGTTTTCACTGTGAGAGAATGAGATGCCATTTAAGAACATAAATAGTACTCAGATAACAGTCCATTTATCTTGCAAATGTGATGAAGATGTTGAAAAAATTACATTTGTTTTAATTGTAGTTACCTGCCATCTTGTTTTTCAGGTTTGGAGTCTTCCATACTTGCTGAGTCCTGGAAAAGCCTTACAGATGGGCAGAAAAAGCAAGGGCATGATTTTGTTAATCATGAGAATTTAGTTGTGCTCATTATCCATCTCCTACTGAAATGGTTTCTCTTCTAGCCTGAATGTCAGAATGCAGGTCTTACCAGGCCAGAGAGGAGAAGAAAAATCCTTGCAGAAAAGAACTAATTTGTACTCATCTGGTACGATAACTGCACTAAATATCCTAGATTCTCATGCTTTCAAAGTGTTCTCAGTCAACAGCAAACTTCAAAAACTTTTATGTAAAACATCTTTCAGATGTAAATGTACTAGTTTGAATTTTCCCCACAAGCATACAAGCAAATGGTGAAAAGATTCCATTAAAAAACCCCAACTCTTTATCCAGTGTGAAAATGTTGAGCAATCCACATGTACCTGAGCTGTTTTGTGGATTCAAATTGTGCAGCAGATAGTATAATATATGAATAATTTTTCTATAAAACGTGCTGTAATAGTTTTGCTATTTCAAAAGCAAAAGCTTTCAAAATATATCTCCACCATCTTTGTTTAATTTGGGGTATTTGGAAGTTTTCTACACCCTGCTCCAGACATCCTTAGAGGAGAGCTTGCATCTGAACTGAGATTTCTGGTATTTGAAAACATAATGAAGCTTTTAAAGATACAAATTGAAAAAAAAAAAGTGTAACTGAATTACTTTGTAGAACGTTCATTTTTCAAATGTCTATTGTATTTTGTACGCTAAGTCAATTATTTTTTTACATTACGTTGCTTATCTGAAGCATGGCAATTTGCCAACCGTAGCCCTTAGTGATAAATTCTGCTATACAAAGCAAAAGTTTTTATATCTGAGGCCACTTCCTTCTGCTATTTTATCATCTTCCTGGTTTTGTCTGTTTTCAATAAATACCTTTGTATTTTCACATCTTTTATATGCATGTATACACAAATCCTTTCCTCTGTATTAAAGCTGATAGTCGTGAGTTGGTAAGGATTAAAAAAGACAGGCTGTTAACTTCAGTTTCATTGCAATAATATACTATATGGATGCTTTTATATAATGGTATTAAAAGATCTCACTATATTGATATTAAAATAATTTCCTGAATTTCCTGTTTCATAACAAGGTTTTAAAATGGAAATAATCTGTGGGTACAGCTATATTGAGTACTACAAATTGACACATGGAGGCTGGGTTCTCACAGTGAAAATGTGCTATTTTAAAGCATCTCAAATTTAGGGATACTGAAATTTAAAATCTGAAAAGAAATTATGGTGGAGGACAAACATCTCTCCTTTATCTGTCTCAAGAAGTTGAATATTTTGGCCTGAGGAGAAAAGTCTAGAAAATTCAGGAGTAAGGAGAAGCCACAGAGATCCCCGCACACACAGCCGAACCCAGCGAAACTTGAGAGAAAGGAGAACTGAATCAAGGGTGGTCAGGGAAGATGAACGAGATCGAAGGAAAAAAAGTTAAAGTTGCAATACAGCAAACTGGAGAACAGCTTTCGGAACTTAAAGGAAAGAGAAGCTGTCCCTGATGCCGCTGCCCATTTTAGCACTGTCGTGAATTTCTCTTTTCCACAAAAAACTGTTACAAAGGAAGTAAGCCACAAATCACCATGAACTGATCTTTTTATGAAGCTATTTTTGTTGTCATTCTGTAGACCTATTGTTCTTTTACAATTATATTAATAGACTAAAAATAACAAGGGCAGTTCTATCAGACTTAAATTACAATTTTGGTTCTTAAGAATGATTATTTTATACTGTGCTGACTGAGATCACACTGATCCTCTTCTGACCACGGAGGTATATGGTACCAACTGCACCCTTCACGTAACTGCACTGAGGTAAATGGAATTACATAAGGAATTAATTTGACCTGTCTCCTCCATTTCCTTGGAAAAATTCTTTGGTTTAGTGCTTGCCAAGTTTTAACTTTGACTCTCTCTTCCTTAACTGTCTCTTGTACTTAGAGACAGGTTTTCTTTCTTTAAGACTATAAAGAGAAATAGAGCAGGAGAAAGACAATTAAGGTGAAGATCTGGTTTTTAAATTGAAGAATTATGGTAAGAAAATACCAAACCCTTTTTGTTTTGGTATAGAAGTGTATGGGATTATTCTTGAAACCCATGAGGCTATGAAAGGAATAAAACAGTATGTGTAGCCGTGAGAGGGAAAGGATTTACGTGATGTTTTTCTGTCTTGGACTCTGTGTGTTTCTAACTACAGCAGCTGGAGTAAATAGAGACCTTTCTTGGTTAGAGACAGTTAAGAATTTAAAATACTACACATTGCTGGTAAAGAATCACCTCCTCTTTTCAACTGGACTCAACAGGAGTTGAGTATTCAAAACTAACCTACAAGGGAAGCTGAAGCCACACTTCCACCAGTACACAACTGCAATTTCATCATACGATAAATTCAGGTTTTGGAGGACGACATGGCACAGAAATTCATGTACAAATTCAACCCACAGTACAAAGTTATTTAAAAATCAAAACTCTCACCAAACAAGTTGTGGAGAGGGATTTTACTCCTGATGATTATACATTAGAGTTGGTATCATCCGTCTTCCTGCTGCTGGTATAAAGCCAGGATAAAGCTCAGTCTAAACACTGCATCTCATATCTGGCTAATCTTGACAGGAATGCAATTACATGCTCATATTTGATCTTGATCAATTTATTACCATTAGATGATCTAGTATTGTACAGCTGAGACATTAACAAGCATTCAGGTCTGACTATAGACACTGTAAGGCACAGCCTGAGAAGGGCTGAGCAAGAAGGATCAGAAAGTGAAACTAATGGAGAGTCTGTGGTTTAGAGTAAGGTCAGAATTATGCAGGATTATTGTCCGTAAAATAATTACCCAGCACCCTGCCTTCCTTCTCTCCGCACCATCTGCGTGCCACAGTCTTACCAATGCTGCAATTGTGCCAATGCAACTGTTTGTGGGAGCAGAGTGTGAACATAATCAATGGATATAATTCTGGTTAAAAACGATGAATTTAAACAGAGCTTTTAAAATCTGGATCGAGTGATCTGATTTACAGTGCGGCTTCACAAACAGTTGCATGAACAGCTGAGAGACCACTAAAAGTCACAATTATTAGTTGCCAGTTCCTGCTTCTGTCTAAATTTATGGTTCCGTGTTTATTAAACCCAGATTTGCACACTGCTGACTAGCCAGCAGCAAGATCTGAGCCAGCTCATGTGGAGATATGCAATTGCATTTCAGATGCTCAGTGGTGAATCAACGAGAGCACCTGGTCTAACCCTTCTAACGCTGCACGTCACGAGTGAATCCAGCTCGCCACTTGGCTGCCATATGTACCGCGGGACGCCAGCCCTGCTACGCTGTGGAGTTGTTTAATAAGGCTTCTCCAGGTGGGAAGGAGGAAGGAACTGTGGGGGCCTCCCCTGTTCTCAGCACTGTTACAATAAATCCCTGAACTGCTGCCATATCCATGCAGCTAGAGCAGGACTATCATCTGCTTTGCAGCCCAGCTACAGCTCCCAGTGTAGGAAGACTTAAGGATTTGAAATTCCCAGGCCCCGGTGAGACTGGAGCATGGTGATAACACTTTTAACCATCCCAAGCTGGAGTTAGCCATCAGAAGTGAATTCATAGGCTGTGTCTATTTCTCAGGGTGGGAAAAGAGTCTGGTCTTAATCAGGCACTCTCTGAGAATTACTTTACATCAAACTCTTTTATTTTCCCGAGATAGAAAAATCCTCTCAAGCATCATGCAAAATTTCACTCATGATCTGTTTCAGCCCACGTCCTTTGAATCCAAGTCCTCTTTTTCTATTATTTTAGGCACAGCTTTCATGCTAGAAAGCATCCTGTCTGTGTCTAGTACTATGCATAATTAATACAGGTAGAACAAGTTCTGATGCAAAGCATATCTCAGATCATAAGCATTACAGAGCTGGTGGACCTCTACAATTTTTAATGCATTTGGTTTTCTTCACTGGGACATTCTGATGTTCTTCCTCAATGACTATGGCCCTATCAGTGTTACACAATGGAAACAAGCACTGACTTCCAAAACCAGTAATATTTGATGTTAGGAGTAGATGAAACTTGTTTAGAAGTCTTCAAAAAAAACCAAGCAACCTCAAAATATGTCAATAATTGGCATTTGAAATAAGCTGCAAAAAAAATTCAAGATGATTTCAATGTTCATCTGGAGAAAAAGACATGCAAAATTCTTAAGAGAGGCATCTTTAATTTTGGGGGTTTGTACTATTTTAAGGGAAAGAGCTTCCTATCCATACCAAAAAGCACCATTCATAAAAGATGTTTAACTTGCTAAGCTTTAACTTTGATGTTTCCCAAAGCAATATAAAGTACTTCCATGTAAAATTATTTTGCACTAAATGAAAGGTGCAGGCACTTTTGAAACCGTTAAGACAACCAGCAAACAGGATTTTCTATAAATGTGTTTTTTCAGCTCAAACAAATATGATATGTATGACAACATAAACATTTTAAGAAACAAAACACGGCTAAAACCCATCTGCCAGACAGAGGAAGTCAAAGAGTTTGCCTTAGGGGTTTAAGAATACCAGATTATTCAAGTACTGATAAATACAAAATAGTAGGGAAAAAAAAAGACATGATGATGGACTAAGACCTTCCTGCCTGGAAACGGTTAGGTAATGCTTCTTAAAAAATAAAAGTTGTCTGATCGTCTAGATTTGAAACAAAACTATTCTTTAATACAATGGCTGAGTACCAACGGCAGTGATTCAGACTATCAAAAGTTACTGTCTTAGGAAATGTAATGCTTGCACCATTTTTCTAAAAATGTGAGCATGTAAGTGAGCAAGTAGTAAAATCAACCAAATAATTCTAGTTTGCAAAATGTTGCACAACATCTGTATTCTTTAAGATGTATCTACATTCTTTGAGATCTATCTTTATTTGTTAAGAATGTAGTCTTAAAACTGTGCAGATGTTTGTGTCTTTAAGATTAATTGGGCTCCTTAAGGGTAACTATAAAATCCTTCTTACCAAATCTAAGAGAAGTCACAACAAGCCAGACTTGCAAGTTAGCAATGTTTTGACTGAACAGACGAAAATGGGAGTACCTGCATGCAGGATGACTGCCTCCTTAAAGAAGATTCCAAAGATTCTTTCTTCCTTCCAACAGTAAGGCGCATTATTCCATCTCCTTGTGTCCCATACTGGCATCTAGTCTGATGGCACAACGGCTGTTACTTCATTTCTTTCTGCATTGAAAAAACTCAAGAGTTGTATTTGTCTTTGAATACAAGGTTACTGTCTACTTTCCAATCACTATCAATGTAACGAACATCATCATAGCTCAGGCTCCTGATTAGAAATAAAATGTTTACAAAATCTATCATCCTAAAATGGAATTTTGCATCACTGAAACATTTACGTTACTGAAAACAGAAGCTGAGCACAGTAAGATTAAGCTTGTATCTTTCTACAACTAAAATGAAGATGAATAATAAAGAATTTTTTCAGAATTTCCATTAACCAATAAAGAGCAATCCAGAAAAAAGGGAACCCACTCTTGCTGAGGAAAGGATGTGTTAACCAACAGGCCCTTCCTACTCTTCAATTCTTTGATTATTAAAAAAATAAGGAAAAAAAAAAGGGAGGGGTGAAGAGTCATTTTCATTCACTACTTCTCAGAATCTGGTTCAAATTGAAATGCATAGAAACGGTTTAATATTTAATGAGCCTTGTAAACCACAAAAATGTGATGTAAGGGATTCAGTTGTCTTCACTGACTTTCTGTGTAGGGACAAGTGTCATAACAGATGTGCTCCTGACCCCTTGGAATAAAAAATGACACGATAAATTACTACTTAGTGGAAACTGAACCAAAACAGATACTAAACTATGTCAAGAGATCACCTGAAAATTCAGCAATTTATCATCAGGAATCAACCCTGCCAACAGCAGTTTTTGGAGAAAGCCCAATTTTCCCCTAAAAATAATTTCAACAGACCGGCTATTAGACTATTATTTACAGAATGACAGACTATGAAGTTCTTCCAACATAGAAGGTTAGACTTGTAGATATAAAATTGGCAAAACACACTTGTGGTAAAAATAGAGCTATGACTACAGAAGAGACTGCCAGAGAAGGAAAAAGAAAGATCTAGCAATCTTTAGAAAACTGTTGATTGAAACACTTATTAATATGGAGAGAAAAATGAAATTCGTATGTATTTCAAAACAGAATGATCAAAGTCTCAGAAAACAGAGTAGATGCCAAAGAATTACTCACATGAGTAGGAAATAGTTTATTGGAGCATATTGTAAAATTTGCTGAGATTGTAACTTGCCTCGCTGTCTGGCATCTCTGTTGGTAAGGAGCTACCCTGTATTTAATGACAGTGGCATTGCTGCTGTACATTGCTACTGATGAATTACCAAAAACTAGAGTAGTTCTGCTACGATAGAACTACTATAGCTACAATGTAGAACCACGACTGGAAGTCTTTAGTGGATTTTGTACATTTTCAGAAAAATCTACTCCTGACCTAGTTAAGTTTATACCCAGACGTGAGGCTTATTTTATACAAAGGAAAACAAGACAACAAGGTAAAAGGTTTAATCATAAAAGTTGCTATCACACATCTCACCTGAAGATTAAACAGCTTTGTCCAGTAAGCCCTTTGTAGGCAGAACTAACAGCTTTATGCCTGGAACACTTGTAGGATCAGGCCCCTGTAAGAGTAAGTTTATTTATAATGTACACAGCCTGTATGAAAATTTCAAGTTTTAAGAAATATCTGCCATCATTTCAGAGACAAACAGCCTTGAAGAAGCCACTACAATTTCAATACTCTTTGGTATTATGTATCATTAATAAGTCATCCTTCTACACAGGACTGGAAAGAACAGGTTTTCCTTGAGGGGCCACTGAATGATATATATTTCAAAGTTACCACAAATGCAAAATACTGAAAATTTAACTGCTTGCTCAAGTTAATAATAAAGTTACAATAAAGAACATTTTGCTTCTCTCACAAGTTTGGAATTGTCTGATTTCACCATGAAGTTTGTATGAAATACCCGAACTGATCACTTACAACTAGGATAGACTTTTTTCATATTTTGTTCGAATCACAGTATCATGAAAATCTTTGCTATTAATACGGAGAATTTTAAAACCGAGTATTGCTTCCATGAAGCCAACAGGAATTTTGCAGTGAACTGGTGGTAGGAGGACTGCTCTCCATGGCTCACTCTTCCCTGCTATTAGAACTAGTGACTGGGCTATCTTTTATTGTGTATTAAGTTACACTGAAATCTAGGAGGGAAGGAAAAAAATTATACTGACAAACCAAACCAACAAAAAATAGGAATATATTTTATATATATTCCTATATATACACAGATTAGATGAAAGCAAACAATCTGTGACCGATTATAAAATTAGAATTTTTCTCATGAACTAGATTCTAATGTAAATAAACAGTTTGCTCAGTGTGCAATATTCAAAGCTCACTGTCAGTTCCTCTGCATTCAGACTTCTTTCAAAGCCACCATGCAATCACACTTTATAGACACACACTTCAAAACAAATCTCGCCAAGGTAGTGCTTCTGTTTTATGTAATCGTATCCTTTTTATACATTAACTTACTAAAACTGTAACAATGTTTAATTTAAAATATGAAATACAGAGGGGTATTTTAAAGGTTTGTGATGCTTATGATTTCTAGATGAGGTAAAACACTTTATCACCAGAGCAGCCGTCAGAGCCAAACCTCAGCTTTCGGCAAAATGGGCTGTAATAACCACCTATTAGTTGCGGTGTCAATAGGTGACGGCTTCCCAACACGGCTTCCTAGACGGTGCTCTGTCCTGTGCCACCCTACAAGAGGAAAATGAAAAACCCGATATTTTCCTGTTGGCTGACCCCTTCCTCCCACAGCTTCCTTTCTGAATAAAATTTTAACACCAAAGGTTTTTAAAAAAAAATAAAGAGGGGTGGTGCCTGAGAAGGAAGGAAGAAGGAAGGAAGAGCGGTCTGTGCCAGCACATTTCTGCTTACCTTTTACAGACTTTGGAGATTGCTGGTATCTCAACTCCCATGGTATCTCACTGAAAATCTTTACTGAGGACTTGGAAATCCCACGGATACTTTGATTCCTACTGCAGTAAGCAGACAAAGCCTTCTGCTACCAACACGGACAGTAACAGATCACTGAACCGTTTCGGTTGGAAGAGACCTGTAAGATCATCGAGTCTGTTACCCCAACACTGCCAAATCCCCACTAAACCATGTCCCCCAGCACCACATCTCCACGGCTTTGAAACCCCTCGAGGGATGGGGAGTCCACACACCAAAAAAATCCCTGCACCACATACGGGGTATGGTCCCATTTATACTCAGGCCTCCTCCTGAGCCCTGTGGCAGGGGAAGCACCCAGCACCCCTCCAGCGCAGGTCTGCACCCAAGAACAAGGAGCAAGAATCAGCAGAAAACAAGCAGAACATCATAAGCCTCAGGCTCTTTTCTGGAGACTTCAACCCACCTCGTCCTGCTTCACGAAGCTGCTTCAGGTCAGCTAGGCCCTCGCTTTCCTGTCCCGTCCTGCTCTCTCCCTCACCTCTTTAGATCCCTCCAAAAGTCACCAGCTCTGCAGATATTTTCTGGCTACCCCAAGAGATAACTCCAGCCGACATAAACCCGACCGACTCAGTATCTCCCCTCCGGCCCTCGCCCCCGGGGGATGCCCCACAGGCTCCTCCCGCTGCCCGACGGCCGCCCTCGCCCCCTACCCGCCGCGGCCCCTGATAACCCTCAGGGCACGCAGGTCAGGGGCCTCAACGCTGCCAGGCCGCGCCGTGCGAAACCTGCCAGAGGGAGAACACGGAAAAGAACAGGCGGGAAGGCGGGAAAGAGACTCCCCGCTCCGGGCCTGCTCTGCCGCAGGGAACGGCCAGGGCGCTGCCGCCCCCTGAGGGGAGGAGGCAGCACGGCGGTGACCGGCGACCCTGTGGCGAAGGGGGTGGCGGCGCAGGGCCGGC